>CAKAJE020000421.1:0-289939 GCA_916610135.2 Macropis europaea | reverse complement strand
TCAGATAGCGTACTGGGCTAGGCGGCAACTTAAACCGCGTGGAATGGCGAGTAAAATGCACTATTAAACTTCTATGATAGGGCAATCAGAGACCCGATTAGTTCATTTTATATTTTGGTTAATATAAGAATCCAGCGAAATTCTATCACATTTGTTCAATTTACGTCGCTCCTATTTCAGATAGCGTATTGGGCTAAGCGGCATCTCAAAGCGCACGAAAGGGCGAGTAAAATGCACTATTAAACTTCTAGGGTGGGGCAAGCAGAGACCCGATCAGATCATTTTATATTACTGTTAATATAAGAATTCAGCGAAATTCTATCACATTTGTTCAATTTACGTCGCTCCTATTTCAGATAGCTTATTGGGCTAAGCGGCAACTCAGAGCGCATGAAAGACGAGTGAAATTCACTGTTAAACTTCTAGGGTAGGGCGAACAAAGACCCAATTAGATCATTTTACATTAAGGTTAAAATAAGAATTCAGCGAAATTCTATCACATTTGTTCAATTTACGTCGCTCCTATTTCAGATAGCGTATTGGGCTAAGCTGCATCTCAAAGCGCAAGAAATGGCTCGTAAAATGCACTATTAAACTTCTAGGGTAGGGCAAACAGAGACCGGATTAGATCATTTTATATTTTGGTTAATATAAGAATTCAGAGAAATTCTATCACATTTGTTCAATTTACGTCGCTCCTATTTCAGATAGCGTATTGGGCTAAGAGGCATCTCAAAGCGCATGACATGGCGAGTAAAATGCACTATTAAACTTCTAGGATAAGGCAAACAGAGACCCGATTAGATCATTTTATATTACGGTTAATATAAGAAATCAGCGTAATTCTGTCACATTCGTTCAACTTACGTTGCTCCTATTTCAGATAGCGTACTGGGCTAGGCGGCATCTTAAAGCGCGTGGAATTGGCGAGTAAAATGCACTATTAAACTTCTATGATAGGGCAATCAGAGACCCGATCAGATCATTTTATATTTTGGTTAATATAAGAATTCAGCGAAATTCTATCACATTTGTTCAATATACGTCGCTCCAATTTCAGATAGCTTATTGGGCTAAGCGGCATCGCAAAGCGCATGAACTGACGAGTGAAATGCACTATTAAACTTCTTGGTAGGGCGAACAAAGACCCGATTAGATCATTTTACATTAAGGTTAATATAAGAATTCAGCGAAATTCTATCACATTTGTTCAATTTACATCGCTCCTTTTTCAGATAGCCGACCTTGTGCTAAGCGGCATCTCAAAGCGCAAGAAATGGCGAGTAAAATGCACTATTAAACTTCTAGGGTAGGGCAAACAGAGACCCGATTAGGTCATTTCATATTATGGTTAATTTAAGAATTCAGCGAAATTCTATCACATTTGTTTAATTTACGTCGCTCCTATTTCAGATAGCGTATTGGGCTAAGCGGCATCTCAAAGCGCATGAAATGGCGAGTAAAATGCACTATTAAACTTCTAGGGTAGGGCAATCAGAGACCCGATTAGATCATTTTATATTTTTTATAATATAAGAATTCAGCGAAATTCTATCACATTTGTTCAATTTACGTCGCTCCTATTTCAGATAGCGTATTGGGCTAAGCGGCATCTCAAAGCGCATGAAATGGGGAGTAAAATGCACTATTAAACTTCTAGGGTAGGGCAATCAGAGACCCGATTAGATCATTTTATATTTTGGTTAATATAAGAATTCAGCGAAATTCTATCACATTTGTTCAATTTACGTCGCTCCTATTTCAGATAGCGTATTGGGCTAAGCGGCATCTCAAAGCGCATGAAATGGCGAGTAAAATGCACTATTAAACTTCTAGGATAAGGCAAACAGAGACCCGATTAGATCATTTTATATTACGGTTAACATAAGAATTCAGCGTAATTCTGTGACATTTGTTCAACATACGTAGCTCCTATTTCAGATAGCGTACTGGGCTAGGCGGCAACTTAAACCGCGTGGAATGGCGAGTAAAATGCACTATTAAACTTCTATGATAGGGCAATCAGAGACCCGATTAGTTCATTTTATATTTTGGTTAATATAAGAATCCAGCGAAATTCTATCACATTTGTTCAATTTACGTCGCTCCTATTTCAGATAGCGTATTGGGCTAAGCGGCATCTCAAAGCGCACGAAAGGGCGAGTAAAATGCACTATTAAACTTCTAGGGTGGGGCAAGCAGAGACCCGATCAGATCATTTTATATTACGGTTAATATAAGAATTCAGCGAAGTTCTATCACATTTGTTCAATTTACGTCGCTCCTATTTCAGATAGCTTATTGGGCTAAGCGGCAACTCAGAGCGCATGAAAGACGAGTGAAATTCACTGTTAAACTTCTAGGGTAGGGCGAACAAAGACCCGATTAGATCATTTATATTAAGGTTAAAATAAGAATTCAGCGAAATTCTATCACATTTGTTCAATTTACGTCGCTCCTATTTCAGATAGCGTATTGGGCTAAGCTGCATCTCAAAGCGCAAGAAATGGCTCGTAAAATGCACTATTAAACTTCTAGGGTAGGGCAAACAGAGACCGGATTAGATCATTTTATATTTTGGTTAATATAAGAATTCAGAGAAATTCTATCACATTTGTTCAATTTACGTCGCTCCTATTTCAGATAGCGTATTGGGCTAAGAGGCATCTCAAAGCGCGTGAAATGGCGAGTCAAATGCACTATTAAACTTCTAGGATAAGGCAAACAGAGACCCGATTAGATCATTTTATATTACGGTTAATATAAGAAATCAGCGTAATTCTGTCACATTCGTTCAACTTACGTTGCTCCTATTTCAGATAGCGTACTGGGCTAGGCGGCATCTTAAAGCGCGTGGAATGGCGAGTCAAATGCACTATCAAACTTCTATGATAGAGCAATCAGAGACCTGATCAGATCATTTTATATTTTGGTTAATATAAGAATTCAGCGAAATTCTATCACATTTGTTCAATATACGTCGCTCCAATTTCAGATAGCTTATTGGGCTAAGCGGCATCGCAAAGCGCATGAACTGACGAGTGAAATGCACTATTAAACTTCTTGGGTAGGGCGAACAAAGACCCGATTAGATCATTTTACATTAAGGTTAATATAAGAATTCAGCGAAATTCTATCACATTTGTTCAATTTACGTCGCTCCTATTTCAGATAGCGTATTGGGCTAAGCTGCATCTCAAAGCGCAAGAAATGGCTCGTAAAATGCACTATTAAACTTCTAGGGTAGGGCAAACAGAGACCGGATTAGATCATTTTATATTTTGGTTAATATAAGAAATCAGCGTAATTCTGTCACATTCGTTCAACTTACGTAGCTCCTATTTCAGATAGCGTATTGGGCTAAGCGGCATCTCAGAGCGCATGAAATGGCGAGTAAAATGCACTATTAAACTTCTAGGGTAGGGCAATGAGAGACCCGATTAGATCATTTTATATTTTGGTTAATATAAGAATTCAGCGAAATTCTATCACATTTGTTCAATTACGTCGCTCCTATTTCAGATAGCGTATTGGGCTAAGCGGCATCTCAAAGCGCATGAAATGGCGAGTAAAATGCACTATTAAACTTCTAGGGTAGGGCAATCAGAGACCCGATAAGATCATTTTATATTTTGGTTAATATAAGTATTCAGCGAAATTCTATCACATTTGTTCAATTTACGTCGCTCCTATTTCACATAGCGTATTGGGCTAAGCGGCACCTCAAAGCGCATGAAATGGCGAGTAAAATGCACTCTTGAACTTCTAGGATAAGGCAAACAGAGACCCGATTAGATCATTTTATATTACGGTTAACATAAGAATGCAGCGTAATTCTGTGACATTTGTTCAACTTACGTAGCTCCTATTTCAGATAGCGTACTGGGCTAGGCGGCAACTTAAAGCGCGTGGAATGGCGAGTAAAATGCACTATTAAACTTCTATGATAGGGCAATCAGAGACGCGATTAGATCATTTTATATTTTGGTTAATATGAGAATCCAGCGAAATTCTATCACATTTGTTCAATTTACGTCGCTCCTATTTCAGATAGCGTATTGGGCTAAGCGGCATCTCAAAGCGCATGAAATGGCGAGTAAAATGCACTATTAAACTTCTAGGGTAGGGCAATCAGAGACCCGATTAGAACATTTTATATTTTGGTTAATATAAGAATTCAGCGAAATTCTATCACATTTGTTCAATTTACGTCGCTCCTATTTCAGATAGCGTATTGGGCTAAGCGGCATCTCAAGCGCATGAAATGGCGAGTAAAATGCACTCTTAAACTTCTAGGATAAGGCAAACAGAGACCCGATTAGATCATTTTATATTACGGTTAACATAAGAATGCAGCGTAATTCTTCGACATTTGTTCAACTTACGTAGCTCCTATTTCAGATAGCGTACTGGGCTAGGCGGCAACTTAAAGCGCGTGGAATGGCGAGTAAAATGCACTATTAAACTTCTATGATAGGGCAATCAGAGACGCGATTAGATCATTTTATATTTTGGTTAATATAAGAATCCAGCGAAATTCTATCACATTTGTTCAATTTACGTCGCTCCTATTTCAGATAGCGTATTGGGCTAAGCGGCATCTCACAGCGCACGAAAGGGAGAGTAAATTGCACTATTAAACTTCTAGGGTAGGGCAATCAGAGACCCGATAAGATCATTTCATATTTTGGTTAATATAGGAATTCAGCGAAATTCTATCACATTTGTTCAATTTACGTCGCTCCTATTTCAGATAGCGTATTGGGCTAAGCTGCATCTCAAAGCGCAAGAAATGGCTCGTAAAATGCACTATTAAACTTCTAGGGTAGGGCAAACAGAGACCGGATTAGATCATTTCATATTTTGGTTAATATAAGAATTCAGCGAAATTCTATCACATTTGTTCAATTTACGTCGCTCCTATTTCAGATAGCGTATTGGGCTAAGAGGCATCTCAAAGCGCATGAAATGGTGAGTAAAATGCACTATTAAACTTCTAGGATAAGGCAAACAGAGACCCGATTAGATCATTTTATATTACGGTTAATATAAGAAATCAGCGTAATTCTGTCACATTCGTTCAACTTACGTAGCTCCTATTTCAGATAGCGTACTGGGCTAGGCGGCATCTTAAAGCGCGTGGAATGGCGAGTAAAATGCACTATTAAACTTCTATGATAGGGCAATCAGAGACCCGATTAGATCATTTTATATTTTCGTTAATATAAGAATTCAGCAAAATTCTATCACATTTGTTCAATATACGTCGCTCCAATTTCAGATAGCTTATTGGGCTAAGCGGCATCGCAAAGCGCATGAAATGACGAGTGAAATGCACTATTAAACTTCTTGGATAGTGCGAACAAAGACCCGATTAGATCATTTTACATTAAGGTTAATATAAGAATTCAGCGAAATTCTATCACATTTGTTCAATTACATCGCTCCTATTTCAGATAGCGACTTGTGCTAAGTGGCATCTCAAAGCGCAAGAAATGGCGAGTAAAATGCACTATTAAACTTCTAGGGTAGGGCAAACAGAGACCCCATTAGATCATTTTATATTATGGTTAATATAAGAATTCAGCGAAGTTCTATCACATTTGTTTAATTTACGTCGCTCCGATTTCAGATAGCGTATTGGGCTAAGCGGCATCTCAAAGCGCATGAAATGGCGAGTAAAATGCACTATTAAACTTCTAGGGTAGGGCAATGAGAGACCCGATTAGATCATTTTATATTTTGGTTAATATAAGAATTCAGCGAAATTCTATCACATTTGTTCAATTTACGTCGCTCCTATTTCAGATAGCGTACTGGGCTAAGCGGCATCTCAAAGCGCATGAAATGGCGAGTAAAATGCACTATTAAACTTCTAGGATAAGGCAAACGGAGACCCGATTAGATCATTTTATATTTTGGTTAATAAATGAATTCATCGAAATTCTATCACATTTGTTCAATTTACATCGCTCCTATTTCAGATAGCGTACTGGGCTAGCGGCATCTCAAAGCGCATGAAATGGCGAGTAAAATGCACTATTAAACTTCTAGGGTAAGGCAAACGGAGACCCGATTAGATCATTTTATGTTACGGTTAATATAAGAATTCAGCGTAATTTTGTGACATTTGTTCAACTTACGTAGCTCCTATTTCAGATAGCGTGCTGGGCTTGGCGGCAACGTAAAGCGCGTGGAATGGCGAGTAAAATGCACTGTTAAACTTCTATGATAGGGCAATCAGAGACCCGATTAGATCATTTTATATTTTGGTTAATATAAGAATTCAGCGAAATTCTATCACATTTGTCCAATTTACGTCGCTCCTATCTCAGATAGCTTATTGGGCTAAGCGGCATCGCAAAGCGCATGAATTGACGAGTAAAATGCACTATTAAATTTCTAGGATAAGGCAAACAGAGACCCGATTAGATCATTTTATATTACGGTTAACATAAGAATGCAGCGTAATTCTGTGACATTTGTTCAACTTACGTAGCTCCTATTTCAGATAGCGTACTGGGCTAGGCGGCAACTTAAAGCGCGTGAATGGCGAGTAAAATGCACTATTAAACTTCTATGATAGGGCAATCAGAGACGCGATTAGATCATTTTATATTTTGGTTAATATAAGAATCCAGCGAAATTCTATCACATTTGTTCAATTTACGTCGCTCCTATTTCAGATAGCGTATTGGGCTAAGCGGCATCTCAAAGCGCATGAAATGGCGAGTAAAATGCACTATTAAACTTCTAGGGTAGGGCAATGAGAGACCCGATTAGATCATTTTATATTTTGGTTAATATAAGAATTCAGCGAAATTCTATCACATTTGTTCAATTTGCGTCGCTCCTATTTCAGATAGCGTATTGGGCTAAGCGGCATCTCAAAGCGCATGAAATGACGAATAAAATGCACTATTAAGCTTGTGCGCGAGGGCGAACAGAGACCCGATTAGATGATTTAACATTATAGTAAATAAAAGAATTCAGCAAAATTCTATCACATTTGTTCAATTTACGTCGCTCCTATTTCAGATAGCGTACTGGGCTACGCGGTATCTTAAAGCGCGTGGAATGGCGAGTAAAATGCACTATTAAACTTCTAGGATAAGGCAAACGGAGACCCGATTAGACCATTTTATATTACGGTTAATATAAGAATTCAGCGTTATTCTATCACATTTGTTCAACTTACGTCGCTCCTATTTCAGAAAGCGTACTCGGATAGGCGGCATCTTAAAGCGCGTGGAATGGCGAGTAAAATGCACTATTAAACTTCTCGGATAAGGTAAACAGAGACCCCATTAGATCATTTTATATTACAGTTAATATAAGAATTCAGCGTAATTCTGTCACATTTGTTCAAGTTACGTAGCTCCTATTTCAGATAGCGTACTGGGCTAGGCGGCAACTTAAGCCGCGTGGAATGGCGAGTAAAATGCACTATTAAACTTCTATGATAGGGCAATCAGAGACCCGATTAGTTCATTTTATATTTTGGTTAATATAAGAATCCAGCGATATTCTATCATATTTGTTCAATTTACGTCGCTCCTATTTCAGAAAGCGTATTGGGCTAAGCGGCATCTCAAAGCGCACGAAAGGGCGAGTAAAATGCACTATTAAACTTCTAGGGTGGGGCAAGCAGAGACCCGATCAGATCATTTTATATTACGGTTAATATGAGAAATCAGCGTAATTCTGTCACATTCGTTCAACTTACGTTGCTCCTATTTCAGATAGCGTACTGGGCTAGGCGGCATCTTAAAGCGCGTGGAATGGCGAGTAAAATGCACTATTAAGCTTCTATGATAGGGCAATCAGAGACCCGATCAGATCATTTTATACTTTGGTTAATATAAGAATTCAGCGAAATTCTATCACATTTGTTCAATTTACGTCGCTCCTATTTCAGATAGCTTATTGGGCTAAGCGGCATCTCTAAGCGCATGAAGTGGCGAGTAAAATGCACTATTAAACTTCTAGGGTAGGGCGAACAAAGACCCGATTAGATCATTTTACATTAAGGTTAATATAAGAATTCAGCGAAATTCTATCACATTTGTTCAATTTACATCGCTCCTATTTCAGATAGCGACTTGTGCTAAGCGGCATCTCAAAGCGCAAGAAATGTCGAGTAAAATGCACTATTAAACTTCTAGGGTAGGGCAAACAGAGACCCGATTAGATCATTTCATATTACGGTTAATATAAGAATTCAGCGTAATTCTGTGACATTTGTTCAACTTACGTAGCTCCTATTTCAGATAGCGTACTGGGCTAGGCGGCAACTTAAACCGCGTGGAATGGCGAGTAAAATGCACTATTAAACTTCTATGATAGGGCAATCAGAGACCCGATTAGTTCATTTTTATATTTTGGTTAATATAAGAATCCAGCGAAATTCTATCACATTTGTTCAATTTACGTCGCTCCTATTTCAGATAGCGTATTGGGCTAAGCGGCATCTCAAAGCGCACGAAAGGGCGAGTAAAATGCACTATTAAACTTCTAGGGTGGGGCAAGCAGAGACCCGATCAGATCATTTTATATTACTGTTAATATAAGAATTCAGCGAAGTTCTATCACATTTGTTCAATTTACGTCGCTCCTATTTCAGATAGCTTATTGGGCTAAGCGGCAACTCAGAGCGCATGAAAGACGAGTGAAATTCACTGTTAAACTTCTAGGGTAGGGCGAACAAAGACCCAATTAGATCATTTTACATTAAGGTTAAAATAAGAATTCAGCGAAATTCTATCACATTTGTTCAATTTACGTCGTTCCTATTTCAGATAGCGTATTGGGCTAAGCTGCATCTCAAAGCGCAAGAAATGGCTCGTAAAATGCACTATTAAACTTCTAGGGTAGGGCAAACAGAGACCGGATTAGATCATTTTATATTTTGGTTAATATAAGAATTCAGAGAAATTCTATCACATTTGTTCAATTTACGTCGCTCCTATTTCAGATAGCGTATTGGGCTAAGAGGCATCTCAAAGCGCATGAAATGGCGAGTAAAATGCACGATCAAACTTCTAGGATAAGGCAAACAGAGACCCGATTAGATCATTTTATATTACGGTTAATATAAGAAATCAGCGTAATTCTGTCACATTCGTTCAACTTACGTTGCTCCTATTTCAGATAGCGTACTGGGCTACGCGGTATCTTAAACCGCGTGGAATGGCGAGTAAAATGCACTATTAAACTTCTAGGATAAGGCAAACGGAGACCCGATTAGACCATTTTATATTACGGTTAATATAAGAATTCAGCGTTATTCTATCACATTTGTTCAACTTACGTCGCTCCTATTTCAGAAAGCGTACTCGGATAGGCGGCATCTTAAAGCGCGTGGAATGGCGAGTAAAATGCACTATGAAACTTCTCGGATAAGGCAAACAGAGACCCGATTAGATCATTTTATATTACAGTTAATATAAGAATTCAGCGTAATTCTGTCACATTTGTTCAAGTTACGTAGCTCCTATTTCAGATAGCGTACTGGGCTAGGCGGCAACTTAAGCCGCGTGGAATGGCGAGTAAAATGCACTATTAAACTTCTATGATAGGGCAATCAGAGACCCGATTAGTTCATTTTATATTTTGGTTAATATAAGAATCCAGCGATATTCTATCATATTTGTTCAATTTACGTCGCTCCTATTTCAGAAAGCGTATTGGGCTAAGCGGCATCTCAAAGCGCACGAAAGGGCGAGTAAAATGCACTATTAAACTTCTAGGGTGGGGCAAGCAGAGACCCGATCAGATCATTTTATATTACGGTTAATATGAGAAATCAGCGTAATTCTGTCACATTCGTTCAACTTACGTTGCTCCTATTTCAGATAGCGTACTGGGCTAGGCGGCATCTTAAAGCGCGTGGAATGGCGAGTAAAATGCACTATTAAACATCTATGATAGGGCAATCGGAGACCCGATTAGATCATTTTATATTTTGGTTAATATAAGAATTCAGCGAAATTCTATCACATTTGTTCAATTTACGTCGCTCCTATTTCAGATAGCGCATTGGGCTAAGCGGCATCTCAAAGCACATGGAATGGCGAGTGAAATGCACTATTAAACTTCTAGGGTAGGGCGAACAGAGACCCGAATAGATCATTTTATATTACGGTTAATATAAGAATTCAGCGTAATTCTATCACATTTGTTCAACTAACGTCGCTCCTATTTCAGATAGCGTACTGCGCTAGGCGGCATCTTAAAGCGAGTGGAAGGGCGAGTAAAATGCACTATTAAACTTCTCGCGTAATGCAAACAGAGACCCGATTAGATCATTTTATATTACGGTTAATATAAGATTTCAGGGAAATTCTATCACATTTGTTCAAGTTACGTAGCTCCTATTTCAGATAGCGTACTGGGCTAGGCGGCAGCTTAAACCGCGTGGAATGAAGAGTAAAATGCACTATTAAACTTCTAGGGTAGGGCAAACAGAGACCCCATTAGATCATTTTATATTATGGTTAATTTAAGAATTCAGCGAAATTCTATCACATTTGTTCAATTTACGTCGCTCCTATTTCAGATAGCGTATTGGGCTAAGCGGCATCTCAAAGCGCATGAAATGACGAATAAAATGCACTATTAAGCTTGTGCGCGAGGGCGAACAGAGACCCGATTAGATGATTTAACATTATAGTAAATAAAAGAATTCAGCAAAATTCTATCACATTTGTTCAATTTACGTCACTCCTATTTCAGATAGCGTACTGGGCTACGCGGTATCTTAAAGCGCGTGGAATGGCGAGTAAAATGCACTATTAAACTTCTAGGATAAGGCAAACGGAGACCCGATTAGACCATTTTATATTACGGTTAATATAAGAATTCAGCGTTATTCTATCACATTTGTTCAACTTACGTCGCTCCTATTTCAGAAAGCGTACTCGGATAGGCGGCATCTTAAAGCGCGTGGAATGGCGAGTAAAATGCGCTATTAAACTTCTCGGATAAGGCAAACAGAGACCCGATTAGATCATTTTATATTACAGTTAATATAAGAATTCAGCGTAATTCTGTCACATTTGTTCAAGTTACGTAGCTCCTATTTCAGATAGCGTACTGGGCTAGGCGGCAACTTAAGCCGCGTGGAATGGCGAGTAAAATGCACTATTAAACTTCTATGATAGGGCAATCAGAGACCCGATTAGTTCATTTTATATTTTGGTTAATATAAGAATCCAGCGATATTCTATCATATTTGTTCAATTTACGTCGCTCCTATTTCAGAAAGCGTATTGGGCTAAGCGGCATCTCAAAGCGCACGAAAGGGCGAGTAAAATGCACTATTAAACTTCTAGGGTGGGGCAAGCAGAGACCCGATCAGATCATTTTATATTACGGTTAATATGAGAAATCAGCGTAATTCTGTCACATTCGTTCAACTTACGTTGCTCCTATTTCAGATAGCGTACTGGGCTAGGCGGCATCTTAAAGCGCGTGGAATGGCGAGTAAAATGCACTATTAAACTTCTATGATAGGGCAATCAGAGACCCGATCAGATCATTTTATATTTTGGTTAATATAAGAATTCAGCGAAATTCTATCACATTTGTTCAATTTACGTCGCTCCTATTTCAGATAGCTTATTGGGCTAAGCGGCATCTCAAAGCGCATGAAGTGGCGAGTAAAATGCACTATTAAACTTCTAGGGTAGGGCGAACAAAGACCCGATTAGATCATTTTACATTAAGGTTAATATAAGAATTCAGCGAAATTCTATCACATTTGTTCAATTTACATCGCTCCTATTTCAGATAGCGACTTGTGCTAAGCGGCATCTCAAAGCGCAAGAAATGTCGAGTAAAATGCACTATTAAACTTCTAGGGTAGGGCAAACAGAGACCCGATTAGATCATTTTATATTACGGTTAATATAAGAATTCAGCGTAATTCTGTGAAATTTGTTCAACTTACGTAGCTCCTATTTCAGATAGCGTACTGGGCTAGGCGGCAACTTAAACCGCGTGGAATGGCGAGTAAAATGCACTATTAAACTTCTATGATAGGGCAATCAGAGACCCGATTAGTTCATTTTATATTTTGGTTAATATAAGAATCCAGCGAAATTCTATCACATTTGTTCAATTTACGTCGCTCCTATTTCAGATAGCGTATTGGGCTAAGCGGCATCTCAAAGCGCACGAAAGGGCGAGTAAAATGCAGTATTATACTTCTAGGGTGGGGCAAGCAGAGACCCGATCAGATCATTTTATATTACTGTTAATATAAGAATTCAGCGAAGTTCTATCACATTTGTTCAATTTACGTCGCTCCTATTTCAGATAGCTTATTGGGCTAAGCGGCAACTCAGAGCGCATGAAAGACGAGTGAAATTCACTGTTAAACTTCTAGGGTAGGGCGAACAAAGACCCAATTAGATCATTTTACATTAAGGTTAAAATAAGAATTCAGCGAAATTCTATCACATTTGTTCAATTTACGTCGCTCCTATTTCAGATAGCGTATTGGGCTAAGCTGCATCTCAAAGCGCAAGAAATGGCTCGTAAAATGCACTATTAAACTTCTAGGGTAGGGCAAACAGAGACCGGATTAGATCATTTTATATTTTGGTTAATATAAGAATTCAGAGAAATTCTATCACATTTGTTCAATTTACGTCGCTCCTATTTCAGATAGCGTATTGGGCTAAGAGGCATCTCAAAGCGCATGAAATGGCGAGTAAAATGCACTATTAAACTTCTAGGATAAGGCAAACAGAGACCCGATTAGATCATTTTATAGTACGGTTAATATAAGAAATCAGCGTAATTCTGTCACATTCGTTCAACTTACGTTGCTCCTATTTCAGATAGCGTACTGGGCTAGGCGGCATCTTAAAGCGCGTGGAATGGCGAGTAAAATGCACTATTAAACTTCTATGATAGGGCAATCAGAGACCCGATCAGATCATTTTATATTTTGGTTAATATAAGAATTCAGCAAAATTCTATCACATTTGTTCAATATACGTCGCTCCAATTTCAGATAGCTTATTGGGCTAAGCGGCATCGCAAAGCGCATGAACTGACGAGTGAAATGCACTATTAAACTTCTTGGGTAGGGCGAACAAAGACCCGATTAGATCATTTTACATTAAGGTTAATATAAGAATTCAGCGAAATTCTATCACATTTGTTCAATTTACATCGCTCCTATTTCAGATAGCGACTTGTGCTAAGCGGCATCTCAAAGCGCAAGAAATGGCGAGTAAAATGCACTATTAAACTTCTAGGGTAGGGCAAACAGAGACCCGATTAGGTCATTTCATATTATGGTTAATTTAAGAATTCAGCGAAATTCTATCACATTTGTTTAATTTACGTCGCTCCTATTTCAGATAGCGTATTGGGCTAAGCGGCATCTCAAAGCGCATGAAATGGCGAGTAAAATGCACTATTAAACTTCTAGGGTAGGGCAATCAGAGACCCGATTAGATCATTTTATATTTTTTATAATATAAGAATTCAGCGAAATTCTATCACATTTGTTCAATTTACGTCGCTCCTATTTCAGATAGCGTATTGGGCTAAGCGGCATCTCAAAGCGCATGAAATGGGGAGTAAAATGCACTATTAAACTTCTAGGGTAGGGCAATCAGAGACCCGATTAGATCATTTTATATTTTGGTTAATATAAGAATTCAGCGAAATTCTATCACATTTGTTCAATTTACGTCGCTCCTATTTCAGATAGCGTATTGGGCTAAGCGGCATCTCAAAGCGCATGAAATGACGAATAAAATGCACTATTAAGCTTGTGCGCGAGGGCGAACAGAGACCCGATTAGATGATTTAACATTATAGTAAATAAAAGAATTCAGCAAAATTCTATCACATTTGTTCAATTTACGTCGCTCCTATTTCAGATAGCGTACTGGGCTACGCGGTATCTTAAAGCGCGTGGAATGGCGAGTAAAATGCACTATTAAACTTCTAGGATAAGGCAAACGGAGACCCGATTAGACCATTTTATATTACGGTTAATATAAGAATTCAGCGTTATTCTATCACATTTGTTCAACTTACGTCGCTCCTATTTCAGAAAGCGTACTCGGATAGGCGGCATCTTAAAGCGCGTGGAATGGCGAGTAAAATGCACTATTAAACTTCTCGGATAAGGCAAACAGAGACCCGATTAGATCATTTTATATTACAGTTAATATAAGAATTCAGCGTAATTCTGTCACATTTGTTCAAGTTACGTAGCTCCTATTTCAGATAGCGTACTGGGCTAGGCGGCAACTTAAGCCGCGTGGAATGGCGAGTAAAATGCACTATTAAACTTCTATGATAGGGCAATCAGAGACCCGATTAGTTCATTTTATATTTTGGTTAATATAAGAATCCAGCGATATTCTATCATATTTGTTCAATTTACGTCGCTCCTATTTCAGAAAGCGTATTGGGCTAAGCGGCATCTCAAAGCGCACGAAAGGGCGAGTAAAATGCACTATTAAACTTCTAGGGTGGGGCAAGCAGAGACCCGATCAGATCATTTTATATTACGGTTAATATGAGGAATCAGCGTAATTCTGTCACATTCGTTCAACTTACGTTGCTCCTATTTCAGATAGCGTACTGGGCTAGGCGGCATCTTAAAGCGCGTGGAATGGCGAGTAAAATGCACTATTAAACATCTATGATAGGGCAATCAGAGACCCGATTAGATCATTTTATATTTTGGTTAATATAAGGATTCAGCGAAATTCTATCACATTTGTTCAATTTACGTCGCTCCTATTTCAGATAGCGTATTGGGCTAAGCGGCATCTCAAAGCACATGGAATGGCGAGTGAAATGCACTATTAAACTTCTAGGGTAGGGCGAACAGAGACCCGAATAGATCATTTTATATTACGGTTAATATAAGATTTCAGGGAAATTCTATCACATTTGTTCAAGTTACGTAGCTCCTATTTCAGATAGCGTACTGGGCTACGCGGTATCTTAAAGCGCGTGGAATGGCGAGTAAAATGCACTATTAAACTTCTAGGGTAGGGCAAACAGAGACCCCATTAGATCATTTTATATTATGGTTAATTTAAGAATTCAGCGAAATTCTATCACATTTGTTCAATTTACGTCGCTCCTATTTCAGATAGCGTATTGGGCTAAGCGGCATCTCAAAGCGCATGAAATGACGAATAAAATGCACTATTAAGCTTGTGCGCGAGGGCGAACAGAGACCCGATTAGATGATTTAACATTATAGTAAATAAAAGAATTCAGCAAAATTCTATCACATTTGTTCAATTTACGTCGCTCCTATTTCAGATAGCGTACTGGGCTACGCGGTATCTTAAAGCGCGTGGAATGGCGAGTAAAATGCACTATTAAACTTCTAGGATAAGGCAAACGGAGACCCGATTAGACCATTTTATATTACGGTTAATATAAGAATTCAGCGTTATTCTATCACATTTGTTCAACTTACGTCGCTCCTATTTCAGAAAGCGTACTCGGATAGGCGGCATCTTAAAGCGCGTGGAATGGCGAGTAAAATGCACTATTAAACTTCTCGGATAAGGCAAACAGAGACCCGATTAGATCATTTTATATTACAGTTAATATAAGAATTCAGCGTAATTCTGTCACATTTGTTCAAGTTACGTAGCTCCTATTTCAGATAGCGTACTGGGCTAGGCGGCAACTTAAGCCGCGTGGAATGGCGAGTAAAATGCACTATTAAACTTCTATGATAGGGCAATCAGAGACCCGATTAGTTCATTTTATATTTTGGTTAATATAAGAATCCAGCGATATTCTATCATATTTGTTCAATTTACGTCGCTCCTATTTCAGAAAGCGTATTGGGCTAAGCGGCTTCTCAAAGCGCACGAAAGGGCGAGTAAAATGCACTATTAAACTTCTAGGGTGGGGCAAGCAGAGACCCGATCAGATCATTTTATATTACGGTTAATATGAGAAATCAGCGTAATTCTGTCACATTCGTTCAACTTACGTTGCTCCTATTTCAGATAGCGTACTGGGCTAGGCGGCATCTTAAAGCGCGTGGAATGGCGAGTAAAATGCACTATTAAACTTCTATGATAGGGCAATCAGAGACCCGATCAGATCATTTTATATTTTGGTTAATATAAGAATTCAGCGAAATTCTATCACATTTGTTAAATTTACGTCGCTCCTATTTCAGATAGCTTATTGGGCTAAGCGGCATCTCAAAGCGCATGAAGTGGCGAGTAAAATGCACTATTAAACTTCTAGGGTAGGGCGAACAAAGACCCGATTAGATCATTTTACATTAAGGTTAATATACGAATTCAGCGAAATTCTATCACATTTGTTCAATTTACATCGCTCCTATTTCAGATAGCGACTTGTGCTAAGCGGCATTTCAAAGCGCAAGAAATGTCGAGTACAATGCACTATTAAACTTCTAGGGTAGGGCAAACAGAGACCCGATTAGATCATTTTATATTACGGTTAATATAAGAATTCAGCGTAATTCTGTGACATTTGTTCAACTTACGTAGCTCCTATTTCAGATAGCGTACTGGGCTAGGCGGCAACTTAAACCGCGTGGAATGGCGAGTAAAATGCACTATTAAACTTCTATGATAGGGCAATCAGAGACCCGATTAGTTCATTTTATATTTTGGTTAATATAAGAATCCAGCGAAATTCTATCACATTTGTTCAATTTACGTCGCTCCTATTTCAGATAGCGTATTGGGCTAAGCGGCATCTCAAAGCGCACGAAAGGGCGAGTAAAATGCACTATTAAACTTCTAGGGTGGGGCAAGCAGAGACCCGATCAGATCATTTTATATTACTGTTAATATAAGAATTCAGCGAAATTCTATCACATTTGTTCAATTTACGTCGCTCCTATTTCAGATAGCTTATTGGGCTAAGCGGCAACTCAGAGCGCATGAAAGACGAGTGAAATTCACTGTTAAACTTCTAGGGTAGGGCGAACAAAGACCCAATTAGATCATTTTACATTAAGGTTAAAATAAGAATTCAGCGAAATTCTATCACATTTGTTCAATTTACGTCGCTCCTATTTCAGATAGCGTATTGGGCTAAGCTGCATCTCAAAGCGCAAGAAATGGCTCGTAAAATGCACTATTAAACTTCTAGGGTAGGGCAAACAGAGACCGGATTAGATCATTTTATATTTTGGTTAATATAAGAATTCAGAGAAATTCTATCACATTTGTTCAATTTACGTCGCTCCTATGTCAGATAGCGTATTGGGCTAAGAGGCATCTCAAAGCGCATGAAATGGCGAGTAAAATGCACTATTAAACTTCTAGGATAAGGCAAACAGAGACCCGATTAGATCATTTTATATTACGGTTAATATAAGAAATCAGCGTAATTCTGTCACATTCGTTCAACTTACGTTGCTCCTATTTCAGATAGCGTACTGGGCTAGGCGGCATCTTAAAGCGCGTGGAATGGCGAGTAAAATGCACTATTAAACTTCTATGATAGGGCAATCAGAGACCCGATCAGATCATTTTATATTTTGGTTAATATAAGAATTCAGCGAAATTCTATCACATTTGTTCAATATACGTCGCTCCAATTTCAGATAGCTTATTGGGCTAAGCGGCATCGCAAAGCGCATGAACTGACGAGTGAAATGCACTATTAAACTTCTTGGGTAGGGCGAACAAAGACCCGATTAGATCATTTTACATTAAGGTTAATATAAGAATTCAGCGAAATTCTATCACATTTGTTCAATTTACATCGCTCCTTTTTCAGATAGCGACTTGTGCTAAGCGGCATCTCAAAGCGCAAGAAATGGCGAGTAAAATGCACTATTAAACTTCTAGGGTAGGGCAAACAGAGACCCGATTAGGTCATTTCATATTATGGTTAATTTAAGAATTCAGCGAAATTCTATCACATTTGTTTAATTTACGTCGCTCCTATTTCAGATAGCGTATTGGGCTAAGCGGCATCTCAAAGCGCATGAAATGGCGAGTAAAATGCACTATTAAACTTCTAGGGTAGGGCAATCAGAGACCCGATTAGATCATTTTATATTTTTTATAATATAAGAATTCAGCGAAATTCTATCACATTTGTTCAATTTACGTCGCTCCTATTTCAGATAGCGTATTGGGCTAAGCGGCATCTCAAAGCGCATGAAATGGGGAGTAAAATGCACTATTAAACTTCTAGGGTAGGGCAATCAGAGACCCGATTAGATCATTTTATATTTTGGTTAATATAAGAATTCAGCGAAATTCTATCACATTTGTTCAATTTACGTCGCTCCTATTTCAGATAGCGTATTGGGCTAAGCGGCATCTCAAAGCGCATGAAATGGCGAGTAAAATGCACTATTAAACTTCTAGGATAAGGCAAACAGAGACCCGATTAGATCATTTTATATTACGGTTAACATAAGAATTCAGCGTAATTCTGTGACATTTGTTCAACTTACGTAGCTCCTATTTCAGATAGCGTACTGGGCTAGGCGGCAACTTAAACCGCGTGGAATGGCGAGTAAAATGCACTATTAAACTTCTATGATAGGGCAATCAGAGACCCGATTAGTTCATTTTATATTTTGGTTAATATAAGAATCCAGCGAAATTCTATCACATTTGTTCAATTTACGTCGCTCCTATTTCAGATAGCGTATTGGGCTAAGCGGCATCTCAAAGCGCACGAAAGGGCGAGTAAAATGCACTATTAAACTTCTAGGGTGGGGCAAGCAGAGACCCGATCAGATCATTTTATATTACGGTTAATATAAGAATTCAGCGAAGTTCTATCACATTTGTTCAATTTACGTCGCTCCTATTTCAGATAGCTTATTGGGCTAAGCGGCAACTCAGAGCGCATGAAAGACGAGTGAAATTCACTGTTAAACTTCTAGGGTAGGGCGAACAAAGACCCGATTAGATCATTTTATATTAAGGTTAAAATAAGAATTCAGCGAAATTCTATCACATTTGTTCAATTTACGTCGCTCCTATTTCAGATAGCGTATTGGGCTAAGCTGCATCTCAAAGCGCAAGAAATGGCTCGTAAAATGCACTATTAAACTTCTAGGGTAGGGCAAACAGAGACCGGATTAGATCATTTTATATTTTGGTTAATATAAGAATTCAGAGAAATTCTATCACATTTGTTCAATTTACGTCGCTCCTATTTCAGATAGCGTATTGGGCTAAGAGGCATCTCAAAGCGCGTGAAATGGCGAGTAAAATGCACTATTAAACTTCTAGGATAAGGCAAACAGAGACCCGATTAGATCATTTTATATTACGGTTAATATAAGAAATCAGCGTAATTCTGTCACATTCGTTCAACTTACGTTGCTCCTATTTCAGATAGCGTACTGGGCTAGGCGGCATCTTAAAGCGCGTGGAATGGCGAGTAAAATGCACGATCAAACTTCTATGATAGAGCAATCAGAGACCTGATCAGATCATTTTATATTTTGGTTAATATAAGAATTCAGCGAAATTCTATCACATTTGTTCAATATACGTCGCTCCAATTTCAGATAGCTTATTGGGCTAAGCGGCATCGCAAAGCGCATGAACTGACGAGTGAAATGCACTATTAAACTTCTTGGGTAGGGCGAACAAAGACCCGATTAGATCATTTTACATTAAGGTTAATATAAGAATTCAGCGAAATTCTATCACATTTGTTCAATTTACGTCGCTCCTATTTCAGATAGCGTATTGGGCTAAGCTGCATCTCAAAGCGCAAGAAATGGCTCGTAAAATGCACTATTAAACTTCTAGGGTAGGGCAAACAGAGACCGGATTAGATCATTTTATATTTTGGTTAATATAAGAAATCAGCGTAATTCTGTCACATTCGTTCAACTTACGTAGCTCCTATTTCAGATAGCGTATTGGGCTAAGCGGCATCTCAGAGCGCATGAAATGGCGAGTAAAATGCACTATTAAACTTCTAGGGTAGGGCAATGAGAGACCCGATTAGATCATTTTATATTTTGGTTAATATAAGAATTCAGCGAAATTCTATCACATTTGTTCAATTTACGTCGCTCCTATTTCAGATAGCGTATTGGGCTAAGCGGCATCTCAAAGCGCATGAAATGGCGAGTAAAATGCACTATTAAACTTCTAGGGTAGGGCAATCAGAGACCCGATAAGATCATTTTATATTTTGGTTAATATAAGTATTCAGCGAAATTCTATCACATTTGTTCAATTTACGTCGCTCCTATTTCACATAGCGTATTGGGCTAAGCGGCACCTCAAAGCGCATGAAATGGCGAGTAAAATGCACTCTTGAACTTCTAGGATAAGGCAAACAGAGACCCGATTAGATCATTTTATATTACGGTTAACATAAGAATGCAGCGTAATTCTGTGACATTTGTTCAACTTACGTAGCTCCTATTTCAGATAGCGTACTGGGCTAGGCGGCAACTTAAAGCGCGTGGAATGGCGAGTAAAATGCACTATTAAACTTCTATGATAGGGCAATCAGAGACGCGATTAGATCATTTTATATTTTGGTTAATATGAGAATCCAGCGAAATTCTATCACATTTGTTCAATTTACGTCGCTCCTATTTCAGATAGCGTATTGGGCTAAGCGGCATCTCAAAGCGCATGAAATGGCGAGTAAAATGCCCTATTAAACTTCTAGGGTAGGGCAATCAGAGACCCGATTAGAACATTTTATATTTTGGTTAATATAAGAATTCAGCGAAATTCTATCACATTTGTTCAATTTACGTCGCTCCTATTTCAGATAGCGTATTGGGCTAAGCGGCATCTCAAAGCGCATGAAATGGCGAGTAAAATGCACTCTTAAACTTCTAGGATAAGGCAAACAGAGACCCGATTAGATCATTTTATATTACGGTTAACATAAGAATGCAGCGTAATTCTTCGACATTTGTTCAACTTACGTAGCTCCTATTTCAGATAGCGTACTGGGCTAGGCGGCAACTTAAAGCGCGTGGAATGGCGAGTAAAATGCACTATTAAACTTCTATGATAGGGCAATCAGAGACGCGATTAGATCATTTTATATTTTGGTTAATATAAGAATCCAGCGAAATTCTATCACATTTGTTCAATTTACGTCGCTCCTATTTCAGATAGCGTATTGGGCTAAGCGGCATCTCACAGCGCACGAAAGGGAGAGTAAATTGCACTATTAAACTTCTAGGGTAGGGCAATCAGAGACCCGATAAGATCATTTCATATTTTGGTTAATATAGGAATTCAGCGAAATTCTATCACATTTGTTCAATTTACGTCGCTCCTATTTCAGATAGCGTATTGGGCTAAGCTGCATCTCAAAGCGCAAGAAATGGCTCGTAAAATGCACTATTAAACTTCTAGGGTAGGGCAAACAGAGACCGGATTAGATCATTTCATATTTTGGTTAATATAAGAATTCAGCGAAATTCTATCACATTTGTTGAATTTACGTCGCTCCTATTTCAGATAGCGTATTGGGCTAAGAGGCATCTCAAAGCGCATGAAATGGTGAGTAAAATGCACCATTAAACTTCTAGGATAAGGCAAACAGAGACCCGATTAGATCATTTTATATTACGGTTAATATAAGAAATCAGCGTAATTCTGTCACATTCGTTCAACTTACGTAGCTCCTATTTCAGATAGCGTACTGGGCTAGGCGGCATCTTAAAGCGCGTGGAATGGCGAGTAAAATGCACTATTAAACTTCTATGATAGGGCAATCAGAGACCCGATTAGATCATTTTATATTTTCGTTAATATAAGAATTCAGCAAAATTCTATCACATTTGTTCAATATACGTCGCTCCAATTTCAGATAGCTTATTGGGCTAAGCGGCATCGCAAAGCGCATGAAATGACGAGTGAAATGCACTATTAAACTTCTTGGATAGTGCGAACAAAGACCCGATTAGATCATTTTACATTAAGGTTAATATAAGAATTCAGCGAAATTCTATCACATTTGTTCAATTTACATCGCTCCTATTTCAGATAGCGACTTGTGCTAAGTGGCATCTCAAAGCGCAAGAAATGGCGAGTAAAATGCACTATTACACTTCTAGGGTAGGGCAAACAGAGACCCCATTAGATCATTTTATATTATGGTTAATATAAGAATTCAGCGACGTTCTATCACATTTGTTTAATTTACGTCGCTCCGATTTCAGATAGCGTATTGGGCTAAGCGGCATCTCAAAGCGCATGAAATGGCGAGTAAAATGCACTATTAAACTTCTAGGGTAGGGCAATGAGAGACCCGATTAGATCATTTTATATTTTGGTTAATATAAGAATTCAGCGAAATTCTATCACATTTGTTCAATTTACGTCGCTCCTATTTCAGATAGCGTACTGGGCTAAGCGGCATCTCAAAGCGCATGAAATGGCGAGTAAAATGCACTATTAAACTTCTAGGATAAGGCAAACGGAGACCCGATTAGATCATTTTATATTTTGGTTAATAAATGAATTCATCGAAATTCTATCACATTTGTTCAATTTACATCGCTCCTATTTCAGATAGCGTACTGGGCTAAGCGGCATCTCAAAGCGCATGAAATGGCGAGTAAAATGCACTATTAAACTTCTAGGGTAAGGCAAACGGAGACCCGATTAGATCATTTTATGTTACGGTTAATATAAGAATTCAGCGTAATTTTGTGACATTTGTTCAACTTACGTAGCTCCTATTTCAGATAGCGTGCTGGGCTTGGCGGCAACGTAAAGCGCGTGGAATGGCGAGTAAAATGCACTGTTAAACTTCTATGATAGGGCAATCAGAGACCCGATTAGATCATTTTATATTTTGGTTAATATAAGAATTCAGCGAAATTCTATCACATTTGTCCAATTTACGTCGCTCCTATCTCAGATAGCTTATTGGGCTAAGCGGCATCGCAAAGCGCATGAATTGACGAGTAAAATGCACTATTAAATTTCTAGGATAAGGCAAACAGAGACCCGATTAGATCATTTTATATTACAGTTAACATAAGAATGCAGCGTAATTCTGTGACATTTGTTCAACTTACGTAGCTCCTATTTCAGATAGCGTACTGGGCTAGGCGGCAACTTAAAGCGCGTGGAATGGCGAGTAAAATGCACTATTAAACTTCTATGATAGGGCAATCAGAGACGCGATTAGATCATTTTATATTTTGGTTAATATAAGAATCCAGCGAAATTCTATCACATTTGTTCAATTTACGTCGCTCCTATTTCAGATAGCGTATTGGGCTAAGCGGCATCTCAAAGCGCATGAAATGGCGAGTAAAATGCACTATTAAACTTCTAGGGTAGGGCAATGAGAGACCCGATTAGATCATTTTATATTTTGGTTAATATAAGAATTCAGCGAAATTCTATCACATTTGTTCAATTTACGTCGCTCCTATTTCAGATAGCGTATTAGGCTAAGCGGCATCTCAAAGCGCATGGAATGACGAGTAAAATGCACTAATAAACTTCTAGGGTAAGGCAAACAGAGACCCGATTAGATCATTTTATATTACGGTTAATATAAGAATTCAGCGTAATTCTATCACATTTGTTCAACATACGTCGCTCCTATTTCAGATAGTGTACTGGGCTAGGCGGCATCTTAAAGCGCGTGGAAGGGCGAGTAAAATGCACTACTAAACTTCTATGGTAGGGCAATCAGAGTCCCGTTTAGATCATTTTATGTATTGTTTAATATAAGATATCAGGGAAATTCTATCACATTTGTTCAATTTACGTCGCTCCTATTTCAGATAGCGTATTGGGCTAAGCGGCATCTCAAAGCGTATGAAATGACGAGAGAAATGCACTATTAAACTTCTTGGGTAGGGCGAACAGAGACCCGATTAGGTCATTTCATATTATGGTTAATTTAAGAATTCAGCGAAATTCTATCACATTTGTTCAATTTACATCGCTCCTATTTCAAATAGCGTATTGGGCTAAGCGGCATCTCCATGCGCATGAAATGGCGAGTAAAATGCACTATTAAACTTCTAGGATAAGGCTAATGAAGACCCGATTAGACCATTTTATATTACGGTTAATATAAGAATTCAGCGTTATTCTATCACATTTGTTCAACTTACGTCGCTCCTATTTCAGATAGCGTACTCGGATAGGCAGCATCTTAAAGCGCGTGGAAAGGCGAGTAAAATGCACTATTAAACTTCGAGGGTAATGCAAACAGAGACCCGATTAGATCATTTTATATTACGGTTAATATAAGATTTCAGGGAAATTCTATCACATTTGTTCAATTTACGTCGCTCCTATTTCAGATAGCTATTGGGCTAAGCGGCATCTCAAAGCGCATGAAATGACGAGAGAAATGCACTATTAAACTTCTTGGGTAGGGCGAACAGAGACCCGATTACATCATTTTATATTATGGTTAATACAAGAATTCTGCGATATTCTATCGCATTTGTTCAATTTGCGTCGCTCCTATTTCAGATAGCGTATTGGGCTAAGCGGCATCTCAAAGCGCATGAAATGACGAATAAAATGCACTATTAAGCTTCTACGCTAGGGCGAACAGAGACCCGATTACATCATTTAACATTATGGTAAATAAAAGAATTCAGCGAAATTCTATCACATTTGTTCAATTTACGTCGCTCCTATTTCAGATAGCGTACTGGGCTAGGCGGCATCTCAAAGTACATGAAATGACGAGTAAAATGCTCTTTTAAACTTCTAGGGCAGGCAAACAGAGACCCGATTAGGTCATTTCATATTATGGTTAATTTAAGAATTCAGCGAAATTCTATCACATTTGTTCAAGTTACATCGCTCCTATTTCAGAAGGCTTATTGGGATAAGCGGCATATCAAAGCGCATGAAATGGCGAGTAAAATGCACTATTAAACTTCTAGGATAAGGCAAACAGAGACCTGATTAGATCATTTTATATTACGGTTAATATAAGAATTCAGCGTAATTCTGTCACATTTGTTCAAGTTACGTAGCTCCTATTTCAAGTAGCGTACTGGGCTAGGCGGCAACTTAAACCGCGTGGAATGGCGACTAAAATGCACTATTAAACTTCTATGTTAGGGCAATCAGAGCCCCGATTAGTTCATTTTATATTTTGGTTAATATAAGAATCCAGCAAAATTCTATCACATTTGTTCAATTTACGTCGCTCCTATTTCAGATAGCGTATTGGGCTAAGCGGCATCTCAAAGCGCACGAAAGGGCGAGTAAAATGCACTATTAAACTTTTAGGGTGGGGCGATCAGAGACCCGATAAGATCATTTTATATTACGGTTAATATAAGAATTCAGCGAAGTTCTATCACATTTGTTCAATTTACGTCGCTCCTATTTCAGATAGCCTATTGGGCTAAGCGGCAACTCAAAGCGCATGAAATGACGAGTGAAATGAACTATTAAACTTCTAGGGTAGGGCGAAGAAAGACCCGATTAGATCATTTTACATTCAGGTTAAAATAAGAATTCAGCGAAATTCTATCACATTTGTTCAATTTACGTCGCTCCTATTTCAGATAGCGTATTGGGCTAAGCTGCATCTCAAAGCGCAAGAAATGGCTCGTACAATGCACTATTCAACTTCTAGGGTAGGGCAAACAGAGACCGGACTAGATCATTTTATATTTTGGTTAATATAAGAATTCAGCGAAATTCTATCACATTTGTTCAATTTACGTCGCTCCTATTTCAGATAGCGTATTGGGCTAAGAGGCATCTCAAAGCGCATGAAATGGCGAGTAAAATGCACTATTAAACTTCTAGGATAAGGCAAACAGAGACCCGATTAGATCATTTTATATTACGGTTAATATAAGAAATCAGCGTAATTCTGTCACATTCGTTCAACTTACGTAGCTCCTACTTCAGATAGCGTACTGGGCTAGGCGGCATCTTAAAGCGCGTGGAATGGCGAGTAAAATGCACTATTAAACTTCTATGATAGGGCAATCAGAGACCCGATTAGATCATTTTATATTTTGGTTAATATAAGAATTCAGCGAAATTCTATCACATTTGTTCAATTTACGTCGCTCCTATTTCAGATAGCGTATTGGGCTAAGCGGCATCTCAAAGCGCATGAAATGGCGAGTATAATGCACTATTAAACTTCTAGGGTAGGGCAATCAGAGACCCGATTAGATCATTTTATATTTTGGTTAATATAAGAATTGAGCGAAGTTCTATCACATTTGTTTAATTTACGTCTCTCCTATTTCAGATAGCGTATTGGGCTAAGCGGCATCTCAAAGCGCATGAAATGGCGAGTAAAATGCACTATTAAACTTCTAGGGTAGGGCGAACAAAGACCCGATTAGATCATTTTATATTTTGGTTAATATAAGAATTCAGCGAAATTCTATCACATTTGTTCAACTTACGTCGCTCCTATTTCAGATAGCGCACTCGGATAGGCGGCATCTTAAAGCGCGTGGAAAGGCGAGTAAAATGCACTATTAAACTTCGAGGGCAATGCAAACAGAGACCCGATTAGATCATTTTATGTATTGTTTAATATAAGATTTCGGGGAAATTCTATCACATTTGTTCAATTTACGTCGCTCCTATTTCAGATAGCGTATTGGGCTAAGCGGCATCTCAAAGCGCAAGAAATGGCGAGTAAAATGCACTATTAAGCTTCTAGGGTTGGGCACATATAGACCCGATTAGATCATTTTATATTATGGTTAATTTAAGAATTCAGCGAAATCCTATCACATTTGTTCATTTTACGTCGCTCCTATTTCATATAGCGTATTGGGCTAGGCGGCATCTTAAAGCGCGTGGAATGGCGAGTAAAATGCACTATTAAACTTCTATAATAGGGCAATCAGAGACCCTATTAGATCATTTTATATTTTGGTTAATATAAGGATTCAGCGTAATTCTATCACATTTGTTCAATTCACGTCGCTCCTATTTCAGATAGCGTATTGGGCTAAGCGGCATCTCAAAGCGCATGAAATGGCGAGTAAAATGCACTATTAAACTTCTAGGGTAAGGCAAACAGAGACCCAATTAGATCATTTTATATTACGGTTAATATAAGAATTCAGCGTAATTCTATCACATTTGTTCATTTTACGTCGCTCCTATTTCATATAGCGTATTGGGCTAGGCGGCATCTTAAAGCGCGTGGAATGGCGAGTAAAATGCACTATTAAACTTCTATAATAGGGCAATCAGAGACCCGATTAGATCATTTTATATTTTGGTTAATATAAGGATTCAGCGTAATTCTATCACATTTGTTCAATTCACGTCGCTCCTATTTCAGATAGCGTATTGGGCTAAGCGGCATCTCAAAGCGCATGAAATGGCGAGTAAAATGCACTATTAAACTTCTAGGGTAAGGCAAACAGAGACCCAATTAGATCATTTTATATTACGGTTAATATAAGAATTCAGCGTAATTCTATCACATTTGTTCAACATACGTCGCTCCTATTTCATATAGTGTACTGGGCTAGGCGGCATCTTAAAGCGCGTGGAAGGGCGAGTAAAATGCACTACTAAACTTCTATGGTAGGGCAATCAGAGTCCCGTTTAGATCATTTTATGTATTGTTTAATATAAGATTTCAGGGAAATTCTATCACATTTGTTCAATTTACGTCGCTCCTATTTCAGATAGCGTATTGGGCTAAGCGGCATCTCAAAGCGTATGAAATGACGAGAGAAATGCACTATTAAACTTCTTGGGTAGGGCGAACTGAGACCCGATTAGGTCATTTCATATTATGGTTAATTTAAGAATTCAGCGAAATTCTATCACATTTGTTCAATTTACATCGCTCCTATTTCAAATAGCGTATTGGGCTAAGCGGCATCTCCATGCGCGTGAAATGGCGAGTAAAATGCACTATTAAACTTCTAGGATAAGGCAAATGGAGACCCGATTAGACCATTTTATATTACGGTTAATATAAGAATTCAGCGTTATTCTATCGCATTTGTTCAAGTTACGTAGCTCCTATTTCAGGTAGCGTACTGGGCTAAGCGGCATCTCAAAGCGCACGAAAGGGCGAGTAAAATGCACTATTAAACTTCTAGGGTGGGGCAATCAGAGACCCGATAAGAACATTTTATATTACGGTTAATATAAGAATTCAGCGAAGTTCTATCACATTTGTTCAATTTACGTCGCTCCTATTTCAGATAGCTTATTGGGCTAAGCGGCAACTCAAAGCGCATGAAATGACGAGTGAAATGCACTATTAAACTTCTAGGGTAGGGCGAACAAAGACCCGATTAGATCATTTTACATTAAGGTTAAAATAAGAATTCAGCGAAATTCTATCACATTTGTTCAATTTACGTCGCTCCTATTTCAGGTAGCGTATTGGGCTAAGCTGCATCTCAAAGCGCAAGAAATGGCTCGTACAATGCACTATTCAACTTCTAGGGTAGGGCAAACAGAGACCGGATTAGATCATTTTATATTTTGGTTAATATAAGAATTCAGCGAAATTCTATCACATTTGTTCAATTAACGTCGCTCCTATTTCAGATAGCGTATTGGGCTAAGAGGCATCTCAAAGCGCATGAAATGGCGAGTAAAATGCACTATTAAACTTCTAGGGTGGGGCAATCAGAGACCCGATAAGAACATTTTATATTACGGTTAATATAAGAATTCAGCGAAATTTTATCACATTTGTTCAATTTACGTCGCTCCAATTTCAGATAGCTTATTGGGCTAAGCGGCATCGCAAAGCGCATGAATTGACGAGTGAAATGCACTATTAAACTTCTTGGGTAGGGCGAACAAAGACCCGATTAGATCATTTTACATTAAGGTTAATATAAGAATTCAGCGAAATTCTATCACATTTGTTCAATTTACATCGCTCCTCTTTCAGATAGCGACTTGTGCTAAGCGGCATCTCAAAGCGCAAGAAATGGCGAGTAAAATGCACTATTAAACTTCTAGGGTAGGGCAAACAGAGACCCCATTAGATCATTTTATATTATGGTTAATTTAAGAATTCAGCGAAATTCTCTCACATTTGTTCAATTTACGTCGCTGATATTTCAGATAGCGTATTGGGCTAAGCGGCATCTCAAAGCGCAAGAAATGGCGAGTAAAATGCACTATTAAACTTCTAGGGTAGGGCAAACAGAGACCCGATTAGGTCATTTCATATTATGGTTAATTTAAGAATTCAGAAAAATTCTATCACATTTGTTCAATTTACGTTGCTCCTATTTCAGATAGCGTATTGGGCTAAGCGGCATCTCAAAGCGCAAGAAATGGCGACTAAAATGCACTATTAAACTTCTAGGGTGGGGCAAACAGAGACCAGTTTAGATCACTTTATATTATGGTTAATTTAAGAATTCAGCGAAATTCTATCTCATTTGTTCAATTTACGTCGATCCTATTGCAGATACCGTATTGGGCTGAGCGGCATCTCAAAGCGCATGAAATGGCGAGTAAAATGCACTATTAAACTTCTATGGTAATGCCAACAGAGACCCGATTAGATCATTTTATATTACGGTTAATATAAGAATTCAGCGTAATTCTATCACATTTGTTCAACATACGTCGCTCCTATTTCAGATAGTGTACTGGGCTAGGCGGCGTCTTAAAGCGCGTGGAAGGGCGAGTAAAATGCACTACTAAACTTCTATGATAGGGCAATCAGAGTCCCGTTTAGATCATTTTATATTTTGTTTAATATAAGATTTCAGGGAAATTCTATCACATTTGTTCAATTTACGTCGCTCCTATTTCAGATAGCTATTGGGCTAAGCGGCATCTCAAAGCGCATGAAATGACGAGGGAAATGCACTATTAAACTTCTTGGGTAGGGCGAACAGAGACCCAATTAGATCATTTTATATTACGGTTAATATAAGAATTCAGCGTAATTCTATCACATTTGTTCATTTTACGTCGCTCCTATTTCATATAGCGTATTGGGCTAGGCGGCATCTTAAAGCGCGTGGAATGGCGAGTAAAATGCACTATTAAACTTCTATAATAGGGCAATCAGAGACCCTATTAGATCATTTTATATTTTGGTTAATATAAGGATTCAGCGTAATTCTATCACATTTGTTCAATTCACGTCGCTCCTATTTCAGATAGCGTATTGGGCTAAGCGGCATCTCAAAGCGCATGAAATGGCGAGTAAAATGCACTATTAAACTTCTAGGGTAAGGCAAACAGAGACCCAATTAGATCATTTTATATTACGGTTAATATAAGAATTCAGCGTAATTCTATCACATTTGTTCAACATACGTCGCTCCTATTTCATATAGTGTACTGGGCTAGGCGGCATCTTAAAGCGCGTGGAAGGGCGAGTAAAATGCACTACTAAACTTCTATGGTAGGGCAATCAGAGTCCCGTTTAGATCATTTTATGTATTGTTTAATATAAGATTTCAGGGAAATTCTATCACATTTGTTCAATTTACGTCGCTCCTATTTCAGATAGCGTATTGGGCTAAGCGGCATCTCAAAGCGTATGAAATGACGAGAGAAATGCACTATTAAACTTCTTGGGTAGGGCGAACTGAGACCCGATTAGGTCATTTCATATTATGGTTAATTTAAGAATTCAGCGAAATTCTATCACATTTGTTCAATTTACATCGCTCCTATTTCAAATAGCGTATTGGGCTAAGCGGCATCTCCATGCGCGTGAAATGGCGAGTAAAATGCACTATTAAACTTCTAGGATAAGGCAAATGGAGACCCGATTAGACCATTTTATATTACGGTTAATATAAGAATTCAGCGTTATTCTATCGCATTTGTTCAAGTTACGTAGCTCCTATTTCAGGTAGCGTACTGGGCTAAGCGGCATCTCAAAGCGCACGAAAGGGCGAGTAAAATGCACTATTAAACTTCTAGGGTGGGGCAATCAGAGACCCGATAAGAACATTTTATATTACGGTTAATATAAGAATTCAGCGAAGTTCTATCACATTTGTTCAATTTACGTCGCTCCTATTTCAGATAGCTTATTGGGCTAAGCGGCAACTCAAAGCGCATGAAATGACGAGTGAAATGCACTATTAAACTTCTAGGGTAGGGCGAACAAAGACCCGATTAGATCATTTTACATTAAGGTTAAAATAAGAATTCAGCGAAATTCTATCACATTTGTTCAATTTACGTCGCTCCTATTTCAGGTAGCGTATTGGGCTAAGCTGCATCTCAAAGCGCAAGAAATGGCTCGTACAATGCACTATTCAACTTCTAGGGTAGGGCAAACAGAGACCGGATTAGATCATTTTATATTTTGGTTAATATAAGAATTCAGCGAAATTCTATCACATTTGTTCAATTAACGTCGCTCCTATTTCAGATAGCGTATTGGGCTAAGAGGCATCTCAAAGCGCATGAAATGGCGAGTAAAATGCACTATTAAACTTCTAGGGTGGGGCAATCAGAGACCCGATAAGAACATTTTATATTACGGTTAATATAAGAATTCAGCGAAATTTTATCACATTTGTTCAATTTACGTCGCTCCAATTTCAGATAGCTTATTGGGCTAAGCGGCATCGCAAAGCGCATGAATTGACGAGTGAAATGCACTATTAAACTTCTTGGGTAGGGCGAACAAAGACCCGATTAGATCATTTTACATTAAGGTTAATATAAGAATTCAGCGAAATTCTATCACATTTGTTCAATTTACATCGCTCCTATTTCAGATAGCGACTTGTGCTAAGCGGCATCTCAAAGCGCAAGAAATGGCGAGTAAAATGCACTATTAAACTTCTAGGGTAGGGCAAACAGAGACCCCATTAGATCATTTTATATTATGGTTAATTTAAGAATTCAGCGAAATTCTCTCACATTTGTTCAATTTACGTCGCTGATATTTCAGATAGCGTATTGGGCTAAGCGGCATCTCAAAGCGCAAGAAATGGCGAGTAAAATGCACTATTAAACTTCTAGGGTAGGGCAAACAGAGACCCGATTAGGTCATTTCATATTATGGTTAATTTAAGAATTCAGAAAAATTCTATCACATTTGTTCAATTTACGTTGCTCCTATTTCAGATAGCGTATTGGGCTAAGCGGCATCTCAAAGCGCAAGAAATGGCGACTAAAATGCACTATTAAACTTCTAGGGTGGGGCAAACAGAGACCAGTTTAGATCACTTTATATTATGGTTAATTTAAGAATTCAGCGAAATTCTATCTCATTTGTTCAATTTACGTCGATCCTATTGCAGATACCGTATTGGGCTGAGCGGCATCTCAAAGCGCATGAAATGGCGAGTAAAATGCACTATTAAACTTCTATGGTAATGCCAACAGAGACCCGATTAGATCATTTTATATTACGGTTAATATAAGAATTCAGCGTAATTCTATCACATTTGTTCAACATACGTCGCTCCTATTTCAGATAGTGTACTGGGCTAGGCGGCGTCTTAAAGCGCGTGGAAGGGCGAGTAAAATGCACTACTAAACTTCTATGATAGGGCAATCAGAGTCCCGTTTAGATCATTTTATATTTTGTTTAATATTAGATTTCAGGGAAATTCTATCACATTTGTTCAATTTACGTCGCTCCTATTTCAGATAGCTATTGGGCTAAGCGGCATCTCAAAGCGCATGAAATGACGAGGGAAATGCACTATTAAACTTCTTGGGTAGGGCGAACAGAGACCCGATTACATCATTTTATATTATGGTTAATTTAAGAATTCAGCAGAATTCTATCATATTTGTTCAATTTACGTCGCTCCTATTTCAGATAGCGTACTGGGCTAGGCGGCATCTTAAAGCGCGTGGAGTGACGAGTAAAATGCACTATTAAACTTCTATGATAGGGCAATCAGAGACCCGATTAGATCATTTTATATTTTGGTTAATATAAGAATTCAGCGAAATTCTACCACATTTGTTCAATTTACGTCGCTCCTATTTCAGATAGCTTATTAGGCTAAGCGGCATCTCAAAGCGCATGAAGTGGCGAGTAAAATGCACTATTAAACTTCTAGGGTAGGGCGAACAAAGACCCGAGTAGGTCATTTTACATTAAGGTTAATATAAGAATTCAGCGAAATTCTATCACATTTGTTCAATTTACATCGCTCCTATTTCAGATAGCGACTTGTGCTGAGCGGCATCTCAAAGCGCAAGAAACGACGAGTAAAATGCACTATTAAACTTCTAGGGTAGGGCAAACAGAGACCACATTAGATCATTTTATATTATGGTTAATTTAAGAATTCAGCGAAATTCTCACACATTTGTTCAACTTACGTCGCTGATATTTCAGATAGCGTATTGGGCTAAGCGGCATCTCAAAGCGCACGAAAGGGCGAGTAAAATGCACTATTAAACTTCTAGGGTAGGGCAATCAGAGACCAGATTAGATCATTTTATATTATGGTTAATTTAAGAATTCAGCAAAATTCTATCACATTTGTTCAATTTACGTCGTTCCTATTTCAGATAGCATATCTGGGCTAGGCGGCATCTTAAAGCGCGTGGAATGGCGAGTAAAATGCACTATTAAACTTCTATGATAGGGCAAACAGAGACCCGATTAGATCATTTTATATTACGGTTAATATAAGAATTCAGCGTAATTCTATCACATTTGTTCAACATGCGTCGCTCCTATTTCAGATAGTGTACTGGGCTAGGCGGCATCTTAAAGCGCGTGGAAGGGCGAGTAAAATGCACTACTAAACTTCTATGGTAAGGCAATCAGAGTCCCGTTTAGATCATTTTATGTATTGTTTAATATAAGATTTCAGGGAAATTCTATCACATTTGTTCAATTTACGTCGCTCGTATTTCAGATAGCGTATTGGGCTAAGCGGCATCTCAAAGCGTATGAAATGACGACAGAAATGCACTATTAAACTTCTTGGGTAGGGCGAACAGAGACCCGATTAGGTCATTTCATATTATGGTTAATTACAGAATTCAGCGAAATTCTATCACATTTGTTCAACTGACGTCGCTCCTATTTCAGATAGCGTACTCTGATAGGCGGCATCCTAAAGCGCGTGGAATGGCGAGTAAAATGCACTATTAAACTTCTAGGGTAATGCAAACAGAGACCCGATTAGATCATTTTATATTACGGTTAATATAAGATTTCAGGGAAATTCTATCACATTTGTTCAATATACGTCGCTCCTATTTCAGATAGCTATTGGGCTAAGCGGCATCTCAAAGCGCATGAAATGACGAGAGAAATGCACTATTAAACTTCTTGGGTACGGCGAACAGAGACCCGATTACATCATTTTATATTATGGTTAATATAAGAATTCGGCGATATTCTATCGCATTAGTTCAATTTGCGTCGCTCCTATTTCAGATAGCGTATGGGGCTAAGCGGCATCTCAAAGCGCATGAAATGACGAATAAAATGCACTATTAAGCTTCTACGCTAGGGCGAACAGAGACCCGATTAGATTATTTAACATTATGGTAAATAAAAGAATTCAGCGAAGTTCTATCACATTTGTTCAATTTACGTCGCTCCTATTTCAGATAGCGTATTGGGCTAAGCGGCATCTCAAAGCGCACGAAAGGGCGAGTAAAATGCACTATTGAACTTCTAGGGTGGGGCAATCAGAGACCCGATAAGATCATTTTATATTACGGTTAATATAAGAATTCAGCGAAGTTCTATCACATTTGTTCAATTACGTCGCTCCTATTTCAGATAGCTTATTGGGCTAAGCGGCAACTCAAAGCGCATGAAATGACGAGTGAAACGCACTATTAAACTTCTAGGGTAGGGCGAACAAAGACCCGATTAGATCATTTTACATTAAGGTTAAAACAAGAATTCAGCGAAATTATATCACATTTGTTCAATTTACGTCGCTCCTATTTCAGATAGCGTATTGGGCTAAGCTGCATCTCAAAGCGCAGAAATGGCTCGTACAATGCACTATTCAACTTCTAGGGTAGGGCAAACAGAGACCGGATTAGATCATTTTATATTACGGTTAATATAAGAATTCAGCGTAATTCTGTGACATTTGTTCAACTTACGTAGCTCCTATTTCAGATAGCGTACTGGGCTAGGCGGCAACATAAAGCGCGTGGAATGGTGAGTAAAATGCACTATTAAACTTCTAGGGTAGGGCAATCAGAGACCCGATTAGATCATTTTATATTATGGTTAATATAAGAATTCAGCGAAGTTCTATCACATTTGTTTAATTTACGTCGCTCCTATTTCAGATAGCGTATTGGGCTAAGCGGCATCTCAAAGCGCATGAAATGGCGAGTAAAATGCACTATTAAACTTCTAGGGTAGGGCAATCAGAGACTAGATTAGATCATTTTATATTTTGGTTAATATAAGAATTCAGCGAAATTCTATCACATTTGTTCAATTTACGTCGCTCCTATTTCAGATAGCGTACTGCGCTAGGCGGCATCTTAAAGCGCGTGGAAGGGCGAGTAAAATGCACTAACTAAACTTCTATGATAGGGCAATCAGAGTTCCGAAAGAATCATTTTGTATTTTGTTTACTATAACATTTCAGGAAATTCTATCACATTTGTTCAATTTACGTCTATTTCAGATAGCGCATTGGGCTAAGCGGCATCTCAAAGCGCAGGAAATGGCGAGTAAAATGCACTATTAAGCTTCTAGGGTTGGGCACATAGAGACCCGATTAGATCATTTTATATTATGGTTAATTTAAGAATTCAGCGAAATCCTATCACATTTGTTCATTTTACGTCGCTCCTATTTCAGACAGCGTATTGGGCTAAGCGGCATCTCAAAGCGCAAGAAATGGCGAGTAAAATGCACTATTAAACATCTAGGGTAGGGCAAACAGAGACCCCATTAGATCATTTTATATTTTGGTTAATATAAGGATTCAGCGAAATTCTATCACATTTTTTCATTTTACGTCGCTCCTATTTCAGATAGTGTACTGGGCTAGGCGGCATCTTAAAGCGCGTGGAATGGCGAGTAAAATGCACTATTAAACTTCTATAATAGGGCAATCAGAGACCCGATTAGATCATTTTATTATTTTGGCTAATATAAGGATTCAGCGTATTCTATCACATTTGTTCAATTTACGTCGCTCCTATTTCAGATAGCGTACTGGGCTAGGCGGCATCTCAAAGCGCATGAAATGACGAGTAAAATGCTCTATTAAACTTCTAGGGTAGGGCAAACAGAGACCCGATTAGGTCATTTCATATTATGGTTAATTTAAGAATTCAGCGTAATTCTGTCACATTTGTTCAAGTTACGTAGCTCCTATTTCAGATAGCGTACTGGGCTAGGCGGCAACTTAAACCGCGTGGAAATGGCGAGTAAAATGCACTATTAAACTTCTATGATAGGGCAATCAGAGACCCGATTAGTTCATTTTATATTTTGGTTAATATAAGAATCCAGCGAAATTCTATCACATTTGTTCAGTTTACGTCGCTCCAATTGCAGTTAGCGTATTGGGCTAAGCGGCATCTCAAAGCGCACGAAAGGGCGAGTAAAATGCACTATTAAACTTCTAGGGTGGGGCAAGCAGAGACCCGATCAGATCATTTTATATTACGGTTAATATAAGAATTCAGCGAAGTTCTATCACATTTGTTCAATTTACGTCGCTCCTATTTCAGATAGCTTATTGGGCTAAGCGGCAACTCACAGCGCATGAAATGACGAGTGAAATGCACTGTTAAACTTCTAGGGTAGGGCAAACAAAGACCCGATTAGATCATTTTACATTAAGGTTAATATAAGAATTCAGAGAAATTCTATCACATTTGTTCAATTTACGTCGCTCCTATTTCAGATAGCGTACTGGGCTAGGCGGCATCTTAAAGCGTGCGGAATGGCGAGTAAAATGCACTATTAAACTTCTATGATAGGGCGATCAGAGACCCGATTAGATCATTTTATATTTTGGTTTATATAAGAATTCAGCCAAATTCTATCACATTTGTTCAATTTACGTCGCTCCTATTTCAGATAGCGTATTGGCTAAGCGGCATCTCAAAGCGCATGAAATGAGGAGTAAAATGCACTATTAAACTTCTAGGGTAACGCAAGCACAGACCCGATTATATCATTTTATATTATGGATAATATAAGAATTCAGCGTAATGGTATCACATTTGTTCAACTTACGTCGCTCCTATTTCAGATAGCGTACTGGGCTAGACGGCATCTTAAAGCGCGTGGAAGGGCGAGTGAAATGCACTATGAAACTTCTATGATAGGGCAATAAGAGACCCGATTAGATCATTTTATATTTTGGTTAATATAAGGATTCAGCGAAATTCTATGACATTTGTTCAATTTACGTCGCTCTTATTTCAGATAGCGTACTGGGCTACGCGTTAGCATAAAGCGCGTGGAATGGCGAGTAAAATGCACTATTAAACTTCTATGATAGGGCAATCAGGAGACCCGATTAGATCATTTTATATTATGGTTAATTTAATCATTCAGCAAAATTCTATCACTTTTGTTCAATTTACGTCGTTCCTATTTCAGATAGCGTACTGGGCTACGAGTTAGCATAAAGCGCGTGGAATGGCGAGCAAAATGCACTATTAAGCTTCTATGATAGGGCAATAAGAGACCCGATTAGATCATTTTATATTTTGGTTAATATAAGAATTCAGCGAAATTCCATCACATTTATTCAATTTACGTCGCTCCTATTTCAGATAGCTTATTGAGCTAAGCGGCACCTCAAAGCGCATGAAATGGCGAGTAAAATGCACTATTAAACTTCTAGGGTAAGGGAAAGAGAGAACCGATTAGGTCATTTTATATTACGGTTAATGTAAGAATTAAGCGTAATTCTATCACATTTGTGCAATTTACGTCACTCCTATTTCAGGTAGCCTACTGGGCTAGCCGGCATATTAAAGCGCGTGAAATAGCGAGTAAAATGCACGATTAGCCTTCTATGATAGGGCAATCAGAGACCCGATTAGACCATTTTATATTATGGTTAATTTAAGAATTCAGCAAAATTCTGTCACATTTGTTCAATTTACGTTGCTCCTATTTCAGATAGCGTATTGGGCTAAGCAGCATCTCAAAGCGCATGAAATGGCGAATAAAATTCACTATTAAACTTATAGGCTAGGGCGAACAGAGACCCGATTAGATCATTTTACATTATGGTGAATAAAAGAATTCAGCGAAATCTATCACTTTTGTTCAATTTACGTCTCTCCTATTTCAGATAGCGCAGTGTGCTAAGCGGCATCTCAAAGCGCATGAAATGACGAGTGAAATGCACTATTAAACTTCTAGGGTAAGGCAAAGAGAGTCCCCGATTAGATCATATTACATTATGGTTAATAAAAGAATTCAGCGAAATTCTATCACATTTGTTAAATTTACGTCGCTCCTATTTCAGATAGTGTATTGGGCTAAGCGGCATCTCAAAGCGCATGAAATGACCAGTGAAATGCACTATTAAACTTCTAGGGTAAGGCAAACAGAGACCCGATTAGATCATTTTATATTATGGTTAATTTAATCATTCAGCAAAATTCTATCACTTTTGTTCAATTTACGTCGTTCCTATTTCAGATAGCGTACTGGGCTAGGCGGCACCTTAAAGCGCGTGGAATGGCGAGCAAAATGCACTATTAAGCTTCTATGATAGGGCAATAAGAGACCCGATTAGATCATTTTATATTTTGGTTAAAATAAGAATTCAGCGAAATTCCATCACATTTATTCAATTTACGTCGCTCCTGTTTCAGATAGCTTATTGAGCTAAGCGGCATCTCAAAGCGCATGAAATGAGGAGTGAAATGCACTATTAAACTTCTAGGGTAGGGCGAACAGAGACCGGATTAGATCATTTTACATTAAGGTTAATATAAGAATTCAGGGAAATTCTATCACATTTGTTCAATTTACGTCGCTCCTATTTCAGATAGCGTATTGGGCTAAGCGGCACCTCAAAGCTCATGAAATGGCGAGTAAAATGCACTATTAAACTTCTAGGGTAAGGGAAAGAGAGAACCGATTAGGTCATTTTATATTACGGTTAATGTAAGAATTAAGCGTAATTCTATCACATTTGTGCAATTTACGTCACTCCTATTTCAGGTAGCCTACTGGGCTAGCCGGCATATTAAAGCGCGTGAAATAGCGAGTAAAATGCACGATTAGCCTTCTATGATAGGGCAATCAGAGACCCGATTAGACCATTTTATATTATGGTTAATTTAAGAATTCAGCAAAATTCTGTCACATTTGTTCAATTTACGTTGCTCCTATTTCAGATAGCGTATTGGGCTAAGCAGCATCTCAAAGCGCATGAAATGGCGAATAAAATTCACTATTAAACTTATAGGCTAGGGCGAACAGAGACCCGATTAGATCATTTTACATTATGGTGAATAAAAGAATTCAGCGAAATTCTATCACTTTTGTTCAATTTACGTCTCTCCTATTTCAGATAGCGCAGTGTGCTAAGCGGCATCTCAAAGCGCATGAAATGACGAGTGAAATGCACTATTAAACTTCTAGGGTAAGGCAAAGAGAGTCCCGATTAGATCATTTTATATTATGGTTAATTTAAGAATTCAGCAAAATTCTATCACATTTGTTCAATTTAGGTCGCTCCTATTTCAGATAGCGTATTGGGCTAAGCGGCACCTCAAAGCGCATGAAATGTCGAGTAAAATGCACTATTAAAGTTCTAGGGTAGGGCAAACAGAGACCCGACTAGATCATTTTATATTATGGTTAATTTAAGAATTCAGCGAAATACTATCACATTCGTTCAGTTTACGTCGCTCCTATTTCAGATAGCGTATTGGGCTAAGCGGCATCTCAAAGCGCATGAAATGAGGAGTAAAATGCACTATTAAAGTTCTAGGGTAGGGCAAACAGAGACCCGACTAGATCATTTTATATTATGGTTAATTTAAGAATTCAGCGAAATACTATCACATTCGTTCAATTTACGTCGCTCCTATTTCAGATAGCGTATTGGGCAAAGCGGCATCTCAAAGTGCATGAAATGACGAGTAAAATGCACTATTAAACTTCTAGGGTAGGACAAGCAGTGACCCGATTAGATCATTTTATATTATGGTTAATTTAAGAATTCAGCAAAATTCTATCACATTTGTTCAATTTAGGTCGCTCCTATTTCAGATAGCGTACTGGGCTAGGCGGCATCTTAATGCGCGTGGAATGGCGAGTAACATCCACTATTAAACTTCTAGGCTAGGGCGAACAGAGACACGATTAGATCATTTTACATTATGGTTAATAAAAGAATTCAGCGAAATTCTATCACATTTGTTCAACTTACGTCGCTCCTATTTCAGATAGCGTATTGGGCTAAGCGGCATCTCAAAGCGCATGAAATGGCGAGTAAAATGCACTATTAAACTTCTAGGGTAGGGCAAACAGAGACCCGATTAGATCATTTTATATTATGGTTAATTTAAGACTTCAGCAAAATTCTATCACATTTGTTCAATTTAGGTCGCTCCTATTTCAGATAGCGTACTGGGCTAGGCGGCATCATAATGCGCGTGGAATGGCGAGTAACATCCACTATTAAACTTCTAGGCTAGGGCGAACAGAGACCCGATTAGATCATTTTACATTATGGTTAATAAAAGAATTCACCGAAATTCTGTCACATTTGTTCAATTTACGTCGCTCCTATTTCAGATAGCGTATTGGGCTAAGCGGCATCTCAAAGCGCATGAAATGGCGAGTAAAATGCACTATTAAACTTCTAGGGTAGGGCAAACAGAGACCCGATTAGATCATTTGATATTATGGTTAATAAAAGAATTCAGCGAAATTCTATCACATTTGTTCAATTTACGTCGCTCCTATTTCAGATATCGTATTGGGCTAAGCGGTATCTCAAAGTGCACGAAATGAGGAGTAAAATGCACTATTAAAGTTCTAGGGTAGGACAAGCAGTGACCCGATTAGATCATTTTATATTTTGGTTAATATAAGAATTCAGCGAAATTCTATCACATTTGTTCAACTTACGTCGCTCCTATTTCAGATAGCGAACTGGGCTAGGCGGCATCTTAAAGCGCGTGGAATGGCGAGTAAAATGCACTACTAAACTTCTATGATAGGGCAATCAGAGACCCGATTAGATCATTTTATATTTTGGTTAATATAAGAATTCAGCGAAATTCTATCACATTTGTTCAATTTACGTCGCTCCTATTACAGATAGCTTATTGTGCTTAGCGGCATCTCAAAGCGCATGAAGTGACGAGTGAAATGCACTATTAAACTTCTAGGGTAGGGCAAACAGGGACCCGATTATATCATTTTACATTATGGTTAATGTAAGAATTCAGCGAAATTCTATCACATTTGTTCAATTTTCGTCGCTCCTATTTCAGATACATTATTGGGCTTAGCGGCATCTCAAAGCGCATGAAGTGTCGAGTGAAATGCCCTATTAAACTTCTAGGGTAGGGCAAACAGAGACCCGATTAGATCATTTTATATTATGGTTAATTTAAGAATTCAGCAAAATTCTATCACATTTGTTCAACTTACGTCGCTCCTATTTCAGATAGCGTACTGGGACGGGCGGCATCTTAAAGCGCGTGGAATGGCGAGTAAAATGCACTGTTAAACTTCTATGATAGGGCAATCAGGGACCCGATCAAATCATTTTATATTTTGGTTAATATAAGAATTCAAGGAAATTCTATCACATTTATTCAATTTACGTCGCTCCTATTTCAGATAGCTTATTGAGCTAAGCGGCATCTCAAAGCGCATGAAATGAGGAGTAGAATGCACTATTAAAGTTCTAGGGTAGGGCAAACAGAGACCCGACTAGATCATTTTATATTATGGTTAATTTAAGAATTCAGCGAAATACTATCACATTCGTTCAATTTACGTCGCTCCTATTTCAGATAGCGTATTGGGCAAAGGGGCATCTCAAAGCGCATGAAATGACGAGTAAAATGCACTATTAAACTTCTAGGGAAGGGCAAACAGAGACCCGATTAGATCATTTTATATTATGGTTAATTTAATCATTCAGCAAAATTCTATCACTTTTGTTCAATTTACGTCGTTCCTATTTCAGATAGCGTACTGGGCTAGGCGGCACCTTAAAGCGCGTGGAATGGCGAGCAAAATGCACTATTAAGCTTCTATGATAGGGCAATAAGAGACCCGATTAGATCATTTTATATTTTGGTTAAAATAAGAATTCAGCGAAATTCCATCACATTTATTCAATTTACGTCGCTCCTATTTCAGATAGCTTATTGAGCTAAGCGGCATCTCAAAGCGCATGAAATGAGGAGTGAAATGCACTATTAAACTTCTAGGGTAGGGCGAACAGAGACCGGATTAGATCATTTTACATTAAGGTTAATATAAGAATTCAGGGAAATTCTATCACATTTGTTCAATTTACGTCGCTCCTATTTCAGATAGCGTATTGGGCTAAGCGGCACCTCAAAGCGCATGAAATGGCGAGTAAAATACACTATTAAACTTCTAGGGTAAGGGAAAGAGAGAACCGATTAGGTCATTTTATATTACGGTTAATGTAAGAATTAAGCGTAATTCTATCACATTTGTGCAATTTACGTCACTCCTATTTCAGGTAGCCTACTGGGCTAGCCGGCATATTAAAGCGCGTGAAATAGCGAGTAAAATGCACGATTAGCCTCCTATGATAGGGCAATCAGAGACCCGATTAGACCATTTTATATTATGGTTAATTTAAGAATTCAGCAAAATTCTGTCACATTTGTTCAATTTACGTTGCTCCTATTTCAGATAGCGTATTGGGATAAGCAGCATCTCAAAGCGCATGAAATGGCGAATAAAATTCACTATTAAACTTATAGGCTAGGGCGAACAGAGACCCGATTAGATCATTTTACATTATGGTGAATAAAAGAATTCAGCGAAATTCTATCACTTTTGTTCAATTTACGTCTCTCCTATTTCAGATAGCGCAGTGTGCTAAGCGGCATCTCAAAGCGCATGAAATGACGAGTGAAATGCACTATTAAACTTCTAGGGTAAGGCAAAGAGAGTCCCGATTAGATCATATTACATTATGGTTAATAAAAGAATTCAGCGAAATTCTATCACATTTGTTAAATTTACGTCGCTCCTATTTCAGATAGTGTATTGGGCTAAGCGGCATCTCAAAGCGCATGAAATGACCAGTGAAATGCACTATTAAACTTCTAGGGTAAGGGAAAGAGAGAACCGATTAGGTCATTTTATATTACGGTTAATATAAGAATTCAGCAAAATTCTGTCACATTTGTTCAACTTACGTCGCTCCTATTTCAGATAGCGTATTGGGCTAAGCGGCATCTCAAAGCGCATGAAATGGCGAGTAAAATGCACTATTAAACTTCTAGGGTGGGGCAAACAGAGACCCGATTAGATCATTTTATATTATGGTTAATTTAAGAATTCAGCAAAATCCTATCACATTTGTTCAATTTAGGTCGCTCCTATTTCAGATAGCGTACTGGGCTAGGCGGCATCTTAATGCGCGTGGAATGGCGAGTAACATCCACTATTAAACTTCTAGGCTAGGGCGAACAGAGACCCGATTAGATCATTTTACATTATGGTTAATAAAAGAATTCAGCGAAATTCTATCACATTTGTTCAATTTACGTCGCTCCTATTTCAGATAGCGTATTGGGCTAGGCGGCATCTCAAAGCGCATGAAATGGGGAGTAAAATGCACTATTAAACTTCTAGGCTAGGGCGAACAGAGACCCGATTAGATCATTTTACATTATGGTTAATAAAAGAATTCAGCGAAATTCTATCACATTTGTTCAATTTACGTCGCTCCTATTTCAGATATCGTATTGGGCTAAGCGGTATCTCAAAGCGCATGAAATGAGGAGTAAAATGCACTATTAAAGTTCTAGTGTAGGGCAAACAGAGACCCGACTAGATCATTTTATAATATGGTTAATTTAAGAATTCAGCGAAATACTATCACATTCGTTCAATTTACGTCGCTCCTATTTCAGATAGCGTATTGGGCAACGCGGCATCTCAAAGCGCATGGAATGACGAGTAAAATGCACTATTAAACTTCTAGGGTAGGGCAAACAGAGACCCGATTAGATCATTTTATATTATGGATAATTTAAGAATTCAGCAAAATTCTATCACATTTGTTCAATTTACGTCGCTCCTATTTCTGATAGCGTACTGGGCTAGGCGGCATCTTAAAGCGCGTGGAATGGCGAGTAAAATGCACTATTAAACTTCTAGGGTAGGGCAAACAGAGACCCGATTAGATCATTGTATATTATGGTTAATTTAAGAATTCAACGAAATTCTATCACATTTGTTCAATTTACGTCGCTCCTATTTCAGATAGCGTATTGGGCTAAGCGGCACCTCAAAGCGCATGAAATGTCGAGTAAAATGCACTATTAAAGTTCTAGGGTAGGGCAAACAGAGACCCGACTAGATCATTTTATATTATGGTTAATTTAAGAATTCAGCGAAATACTATCACATTCGTTCAGTTTACGTCGCTCCTATTTCAGATAGCGTATTGGGCTAAGCGGCATCTCAAAGCGCATGAAATGAGGAGTAAAATGCACTATTAAAGTTCTAGGGTAGGGCAAACAGAGACCCGACTAGATCATTTTATATTATGGTTAATTTAAGAATTCAGCGAAATACTATCACATTCGTTCAATTTACGTCGCTCCTATTTCAGATAGCGTATTGGGCAAAGCGGCATCTCAAAGTGCATGAAATGACGAGTAAAATGCACTATCAAACTTCTAGGGTAGGACAAGCAGTGACCCGATTAGATCATTTTATATTATGGTTAATTTAAGAATTCAGCAAAATTCTATCACATTTGTTCAATTTAGGTCGCTCCTATTTCAGATAGCGTACTGGGCTAGGCGGCATCTTAATGCGCGTGGAATGGCGAGTAACATCCACTATTAAACTTCTAGGCTAGGGCGAACAGAGACACGATTAGATCATTTTACATTATGGTTAATAAAAGAATTCAGCGAAATTCTATCACATTTGTTCAACTTACGTCGCTCCTATTTCAGATAGCGTATTGGGCTAAGCGGCATCTCAAAGCGCATGAAATGGCGAGTAAAATGCACTATTAAACTTCTAGGGTAGGGCAAACAGAGACCCGATTAGATCATTTTATATTATGGTTAATTTAAGACTTCAGCAAAATTCTATCACATTTGTTCAATTTAGGTCGCTCCTATTTCAGATAGCGTACTGGGCTAGGCGGCATCATAATGCGCGTGGAATGGCGAGTAACATCCACTATTAAACTTCTAGGCTAGGGCGAACAGAGAACCGATTAGATCATTTTACATTATGGTTAATAAAAGAATTCACCGAAATTCTGTCACATTTGTTCAATTTACGTCGCTCCTATTTCAGATAGCGTATTGGGCTAAGCGGCATCTCAAAGCGCATGAAATGGCGAGTAAAATGCACTATGAAACTTCTAGGGTAGGGCAAACAGAGACCCGATTAGATCATTTGATATTATGGTTAATTTAAGAATTCAGCGAAATTCTATCACATTTGTTCAATTTACGTCGCTCCTATTTCAGATAGCGTATTGGGCTAAGCGGCATCTCAAAGCGCATGAAATGGCGTGTAAAATGCACTATTAAACGTCTAGGGAAGGGCAAACAGAGACCCGATTAGATCATTTTATACTATGGTTAATTCAAGAATTCAGCAAAATTCTATCACATTTGTTCAATTTACGTCGCTCCTATTTCAGATAGCGTATTGGGCTAGGCGGCATCTCAAAGCGTATGAAATGGCGAGTAAAATGCACTATTAAACTTCTATGATAGGGCAATCAGAGACCCGATTAGATCATTTTATATTTTGGTTTATATAAGAATTCAGCCAAATTCTATCACATTTGTTCAATTTACGTCGCTCCTATTTCAGATAGCGTATTGGGCTAAGCGGTATCTCAAAGTGCATGAAATGAGGAGTAAAATGCACTATTAAAGTTCTAGGGTAGGACAAGCAGTGACCCGATTAGATCATTTTATATTTTGGTTAATATAAGAATTCAGCGAAATTCTATCACATTTGTTCAACTTACGTCGCTCCTATTTCAGATAGCGAACTGGGCTAGGCGGCATCTTAAAGCGCGTGGAATGGCGAGTAAAATGCACTACTAAACTTCTATGATAGGGCAATCAGAGACCCGATTAGATCATTTTATATTTTGGTTAATATAAGAATTCAGCGAAATTCTATCACATTTGTTCAATTTACGTCGCTCCTATTACAGATAGCTTATTGTGCTTAGCGGCATCTCAAAGCGCATGAAGTGACGAGTGAAATGCACTATTAAACTTCTAGGGTAGGGCAAACAGGGACCCGATTATATCATTTTACATTATGGTTAATGTAAGAATTCAGCGAAATTCTATCACATTTGTTCAATTTTCGTCGCTCCTATTTCAGATACATTATTGGGCTTAGCGGCATCTCAAAGCGCATGAAGTGTCGAGTGAAATGCCCTATTAAACTTCTAGGGTAGGGCAAACAGAGACCCGATTAGATCATTTTATATTATGGTTAATTTAAGAATTCAGCAAAATTCTATCACATTTGTTCAACTTACGTCGCTCCTATTTCAGATAGCGTACTGGGACGGGCGGCATCTTAAAGCGCGTGGAATGGCGAGTAAAATGCACTGTTAAACTTCTATGATAGGGCAATCAGGGACCCGATCAAATCATTTTATATTTTGGTTAATATAAGAATTCAAGGAAATTCTATCACATTTGTTCAATTTACGTCGCTCCTATTTCAGATAGCGTATTGGGCTAAGCGGCATCTCAAAGCACATGAAATGGCGAGTAAAATGCACTATTAAACTTCTAGGGTAGGACAAGCAGTGACCCGATTAGATCATTTTATATTATGGTTAATTTAAGAATTCAGCAAAATTCTATCACATTTGTTCAATTTAGGTCGCTCCTATTTCAGATGGCGTACTGGGCTAGGCGGCATCTTAATGCGCGTGGAATGGCGAGTAACATCAACTATTAAACTTCTAGGCTAGGGCGAACAGAGACACGATTAGATCATTTTACATTATGGTTAATAAAAGAATTCAGCGAAATTCTATCACATTTGTTCAACTTACGTCGCTCCTATTTCAGATAGCGTATTGGGCTAAGCGGCATCTCAAAGCGCATGAAATGGCGAGTAAAATGCACTATTAAACTTCTAGGGTGGGGCAAACAGAGACCCGATTAGATCATTTTATATTATGGTTAATTTAAGAATTCAGCAAAATCCTATCACATTTGTTCAATTTAGGTCGCTCCTATTTCAGATAGCGTACTGGGCTAGGCGGCATGTTAATGCGCGTGGAATGGCGAGTAACATCCACTATTAAACTTCTAGGCTAGGGCGAACAGAGACCCGATTAGATCATTTTACATTATGGTTAATAAAAGAATTCAGCGAAATTCTATCACATTTGTTCAATTTACGTCGCTCCTATTTCAGATAGCGTACTGGGCTACGCGTTAGCATAAAGCGCGTGGAATGGCGAGTAAAATGCACTATTAAACTTCTATGATAGGGCAATCAGAGACCCGATGAGATCATTTTATATTTTGGTTAATATAAGAATTCAGCGAAATTCTATCACATTTGTTCAATTTATATCGCTCCTATTTCAGATAGCGTATTGGGCTAAGCGGCATCTCAAAGCGCATGAAATGAGGAGTAAAATGCACTATTAAAGTTCTAGGGTAGGGCAAACAGAGACCCGACTAGATCATTTTATATTATAGTTAATTTAAGAATTCAGCGAAGTACTATCACATTCGTTCAATTTACGTCGCTCCTATTTCAGATAGCGTATTGGGCTAAGCGGTATCTCAAAGCGCATGAAATGAGGAGTAGAATGCACTATTAAACTTCTAGGGTAGGGCAAACAGAGACCCGACTAGATCATTTTATATTATGGTTAATTTAAGAATTCAGCGAAATACTATCACATTCGTTCAATTTACGTTGCTCCTATTTCAGATAGCGTACTGGGCTAAACGGCATCTCAAAGCGCATGGAATGAGGAGTAGAATGCACTATTAAAGTTCTAGGGTAGGGCAAACAGAGACCCGACTAGATCATTTTATATTATGGTTAATTTAAGAATTCAGCGAAATACTATCACATTCGTTCAATTTACGTCGCTCCTATTTCAGATAGCGTATTGGGCAAAGCGGCATCTCAAAGCGCATGAAATGACGAGTAAAATGCACTATTAAACTTCTAGGGCAGGGCAAACAGAGTCCCGATTAGATCATTTTATATTATGGTTAATTTAATCATTCAGCAAAATTCTATCACTTTTGTTCAATTTACGTCGTTCCTATTTCAGATAGCGTACTGGGCTAGGCGGCACCTTAAAGCGCGTGGAATGGCGAGCAAAATGCACTATTAAGCTTCTATGATAGGGCAATAAGAGACCCGATTAGATCATTTTATATTTTGGTTAATATAAGAATTCAGCGAAATTCCATCACATTTATTCAATTTACGTCGCTCCTATTTCAGATAGCTTATTGAGCTAAGCGGCATCTCAAAGCGCATGAAATGAGGAGTGAAATGCACTATTAAACTTCTAGGGTAGGGCGAACAGAGACCGGATTAGATCATTTTACATTAAGGTTAATATAAGAATTCAGGGAAATTCTATCACATTTGTTCAATTTACGTCGCTCCTATTTCAGATAGCGTATTGGGCTAAGCGGCACCTCAAAGCGCATGAAATGGCGAGTAAAATGCACTATTAAACTTCTAGGGTAAGGGAAAGAGAGAACCGATTAGGTCATTTTATATTACGGTTAATGTAAGAATTAAGCGTAATTCTATCACATTTGTGCAATTTACGTCACTCCTATTTCAGGTAGCCTACTGGGCTAGCCGGCATATTAAAGCGCGTGAAATAGCGAGTAAAATGCACGATTAGCCTTCTATGATAGGGCAATCAGAGACCCGATTAGACCATTTTATATTATGGTTAATTTAAGAATTCAGCAAAATTCTGTCACATTTGTTCAATTTACGTTGCTCCTATTTCAGATAGCGTATTGGGATAAGCAGCATCTCAAAGCGCATGAAATGGCGAATAAAATTCACTATTAAACTTATAGGCTAGGGCGAACAGAGACCCGATTAGATCATTTTATATTATGGTTAATTTAAGAATTCAGCAAAATCCTATCACATTTGTTCAATTTAGGTCGCTCCTATTTCAGATAGCGTACTGGGCTAGGCGGCATCTTAATGCGCGTGGAATGGCGAGTAACATCCACTATTAAACTTCTAGACTAGGGCGAACAGAGACCCGATTAGATCATTTTAGATTATGGTTAATAAAAGAATTCAGCGAAATTCTATCACATTTGTTCAATTTACGTCGCTCCTATTTCAGATAGCGTATTGGGCTAAGCGGTATCTCAAAGCGCATGAAATGAGGAGTAGAATGCACTATTAAAGTTCTAGGGTAGGGCAAACAGAGACCCGACTAGATCATTTTATATTATGGTTAATTTAAGAATTCAGCGAAATACTATCACATTCGTTCAATTTACGTCGCTCCTATTTCAGATAGCGTATTGGGCTAAACGGCATCTCAAAGCGCATGAAATGAGGAGTAGAATGCACTATTAAAGTTCTAGGGTAGGGCAAACAGAGACCCGACTAGATCATTTTATATTATGGTTAATTTAAGAATTCAGCAAAATTCTATCACTTTTGTTCAATTTACGTCGTTCCTATTTCAGATAGCGTACTGGGCTAGGCGGCACCTTAAAGCGCGTGGAATGGCGAGCAAAATGCACTATTAAGCTTCTATGATAGGGCAATAAGAGACCCGATTAGATCATTTTATATTTTGGTTAATATAAGAATTCAGCGAAATTCCATCACATTTATTCAATTTACGTCGCTCCTATTTCAGATAGCTTATTGAGCTAAGCGGCATCTCAAAGCGCATGAAATGAGGAGTGAAATGCACTATTAAACTTCTAGGGTAGGGCGAACAGAGACCGGATTAGATCATTTTACATTAAGGTTAATATAAGAATTCAGGGAAATTCTATCACATTTGTTCAATTTACGTCGCTCCTATTTCAGATAGCGTATTGGGCTAAGCGGCACCTCAAAGCGCATGAAATGGCGAGTAAAATGCACTATTAAACTTCTAGGGTAAGGGAAAGAGAGAACCGATTAGGTCATTTTATATTACGGTTAATGTAAGAATTAAGCGTAATTCTATCACATTTGTGCAATTTACGTCACTCCTATTTCAGGTAGCCTACTGGGCTAGCCGGCATATTAAAGCGCGTGAAATAGCGAGTAAAATGCACGATTAGCCTTCTATGATAGGGCAATCAGAGACCCGATTAGACCATTTTATATTATGGTTAATTTAAGAATTCAGCAAAATTCTGTCACATTTGTTCAATTTACGTTGCTCCTATTTCAGATAGCGTATTGGGATAAGCAGCATCTCAAAGCGCATGAAATGGCGAATAAAATTCACTATTAAACTTATAGGCTAGGGCGAACAGAGACCCGATTAGATCATTTTACATTATGGTGAATAAAAGAATTCAGCGAAATTCTATCACTTTTGTTCAATTTACGTCTCTCCTATTTCAGATAGCGCAGTGTGCTAAGCGGCATCTCAAAGCGCATGAAATGACGAGTGAAATGCACTATTAAACTTCTAGGGTAAGGCAAAGAGAGTCCCGATTAGATCATATTACATTATGGTTAATAAAAGAATTCAGCGAAATTCTATCACATTTGTTAAATTTACGTCGCTCCTATTTCAGATAGTGTATTGGGCTAAGCGGCATCTCAAAGCGCATGAAATGACCAGTGAAATGCACTATTAAACTTCTAGGGTAAGGGAAAGAGAGAACCGATTAGGTCATTTTATATTACGGTTAATATAAGAATTCAGCAAAATTCTGTCACATTTGTTCAACTTACGTCGCTCCTATTTCAGATAGCGTATTGGGCTAAGCGGCATCTCAAAGCGCATGAAATGGCGAGTAAAATGCACTATTAAACTTCTAGGGTGGGGCAAACAGAGACCCGATTAGATCATTTTATATTATGGTTAATTTAAGAATTCAGCAAAATCCTATCACATTTGTTCAATTTAGGTCGCTCCTATTTCAGATAGCGTACTGGGCTAGGCGGCATCTTAATGCGCGTGGAATGGCGAGTAACATCCACTATTAAACTTCTAGGCTAGGGCGAACAGAGACCCGATTAGATCATTTTAGATTATGGTTAATAAAAGAATTCAGCGAAATTCTATCACATTTGTTCAATTTACGTCGCTCCTATTTCAGATAGCGTATTGGGCTAGGCGGCATCTCAAAGCGCATGAAATGGGGAGTAAAATGCACTATTAACTTCTAGGCTAGGGCGAACAGAGACCCGATTAGATCATTTTACATTATGGTTAATAAAAGAATTCAGCGAAATTCTATCACATTTGTTCAATTTACGTCGCTCCTATTTCAGATATCGTATTGGGCTAAGCGGTATCTCAAAGCGCATGAAATGAGGAGTAAAATGCACTATTAAAGTTCTAGTGTAGGGCAAACAGAGACCCGACTAGATCATTTTATAATATGGTTAATTTAAGAATTCAGCGAAATACTATCACATTCGTTCAATTTACGTCGCTCCTATTTCAGATAGCGTATTGGGCAACGCGGCATCTCAAAGCGCATGAAATGACGAGTAAAATGCACTATTAAACTTCTAGGGTAGGGCAAACAGAGACCCGATTAGATCATTTTATATTATGGATAATTTAAGAATTCAGCAAAATTCTATCACATTTGTTCAATTTACGTCGCTCCTATTTCTGATAGCGTACTGGGCTAGGCGGCATCTTAAAGCGCGTGGAATGGCGAGTAAAATGCACTATTAAACTTCTAGGGTAGGGCAAACAGAGACCCGATTAGATCATTGTATATTATGGTTAATTTAAGAATTCAACGAAATTCTATCACATTTGTTCAATTTACGTCGCTCCTATTTCAGATAGCGTATTGGGCTAAGCGGCACCTCAAAGCGTATGAAATGTCGAGTAAAATGCACTATTAAAGTTCTAGGGTAGGGCAAACAGAGACCCGACTAGATCATTTTATATTATGGTTAATTTAAGAATTCAGCGAAATACTATCACATTCGTTCAGTTTACGTCGCTCCTATTTCAGATAGCGTATTGGGCTAAGCGGCATCTCAAAGCGCATGAAATGAGGAGTAAAATGCACTATTAAAGTTCTAGGGTAGGGCAAACAGAGACCCGACTAGATCATTTTATATTATGGTTAATTTAAGAATTCAGCGAAATACTATCACATTCGTTCAATTTACGTCGCTCCTATTTCAGATAGCGTATTGGGCAAAGCGGCATCTCAAAGTGCATGAAATGACGAGTAAAATGCACTATTAAACTTCTAGGGTAGGACAAGCAGTGACCCGATTAGATCATTTTATATTATGGTTAATTTAAGAATTCAGCAAAATTCTATCACATTTGTTCAATTTAGGTCGCTCCTATTTCAGATAGCGTACTGGGCTAGGCGGCATCATAATGCGCGTGGAATGGCGAGTAACATCCACTATTAAACTTCTAGGCTAGGGCGAACAGAGACACGATTAGATCATTTTACATTATGGTTAATAAAAGAATTCAGCGAAATTCTATCACATTTGTTCAACTTACGTCGCTCCTATTTCAGATAGCGTATTGGGCTAAGCGGCATCTCAAAGCGCATGAAATGGCGAGTAAAATGCACTATTAAACTTCTAGGGTAGGGCAAACAGAGACCCGATTAGATCATTTTATATTATGGTTAATTTAAGACTTCAGCAAAATTCTATCACATTTGTTCAATTTAGGTCGCTCCTATTTCAGATAGCGTACTGGGCTAGGCGGCATCTTAATGCGCGTGGAATGGCGAGTAACATCCACTATTAAACTTCTAGGCTAGGGCGAACAGAGACCCGATTAGATCATTTTACATTATGGTTAATAAAAGAATTCACCGAAATTCTGTCACATTTGTTCAATTTACGTCGCTCCTATTTCAGATAGCGTATTGGGCTAAGCGGCATCTCAAAGCGCATGAAATGGCGAGTAAAATGCACTATTAAACTTCTAGGGTAGGGCAAACAGAGACCCGATTAGATCATTTGATATTATGGTTAATTTAAGAATTCAGCGAAATTCTATCACATTTGTTCAATTTACGTCGCTCCTATTTCAGATAGCGTATTGGGCTAAGCGGCATCTCAAAGCGCATGAAATGGCGAGTAAAATGCACTATTAAACGTCTAGGGAAGGGCAAACAGAGACCCGATTAGATCATTTTATATTATGGTCAATTCAAGAATTCAGCAAAATTCTATCACATTTGTTCAATTTACGTCGCTCCTATTTCAGATAGCGTACTGGGCTAGGCGGCATCTTAAAGCGTGCGGAATGGCGAGTAAAATGCACTATTAAACTTCTATGATAGGGCAATCAGAGACCCGATTAGATCATTTTATATTTTGTTTTATATAAGAATTCAGCCAAATTCTATCACATTTGTTCAATTTACGTCGCTCCTATTTCAGATAGCGTATTGGGCTAAGCGGCATCTCAAAGCGTATGAAATGGCGAATAAAATGCACTATTAAAGTTGTAGGCTAGGGCGAACAGAGACCCGGTTAGATCATTTTACATTATGGTTAATAAAAGAATTCAGCGAAATTCTATCACATTTGTTCAATTTACGTCGCTCCTATTTCAGATATCGTATTGGGCTAAGCGGTATCTCAAAGTGCATGAAATGAGTAGTAAAATGCACTATTAAAGTTCTAGGGTAGGACAAGCAGTGACCCGATTAGATCATTTTATATTTTGGTTAATATAAGAATTCAGCGAAATTCTATCACATTTGTTCAACTTACGTCGCTCCTATTTCAGATAGCGAACTGGGCTAGGCGGCATCTTAAAGCGCGTGGAATGGCGAGTAAAATGCACTACTAAACTTCTATGATAGGGCAATCAGAGACCCGATTAGATCATTTTATATTTTGGTTAATATAAGAATTCAGCGAAATTCTATCACATTTGTTCAATTTACGTCGCTCCTATTACAGATAGCTTATTGTGCTTAGCGGCATCTCAAAGCGCATGAAGTGACGAGTGAAATGCACTATTAAACTTCTAGGGTAGGGCAAACAGGGACCCGATTATATCATTTTACATTATGGTTAATGTAAGAATTCAGCGAAATTCTATCACATTTGTTCAATTTTCGTCGCTCCTATTTCAGATACATTATTGGGCTTGGCGGCATCTCAAAGCGCATGAAGTGTCGAGTGAAATGCCCTATTAAACTTCTAGGGTAGGGCAAACAGAGACCCGATTAGATCATTTTATATTATGGTTAATTTAAGAATTCAGCAAAATTCTATCACATTTGTTCAACTTACGTCGCTCCTATTTCAGATAGCGTACTGTGCTAGGCGGCATCTTAAAGCTCGTGGAATGGCGAGTAAAATGCACTACTAAACTTCTATGATAGGGCAATCAGAGACCCGATTAGATCATTTTATATTTTGTTTAATATAAGATTTCAGGGATATTGTATCACATTTGTTCAATTTACGTCGCTCCTATTTCAGATAGCGTATTCGGCTAAGCGGCATCTCAAATCGCATGAAATGGCGAATAAAATGCACTACTAAACTTCTAGGCTAGGGCGAACAGAGACCCGATCAGATCATTTTACATTATGGTTAATAAAAGAATTCAGCGAAATTCTATCACATTTGTTCAAATTACGTCGCTCCTATTTCAAATAGCGTATTGGGCTAAGCGGCATCTCAAAGTGCATGAAATGGCGACTGAAATGCACTATTAGACTTCTATGGTAGGGCGAACAGAGACCCGATTAGATCATTTTACATTAAGGTTAATATAAGAATTCACGGAAATTCTATCAGATTTGTTCATCTTACGTCGCTCCTATTTCAGATAGCGTACTGGGCTAGGCGGCATCTTAAAGCGCGTGGAAGGTCGAGTAAAATGCACTACTATACTTCTATGACACAGTAATCAGAGACCCGATTACATCATTTTATATTTTGTTTAATATAAGATATCAAGGAAATTCTATCACATTTGTTCAATTTACGTCGCTCCTATTTCAGATAGCGTATTGGGCTAGGCGGCATCTCAAAGCGCATGAAATGGCGAATAAAATGCACTATTAAACTTCTAGGCTAGGGCGAACAGAGACCCGATTAGATCATTTTACATTATGATTAATAAAAGAATTCAGCGAAATTCTATCACATTTGTTCAACTTACGTCGCTCCTATTTCAGATAGCGTACTGGGATAGGCGCCATCTTAAAGCGCGTGGAATGGCGAGTAAAATGCACTGCTCAACTTTTATGATAGGGCAATCAGAGACCCGATTAGCTCATTTTATATTCTGTTTAATATAAGATTTCAGGGAAATTCTATCTCATTTGTTCAATTTACGTCGCTCCTATTTCAGATAGCTTATTGGGCTAAGCGGCATGTCAAAGCGCATGAAATGACGAGTGAAATGCACTGTTAAACTTCTATGATAGGGCAATCAGAGACCCGATTACATCATTTTATATTTTGTTTAATATAAGATTTCAGGGAAATTCTATCACATTTGTTCAATTTACGTCGCTCCTGTTTCAGATAGCTTATTGGGCTAAGCGGCATCTGAAGGCGCATGAAATGGCGAGTAAAATGCACTATTAAACTTCTATGATAAGGCAATCAGAGACCCGATTAGATCATTTTATATTTTGGTTAATATAAGAATTCAACGAAATTCTATCACATTTGTTCAATTTACGTCGCTTCTATTACAGATAGCTTATTGGGCTTATCGGCATCTCAAAGCGCATTATATGACGAGTGAAATGCACTATTAAACTTCTAGGGTAGGGCAAACAGAGACCCGATTAGGTCATTTTATATTATGGTTAATTTAAGAATTCAGCAAAATTCTATCACATTTGTTCAATTTACGTCGTTCCTATTTCAGATAGCGTCCTGGGCTAAGCGGCATCTAAAAGCGCATGAAATGGCGAGTATAATGCACTATTATACTTCTAGGATAAGGCAAACAGAGACGCGATTAGATCATTTTATATTACGGTTAATATAAGAATTCAGCGTAATTCTATCACATTTGTTCAACTTACGTCGTTCCTATTTCAGATAGCGTACTGGGCTAGGCGGCATCTTAAAGCGGGTTGAATGTCGAGTAGAATGCACTATTAAAATTCTATGATAGGGCAATCAGAGACCCGATTAGATCATTTTATATTTTGGTTAATATAAGAATTCAGCGAAATTCTATCACATTTGTTCAATTTACGTCGCTCCTATTACAGATAGCTTATTGGGCTCAGCGGCATCTCAAAGCGCATGAAATGACGAGTGAAATGCACTATTAAACTTCTAGGGTAGGGCAAACAGAGAGCCGATTAGATCATTTTATATTATGGTTAATTTAAGAATTCAGCAAAATTCTATCACATTTGCTCAATTTACGTCGCTCCTATTTCAGATAGCGTACTGGGCTAGGCGGCATCTTAAAACGCGTGGAATGGCGTGTAAAATGCACTATTAAAATTCTATGATAGGGCAATCAGAGACCCGATTAGATCATTTTATATTATGGTTAATTAAAGAATTCAGCAAAATTCTATCACATTTGTTCAATTTACGTCGCTCCTATATCAGATAGCGTACTGGGCTAGGCGGCATCTTAAAGCGGGTTGAATGGCGAGTAGAATGCACTATTAAAATTCTATGATACGGCAATCAGAGACCCGATTAGATCATTTTATATTTTGGTTAATATAAGAATTCAGCGAAATTCTATCACATTTGTTCAATTTACGTCGCTCCTATTACAGATAGCTTATTGGGCTCAGCGGCATCTCAAAGCGCATGAAATGACGAGTGAAATGCACTATTAAACTTCTAGGCTAGGGCGAACAGAGACCCGAGCAGATCATTTTACATTATGGTTAATAAAAGAATTCAGCGAAATTCTATCACATTTGTTCAACTTATGTCGCTCCTATTTCAGATAGCTTATTGGGCTTAGCGGCATCTCAAAGCGCATGAAGTGACGAGTGAAATGCACTATTAAACTTCTTGGGTAGGGCAAACAGAGACCCGATTAGATCATTTTATATTATGGTTAATTTAAGAATTCAGCAAAATTCTATCACATTTGTTCAACTTACGTCGCTCCTATTTCAGATAGCGTACTGTGCTAGGCGGCATCTTAAAGCTCGTGGAATGGCTAGTAAAATGCACTACTAAACTTCTATGATAGGGCAATCAGAGACCCGATTAGATCATTTTATATTTTGTTTAATATAAGATTTCAGGGATATTGTATCACATTTGTTCAATTTACGTCGCTCCTATTTCAGATAGCGTATTCGGCTAAGCGGCATCTCAAAGCGCATGAAATGGCGAATAAAATGCACTACTAAACTTCTAGGCTAGAGCGAACAGAGACCCGATCAGATCATTTTACATTATGGTTAATAAAAGAATTCAGCGAAATTCTATCACATTTGTTCAAATTACGTCGCTCCTATTTCAGATAGCGTATTGGGCTAAGCGGCATCTCAAAGTGCATGAAATGGCGAGTGAAATGCACTATTAGACTTCTATGGTAGGGCGAACAGAGACCCGATTAGATCATTTTACATTAAGGTTAATATAAGAATTCACGGAAATTCTATCACATTTGTTCAATTTACGTCGCTCCTATTTCAGATAGCGTATTGGGCTAAGCGGCATCTCAAAGCGCATGAAATGGCGAGTAAAATGCACTATTAAACATCTACGATAAGGCAAACAGAGACCCGATTAGATCATTTTATATTACGGTTAATATAAGAATTCAGCGTAATTCTATCACATTTGTTCATCTTACGTCGCTCCTATTTCAGATAGCGTACTGGGCTGGGCGGCATCTTAAAGCGCGTGGAAGGGCGAGTAAAATGCACTACTAAACTTCTATGATGCAGTAATCAGAGACCCGATTACATCATTTTATATTTTGTTTAATATAAGATTTCAGGGAAATTCTATCACATTTGTTCAATTTACGTCGCTCCTAATTCAGATAGCGTATTGGGCTAAGCGGCATCTCAAAGCGCATGAAATGGCGAATAAAATGCACTATTAAACTTCTAGGCTCGGGCGAACAGAGACCCGATTAGATCATTTTACATTATGGTTAATAAAAGAATTGAGCGAAATTCTATCACATTTGTTCAACTTACGTCGCTCCTATTTCAGATAGCGTATTGGGCAAAGCGGCATCTCAAAGCGTATGAAATGGCGAATAAAATGCACTATTAAAGTTCTAGGCTAGGGCGAACAGAGATCCGATTAGATCATTTTACATTATGGTTAATAAAAGAATTCAGCGAAATTCTATCACATTTGTTCAACTTATATGGCTCCTATTTCAGATAGCGTATCAGGCTAAGCGGCATCACAAAGCGCATGAACCGACGAGTAAAATGCACTATTAAGGTTCTAGGGTAGGGCAAACAGAGACCCGATTAGATCATTTTATATTATGGTTAATTTAAGAATTGAGCGAAATTCTATCACATTTGTTCAACTTACGTCGCTCCTAATTTAGATGGCGTACTGGGCTAGGGGGCATCTTAAAGCGCGTGGAATGGCGAGTAAAATGCACTGCTAAACTTCTATGATAGGGCAATCAGAGACCCGATTAGATCATTTTATATTTTGTTTAATATAAGATTTCAGGGAAATTCTATCACATTTGTTTAATTTACGTCGCTCCTATTTCAGATAGCGTATTGGGCGAAGCGGCATCTCAAAGCGCATGAAATGGCGACTAAAATGCACTATTAAACTTCTAGGGTAGGGCAAGCAGAGACCCGATTAGATCATTTTATATTATGGTTAATTTAAGCAATCAGCAAAATTCTATCACATTCGTTCAATTTAGGTCGCTCCTATTTCAGATAGCGTACTGGGATAGGCGGCATCTTAAAGCGCGTGGAATGCCTAGTAAAATCCACTATTAAACTTCTAGGCTAGGGCGAACAGAGACCAGATTAGATCATTTTACATTCTGGTTAATAAAATAATTCAGCGAAATTCTATCACATTTGTTCAACTTACGTCGCTCCTATTTCAGATAGCGTATTGGGCTAGGCGGCATCTCAAAGAGCATGAAATGGCGAGTAAAATGCACTAGTAGACTTCTACGGTAGGTCGTAAAGAGACCCGATTAAATCATTTTATATTATGGTTAATTTATGAATTCAGCAAAATTCTATCACATTTGTTCAATTTACGTCGCTCCTATTTCAGATAGCGTACTGGGTTCGGCCGCATCCTAAAGCGCGTGGAATGGCGAGTGAAATGCACTATTAGACTTCTATTGTAGGGCGAACAGAGACCCGATTAGATCGTTTTATATTATGGTTAATTTAAGAATTCAGCGAAATTCTATCACATTTGTTCAATTTACGTCGCTCCTATTTCAGATAGCGTATTGGGCTAAGCGGCATCTCAAAGCTCATGAAATGGCGAGTAAGATGCACTATTAAACTTCTAGGATAAGGCAAACAGAGACCCGATTAGATCATTTTATATTACGGTTAATATAAGAATTCAGCGTGATTCTATCACATTTGTTCAACTTACGTCGCTCCTATTTCAGGTAGCGTACTGGGCTAGGTGGCATCTTAAAGTGCGCGGAATGGCGAGTAAAATGCACTATTAAACTTCTAGGATAAGGCAAACAGACACCCGATTAGATCATTTTATATTTTGGTTAATATAAGATTTCAGCAAAATTTTATCACATTTGTTCAATTTACGTCGCTCCTATTTCAGATAGCGTACTGGGCTATGCGGCATCTTACGGCGCGTGGAATGGCGAGTAGAATGCACTGCTAAACTTCAATGATAGGGCAATCAGAGACCCGATTAGATCATTTTATATTTTGTTTAATATAAGATTTCAGGGAAATTCTATCACATTTGTTCAATTTACGTCGCTCCTATTTCAGATAGCGTATTGGGCAAAGCGGCATCTCAAAGCGTATGAAATGGCGAATAAAATGCACTATTAAAGTTCTAGGCTAGGGCGAACAGAGATCCGATTAGATCATTTTACATTATGGTTAATAAAAGAATTCAGCAAAATTCTATCACATTTGTTCAACTTATATGGCTCCTATTTCAGATAGCGTATTAGGCTAAGCGGCATCACAAAGCGCATGAAACGACGAGTAAAATGCACTATTAAAGTTCTAGGGTAGGGCAAACAGAGACCCGATTAGATCATTTTATATTATGGTTAATTTAAGAATTCAGCGAAATTCTATCACATTTGTTCAATTTACGTCGCTCCTATTTCAGATAGCGTATTGGGCTAAGCGGCATCTCAAAGCGCATGAAATGGCGAGTAAAATGCACTATTAAACTTCTCCGATAAGGCAAACGGAGACCCGATTAGATCATTTTATATTACGGTTAATATAAGAATTCAGCGTAATTCTATCACATTTGTTCATCTTACGTCGCTCCTATTTCAGATAGCGTACTGGGCTGGGCGGCAGCTTAAAGCGCGTGGAAGGGCGAGTAAAATGCACTACTAAACTTCTATGATGCAGTAATCAGAGACCCGATTACATCATTTTATATTTTGTTTAATATAAGATTTCAGGGAAATTCTATCACATTTGTTCAATTTACGTCGCTCCTAATTCAGATAGCGTATTGGGCTAAGCGGCATCTCAAAGCGCATGAAATGGCGAATAAAATGCACTATTAAACTTCTAGGCTCGGGCGAACAGAGACCCGATTAGATCATTTTACATTATGGTTAATAAAAGAATTCAGCGAAATTCTATCACATTTGTTCAACTTACGTCGCTCCTATTTCAGATAGCGTATTGGGCAAAGCGGCATCTCAAAGCGTATGAAATGGCGAATAAAATGCACTATTAAAGTTCTAGGCTAGGGCGAACAGAGATCCGATTAGATCATTTTACATTATGGTTAATAAAAGAATTCAGCGAAATTCTATCACATTTGTTCAACTTATATGGCTCCTATTTCAGATAGCGTATCAGGCTAAGCGGCATCACAAAGCGCATGAACCGACGAGTAAAATGCACTATTAAAGTTCTAGGGTAGGGCAAACAGAGACCCGATTAGATCATTTTATATTATGGTTAATTTAAGAATTGAGCGAAATTCTATCACATTTGTTCAACTTACGTCGCTCCTAATATAGATGGCGTACTGGGCTAGGCGGCATCTTAAAGCGCGTGGAATGGTGAGTAAAATGCACTGCTAAACTTCTATGATAGGGCAATCAGAGACCCGATTAGATCATTTTATATTTTGTTTAATATAAGATTTCAGGGAAATTCTATCACATTTGTTTAATTTACGTCGCTCCTATTTCAGGTAGCGTATTGGGCTAAGCGGCATCTCAAAGCGCATGAAATGACGAGTAAAATGCACTATTAAACTTCTAGGGTAGGGCAAGCAGAGACCCGATTAGATCATTTTATATTATCGTTAATTTAAGAATTCAGCAAAATTCTATCACATTCGTTCAATTTAGGTCGCTCCTATTTCAGATAGCGTATTGGGCTAAGCGGCATCTCAAAGCGCATGAAATGGCGAGTGAAATGCACTATAAGACTTCTATGCTAGGGCAATCAGAGACCCGATTAGATCATTTTATATTTTGGTTAATATAAGAATTCAGCGAAATTCTATCACATTTGTTCAACTTACGTCGCTCCTATTTCAGATAGCGTATTGGGATAAGCGGCATCTCAAAGCGCATGAAATGGCGAGTAAAATGCACAATTAAACTACTAGGGTAGGGCAAACAGAGACCCGATTAGATCATTTTATATTTTGGTTCATATAAGAATTCAGCGAAATTCTATCACATTTGTTCAATTTACCTCGCTCCTATTTCAGATAGCGTATTGGGCTAAGCGGCATCTCAAAGCTCATGAAATGGCGAGTAAAATGCACTATTAAACTTCTAGGATAAGGCAAACAGAGACCCGATTAGATCATTTTATATTACGGTTAATATAAGAATTCAGCGTAATTCTATCACATTTGTTCAATTTACGTCGCCCCTATTACAAATAGCGTATTGTGCTAAGCGGCATCTCAAAGCGCATGACATGGCGAGTGAAATGCACTATTAGACTTCTATGGTAGGGCGAACAGAGACCCGATTAGATCATTTTACATTAAGGTTAATATAAGAATTCGGGGAAATTCTATCACATTTGTTCAATTTACGTCGCTCGTATTTCAGATAGCGTATTGGGCAAAGCGGCATTTCAAAGCGTATGAAATGGCGAATAAAATGCACTATTAAAGTTCTAGGCTAGGGCGAACAGAGATCCGATTAGATCATTTTACATTATGGTTAATAAAAGAATTCAGCGAAATTCTATCACATTTGTTCAACTTATATGGCTCCTATTTCAGATAGCGTTTCAGGCTAAGCGGCATCACAAAGCGCATGGAACGACGAGTAAAATGCACTATTAAAGTTCTAGGGTAGGGCAAACAGAGACCCGATTAGATCATTTTATATTATGGTTAATTTAAGAATTGAGCGAAATTCTATCACATTTGTTCAACTTACGTCGCTCCTAATATAGATGGCGTACTGGGCTAGGCGGCATCTTAAAGCGCGTGGAATGGTGAGTAAAATGCACTGCTAAACTTCTATGATAGGGCAATCAGAGACCCGATTAGATCATTTTATATTTTGTTTAATATAAGATTTCAGGGAAATTCTATCACATTTGTTTAATTTACGTCGCTCCTATTTCAGGTAGCGTATTGGGCTAAGCGGCATCTCAAAGCGCATGAAATGACGAGTAAAATGCACTATTAAACTTCTAGGGTAGGGCAAGCAGAGACCCGATTAGATCATTTTATATTATCGTTAATTTAAGAATTCAGCAAAATTCTATCACATTCGTTCAATTTAGGTCGCTCCTATTTCAGATAGCGTATTGGGCTAAGCGGCATCTCAAAGCGCATGAAATGGCGAGTGAAATGCACTATAAGACTTCTATGCTAGGGCAATCAGAGACCCGATTAGATCATTTTATATTTTGGTTAATATAAGAATTCAGTGAAATTCTATCACATTTGTTCAATTTACGTCGCTCCTATTTCAGATAGCGTATTGGGCAAAGCGGCATCTCAAAGCGTATGAAATGGCGAATAAAATGCACTATTAAAGTTCTAGGCTAGGGCGAACAGAGATCCGATTAGATCATTTTACATTATGGTTAATAAAAGAATTCAGCAAAATTCTATCACATTTGTTCAACTTATATGGCTCCTATTTCAGATAGCGTATTAGGCTAAGCGGCATCACAAAGCGCATGAAACGACGAGTAAAATGCACTATTAAAGTTCTAGGGTAGGGCAAACAGAGACCCGATTAGATCATTTTATATTATGGTTAATTTAAGAATTCAGCGAAATTCTATCACATTTGTTCAATTTACGTCGCTCCTATTTCAGATAGCGTATTGGGCTAAGCGGCATCTCAAAGCGCATGAAATGGCGAGTAAAATGCACTATTAAACTTCTCCGATAAGGCAAACGGAGACCCGATTAGATCATTTTATATTACGGTTAATATAAGAATTCAGCGTAATTCTATCACATTTGTTCATCTTACGTCGCTCCTATTTCAGATAGCGTACTGGGCTGGGCGGCATCTTAAAGCGCGTGGAAGGGCGAGTAAAATGCACTACTAAACTTCTATGATGCAGTAATCAGAGACCCGATTACATCATTTTATATTTTGTTTAATATAAGATTTCAGGGAAATTCTATCACATTTGTTCAATTTACGTCGCTCCTAATTCAGATAGCGTATTGGGCTAAGCGGCATCTCAAAGCGCATGAAATGGCGAATAAAATGCACTATTAAACTTCTAGGCTCGGGCGAACAGAGACCCGATTAGATCATTTTACATTATGGTTAATAAAAGAATTCAGCGAAATTCTATCACATTTGTTCAACTTACGTCGCTCCTATTTCAGATAGCGTATTGGGCAAAGCGGCATCTCAAAGCGTATGAAATGGCGAATAAAATGCACTATTAAAGTTCTAGGCTAGGGCGAACAGAGATCCGATTAGATCATTTTACATTATGGTTAATAAAAGAATTCAGCGAAATTCTATCACATTTGTTCAACTTATATGGCTCCTATTTCAGATAGCGTATCAGGCTAAGCGGCATCACAAAGCGCATGAACCGACGAGTAAAATGCACTATTAAGGTTCTAGGGTAGGGCAAACAGAGACCCGATTAGATCATTTTATATTATGGTTAATTTAAGAATTGAGCGAAATTCTATCACATTTGTTCAACTTACGTCGCTCCTAATTTAGATGGCGTACTGGGCTAGGCGGCATCTTAAAGCGCGTGGAATGGCGAGTAAAATGCACTGCTAAACTTCTATGATAGGGCAATCAGAGACCCGATTAGATCATTTTATATTTTGTTTAATATAAGATTTCAGGGAAATTCTATCACATTTGTTTAATTTACGTCGCTCCTATTTCAGATAGCGTATTGGGCGAAGCGGCATCTCAAAGCGCATGAAATGGCGACTAAAATGCACTATTAAACTTCTAGGGTAGGGCAAGCAGAGACCCGATTAGATCATTTTATATTATGGTTAATTTAAGCAATCAGCAAAATTCTATCACATTCGTTCAATTTAGGTCGCTCCTATTTCAGATAGCGTACTGGGATAGGCGGCATCTTAAAGCGCGTGGAATGGCTAGTAAAATCCACTATTAAACTTCTAGGCTAGGGCGAACAGAGACCAGATTAGATCATTTTACATTCTGGTTAATAAAATAATTCAGCGAAATTCTATCACATTTGTTCAACTTACGTCGCTCCTATTTCAGATAGCGTATTGGGCTAGGCGGCATCTCAAAGAGCATGAAATGGCGAGTAAAATGCACTAGTAGACTTCTACGGTAGGTCGTAAAGAGACCCGATTAAATCATTTTATATTATGGTTAATTTATGAATTCAGCAAAATTCTATCACATTTGTTCAATTTACGTCGCTCCTATTTCAGATAGCGTACTGGGTTCGGCCGCATCCTAAAGCGCGTGGAATGGCGAGTGAAATGCACTATTAGACTTCTATTGTAGGGCGAACAGAGACCCGATTAGATCGTTTTATATTATGGTTAATTTAAGAATTCAGCGAAATTCTATCACATTTGTTCAATTTACGTCGCTCCTATTTCAGATAGCGTATTGGGCTAAGCGGCATCTCAAAGCTCATGAAATGGCGAGTAAGATGCACTATTAAACTTCTAGGATAAGGCAAACAGAGACCCGATTAGATCATTTTATATTACGGTTAATATAAGAATTCAGCGTGATTCTATCACATTTGTTCAACTTACGTCGCTCCTATTTCAGGTAGCGTACTGGGCTAGGTGGCATCTTAAAGTGCGCGAAATGGCGAGTAAAATGCACTATTAAACTTCTAGGATAAGGCAAACAGACACCCGATTAGATCATTTTATATTTTGGTTAATATAAGAATTCAGCGAAATTCTATCACATTTGTTCAATTTACGTCGCTCATATTTCAGATAGCGAACTGTGCTATGCGGCATCTTAAAGCGCGCGGAATGGCGAGTAAAATGCACTATTAAACTTCTATGCTAGGGCAATCAGAGGCCAGATTAGATCATTTTATATTTTGGTTAATATAAGATTTCAGCAAAATTTTATCACATTTGTTCAATTTACGTCGCTCCTATTTCAGATAGCGTACTGGGCTATGGGCATCTTACAGCGCGTGGAATGGCGAGTAGAATGCACTGCTAAACTTCAATGATAGGGCAATCAGAGACCCGATTAGATCATTTTATATTTTGTTTAATATAAGATTTCAGGGAAATTCTATCACATTTGTTCAATTTACGTCGCTCCTATTTCAGATAGCGTGTTGGGCTAAGCGGCATCTCAAAGCGCATGAAATGGCGAGTAAAATGCAATACTAAACTTCTAGGATAAGGCAAACAGAGACCCGATTAGATCATTTTATATTTTGGTTCATATAAGAATTCAGCGAAATTCTATCACATTTGTTCAACTTACGTCGCTCCTATTTCAGATAGCGTATTGGGATAAGCGGCATCTCAAAGCGCATGAAATGGCGAGTAAAATGCACAATTAAACTACTAGGGTAGGGCAAACAGAGACCCGATTAGATCATTTTATATTTTGGTTCATATAAGAATTCAGCGAAATTCTATCACATTTGTTCAATTTACTTCGCTCCTATTTCAGATAGCGTATTGGGCTAAGCGGCATCTCAAAGCTCATGAAATGGCGAGTAAAATGCACTATTAAAGTTCTAGGCTAGGGCGAACAGAGATCCGATTAGATCATTTTACATTATGGTTAATAAAAGAATTCAGCGAAATTCTATCACATTTGTTCAACTTATATGGCTCCTATTTCAGATAGCGTTTCAGGATAAGCGGCATCACAAAGCGCATGGAACGACGAGTAAAATGCACTATTAAAGTTCTAGGGTAGGGCAAACAGAGACCCGATTAGATCATTTTATATTATGGTTAATTTAAGAATTGAGCGAAATTCTATCACATTTGTTCAACTTACGTCGCTCCTAATTTAGATGGCGTACTGGGCTAGGCGGCATCTTAAAGCGCGTGGAATGGTGAGTAAAATGCACTGCTAAACTTCTATGATAGGGCAATCAGAGACCCGATTAGATCATTTTACATTATGGTTAATAAAAGAATTCAGCGAAATTCTATCACATTTGTTCAATTTACGTCGCTCCTATTTCAGATAGCGTACTGGGCTACGCGTTAGCATAAAGCGCGTGGAATGGCGAGTAAAATGCACTATTAAACTTCTATGATAGGGCAATCAGAGACCCGATGAGATCATTTTATATTTTGGTTAATATAAGAATTCAGCGAAATTCTATCACATTTGTTCAATTTATATCGCTCCTATTTCAGATAGCATATTGGGCTAAGCGGCATCTCAAAGCGCATGAAATGAGGAGTAAAATGCACTATTAAAGTTCTAGGGTAGGGCAAACAGAGACCCGACTAGATCATTTTATATTATAGTTAATTTAAGAATTCAGCGAAGTACTATCACATTCGTTCAATTTACGTCGCTCCTATTTCAGATAGCGTATTGGGCTAAGCGGTATCTCAAAGCGCATGAAATGGCGAGTGAAATGCACTATAAGACTTCTATGCTAGGGCAATCAGAGACCCGATTAGATCATTTTATATTTTGGTTAATATAAGAATTCAGTGAAATTCTATCACATTTGTTCAATTTACGTCGCTCCTATTTCAGATAGCGTATTGGGCAAAGCGGCATCTCAAAACGTATGAAATGGCGAATAAAATGCACTATTAAAGTTCTAGGCTAGGGCGAACAGAGATCCGATTAGATCATTTTACATTATGGTTAATAAAAGAATTCAGCAAAATTCTATCACATTTGTTCAACTTATATGGCTCCTATTTCAGATAGCGTATTAGGCTAAGCGGCATCACAAAGCGCATGAAACGACGAGTAAAATGCACTATTAAAGTTCTAGGGTAGGGCAAACAGAGACCCGATTAGATCATTTTATATTATGGTTAATTTAAGAATTCAGCGAAATTCTATCACATTTGTTCAATTTACGTCGCTCCTATTTCAGATAGCGTATTGGGCTAAGCGGCATCTCAAAGCGCATGAAATGGCGAGTAAAATGCACTATTAAACTTCTACGATAAGGCAAACAGAGACCCGATTAGATCATTTTATATTACGGTTAATATAAGAATTCAGCGTAATTCTATCACATTTGTTCATCTTACGTCGCTCCTATTTCAGATAGCGTACTGGGCTGGGCGGCATCTTAAAGCGCGTGGAAGGGCGAGTAAAATGCACTACTAAACTTCTATGATACAGTAATCAGAGACCCGATTACATCATTTTATATTTTGTTTAATATAAGATTTCAGGGAAATTCTATCACATTTGTTCAATTTACGTCGCTCCTATTTCAGATAGCGTATTGGGCTAAGCGGCATCTCAAAGCGCATGAAATGGCGAATAAAATGCACTATTAAACTTCTAGGCTAGGGCGAACAGAGACCCGATTAGATCATTTTACATTATGGTTAATAAAAGAATTCAGCAAAATTCTATCACATTTGTTCAACTTACGTCGCTCCTATTTCAGATAGCGTACTGGGCTAGGCGCCATCTTAAAGCGCGCGGAATGACGAGTGAAATGCAGTATTAAACTTCTAGGGTAGGGAGAACAGAGACCTGATTAGATCATTTTACATTAAGGTTAATATAAGTATTCAGGGAAATTCTATCACATTTGTTCAATTTACGTCGCTCCTATTTCAGATAGCGTATTGGGCTAAGCGGCATCTCAAAGCGCATGAAATGACGAGTGAAAGGCACTCTTAAACTTCTAGGGTAGGGTGAACAGAGAACCGATTAGATCATTTTATATTACGGTTAATATAAGTATTCAGCGAGATTCTATCACATTTGTTCAATTTACGTCGCTCCTATTTAAGATAGCGTATTGGGCTAAGCGGCATCTCAAAGCGCATGAAATGGCGAGTAAAATGCAATACTAAACTTCTAGGATAAGGCAAACAGAGACCCGATTAGATCATTTTATATTACGGTTAATATAAGAATTCAGCGTAATTCTATCACATTTGTTCAACTTACGTCGTTCCTAATTTAGATAGCGTACAGGGCTAGGCGGCATCTTAAAGCGCGTGGAATGGCGAGTAAAATGCACTGCTAAACTTCTATGATAGGGCAATCAGAGACCCGATTAGATCACTTTATATTTTGTTTAATATAAGGTTTCAGGGATATTCTATCACATTTGTTCAATTTACGTCGCTCCTATTTCAGATAGCGTATTGGGCTAAGCGGCATCTCAAGGCGCATGAAATGGCGAATAAAATGCGCTATTAAACTTCTAGGCTAGGGCGAACAGAGACCCGATTAGATCATTTTACATTATGGTTCTTAAAAGAATTCAGCGAAATTCTATCACATTCGTTCAACGTACGTCGCTCCTATTTCAGATAGCGTATTGGGATAAGCGGCATCGAGAAGCGCATGAAATGGCGAGTAAAATGCACAATTAAACTACTAGGGTAGGGCAAATAGAGACCCGATTAGATCATTTTATATTGTGGTTATTTTAAGAATTCAGCAAAATTCTATCACATTTGTTCAATTTACGTCGCTCCTATTTCAGATAGCGTATTGGGCTAACCGGCATCTGAAAGCGCATGAAATGGCGAGTAAAATGCACTATCAAACTTCTAGGATAAGGCAAACAGAGACCCGATTAGATCATTTTATATTACGGTTAATATAAGAATTCAGCGTAATTCTATCACATTTGTTCAACTTACGTCGCTCCTATTTCAGATAGCGTTTTGGGCTAAGCGGCATCTCAAAGCGCATGAAATGACGAGTGAAAGGCACTATTAAACTTCTAGGGTAGGGCGAACAGAGAACCGATTAGATCATTTAATATTACGGTTAATATAAGAATTCAGCGTAATTCTATCACATTTGTTCAACTTACGTCGCTCGTACTTCAGATAGCGTACTGGGGTCGGCGGCATCTTAAAGCGCAAGAAATGGCGAGTAAAATGCACTATTAAACTTCTAGGGTAGGGCAAACAGAGACCCGATAAGATGATTTTATATTATGGTTAATTTAAGAATTCAGCGAAACTGTCTCATATTTGTTCAATTTACGTCGCTCCTATTCCAGATAGCGTTTTGGGCTAAGCGGCATCTCAAAGCGCATGAAATGGCGAGTAAAATGCGCTATTAAACTTCTAGGATAAGGCAAACAGAGACCCGATTAGATCATTTTATATTACGGTAAATATAAGAATTCAGCGTAATTCTATCACATTTGTTCAAGTTACGTCGCTCCTATTTCAGATAGCGTACTGGGCTAGGCGGCATCTTAAAGCGCGTGGAATGGCGAGTAAAATGCACTACTAATCTTCTATGATAGGGCAATCCGAGACCCGATTAAATCATTTTATATTTTGATTAATATAAGATTTCAGGGAAATTCTATCACATTTGTTCAATTTACGTCGCTCCTATTTCAGATAGCGTATTGGGCTAAGCCGGATCTCAAAGCGCATAAAATGGCGACCAAAATGCACTACTAAACTTCTATGATAGGGCAATCAGAGACCCGATTAGATCATTTTATATTTTGTTTAATATAAGATTTCAGGGAAATAGTATCACATTTGTTCAATTTACGTCGCTCCTATTTCAGATAGCGTATTCGGCTAAGCGGCATATCAAAGCGCATGAAGTGGCGAATAAAATGCACTATTAAACTTCTAGGCTAGGGCGAACAGAGACCCGATCAGATCATTTTACATTATGGTTAATAGAAGAATTCAGCGAAATTCTATCACATTTGTTCAACGTACGTCGCTCCTATTTCAGATAGCGTATTGGGCTAAGCGGCATCACAAAGCGCATGAAATAGCGAGTGAAATGCACCATTAGACTTCTATGGTAGGGCGAACAGAGACCCGATTAGATCATTTTACATTAAGGTTAATATAAGGATTCACGGAAATTCTATCACATTTGTTCAATTTACGTCGCTCCTATTTCAGACAGCGTATTGGCCTATACGGCATCTCAAAGCGCATGAAATGGCGAGTAAAATGCACTATTATACTTCTAGGGTAGGGCAAACAGAGACCCGATGAGATCATTTTATATTATGGTTAATTTAAGAATTCAGCGAAATTCTATCACATTTGTACAATTTACGTCGCTCCTATTTCAGATACCGTACTGGGCTAGGCGGCATCTTAAAGCGCGTGGAAGGGCGAGTAAAATTCACTATTAGACTTCTATGGTAGGGCGAACAGAGACCCGATTAGATCATTTTACATTAAGGTTAATATAAGAATTCAGGTAAATTCTATCACATTTGATCAATTTACGTCGCTCCTATTCCAGATAGCGTATTGGGCTATGCGGCATCTCAAAGCACATGAAATGGCGAGTAAAATGCACTATTAAACTTCTAGGGTAGGTCAAACAGAGACCCGATTAGATCATTTTATATTATGGTTAATATAAGAATTCAGCGAAATTCTATCACATTTGTTCAATTTACGTCGCTCCTATTTCAGATAGCGTATTGGGCGAGGCGGCATCTCAAAGCGCATGAAATGACGAGTGAAATGCACTATTAAACTTCTAGGGTAGGGCGAACAGAGACCCGATTAGATCATTTTACATTAAGGTTAATATAAGTATTCAGCGAGATTCTATCACATTTGTTCAATTTACGTCGCTCCTATTTCAGACAGCGTACAGGGCTAGGCGGCATCTTAAAGCGTGTGGAATGGCGAGTAAAATGCACTATTAACCTTCTATGATAGGGCGATCAGAGACCAGACTAGATCATTTTATACTTTGGTTAATATAAGAATTCAGCGAAATTCTATCACATTTGTTCAATTTACGTCGCTCATATTTCAGATAGCGTATTGGGCTAAGCGGCATCTCAAAGCGCATGAAATGGCGAGTAAAATGCACTATTAAACTTCTAGGGTAGGGCAATCAGTGACCCGATTAGATCATTTTATATTATAGTTAATTTAAGAATTCAGCGAAATTCTATCACATTTGTTCAATTTACGTCGCTCGTATTTAAGATAGCGTATTGGGCTAAGCGGCATCTCAAAGCGCATGAAATGGCGAGTAAAATGCAATACTAAACTTCTAGGATAAGGCAAACAGAGACCCGATTAGATCATTTTATATTACGGTTAATATAAGAATTCAGCGTAATTCTATCACATTTGTTCAACTTACGTCGCTCCTAATTTAGATAGCGTACAGGGCTAGGCGGCATCTTAAAGCGCGTGGAATGGCGAGTAAAATGCACTGCTAAACTTCTATGATAGGGCAATCAGAGACCCGATTAGATCATTTTATATTTTGTTTAATATAAGATTTCAGGGATATTCTATCACATTTGTTCAATTTACGTCGCTCCTATTTCAGATAGCGTATTGGGCTAAGCGGCATCTCAAGGCGCATGAAATGGCGAATAAAATGCGCTATTAAACTTCTAGGCTAGGGCGAACAGAGACCCGATTAGATCATTTTACATTATGGTTCTTAAAAGAATTCAGCGAAATTCTATCACATTCGTTCAACGTACGTCGCTCCTATTTCAGATAGCGTATTGGGATAAGCGGCATCGAGAAGCGCATGAAATGGCGAGTAAAATGCACAATTAAACTACTAGGGTAGGGCAAATAGAGACCCGATTAGATCATTTTATATTGTGGTTATTTTAAGAATTCAGCAAAATTCTATCACATTTGTTCAATTTACGTCGCTCCTATTTCAGATAGCGTATTGGGCTAACCGGCATCTGAAAGCGCATGAAATGGCGAGTAAAATGCACTATCAAACTTCTAGGATAAGGCAAACAGAGACCCGAGTAGATCATTTTATATTACGGTTAATATAAGAATTCAGCGTAATTCTATCACATTTGTTCAACTTACGTCGCTCCTATTTCAGATAGCGTATTGGGTTAAGCGTCATCTCAAAGCGCATGAAATGACGAGTGAAATGCACTATTAAACTTCTAGGGTAGGGCGAAATGAGACCCGATTAGATCATTTTACATTAAGGTTAATATAAGTATTCAGCGAGATTCTATCACACTTGTTCAATTTGCGTCGCTTCTATTTCAGACAGCGTACTGGGCTAGGCGGCATCTTAAAGCGCGTGGAATGGCGGGTAAAATGCACTATTAACCTTCTATGATAGGGCAATCAGAGACCAGATTAGATCATTTTATACTTTGGTTAATATAAGAATTCAGCGAAATTCTATCACATTTGTTCAATTTACGTCGCTCCTATTTCAGATATCGTATTGGGATAAGCGGCATCTCAAAGCTCATGAAATGACGAGTGAAATGCACTATTAAACTTCTATGGTAGGGCAAACAGGGACCCGATTAGATCATTTTATATTGTGGTTATTTTAAGAATTCAGCAAAATTCTATCACATTTGTTCAATTTACGTCGCTCCTATTTCAGATAGCGTATTGGGCTAACCGGCATCTGAAAGCGCATGAAATGGCGAGTAAAATGCACTATCAAACTTCTAGGATAAGGCAAACAGAGACCCGATTAGATCATTTTATATTACGGTTAATATAAGAATTCAGCGTAATTCTATCACATTTGTTCAACTTACGTCGCTCCTATTTCAGATAGCGTTTTGGGCTAAGCGGCATCTCAAAGCGCATGAAATGACGAGTGAAAGGCACTATTAAACTTCTAGGGTAGGGCGAACAGAGAACCGATTAGATCATTTAATATTACGGTTAATATAAGAATTCAGCGTAATTCTATCACATTTGTTCAACTTACGTCGCTCGTACTTCAGATAGCGTACTGGGGTCGGCGGCATCTTAAAGCGCAAGAAATGGCGAGTAAAATGCACTATTAAACTTCTAGGGTAGGGCAAACAGAGACCCGATAAGATGATTTTATATTATGGTTAATTTAAGAATTCAGCGAAACTGTCTCATATTTGTTCAATTTACGTCGCTCCTATTCCAGATAGCGTTTTGGGCTAAGCGGCATCTCAAAGCGCATGAAATGGCGAGTAAAATGCGCTATTAAACTTCTAGGATAAGGCAAACAGAGACCCGATTAGATCATTTTATATTACGGTAAATATAAGAATTCAGCGTAATTCTATCACATTTGTTCAAGTTACGTCGCTCCTATTTCAGATAGCGTACTGGGCTAGGCGGCATCTTAAAGCGCGTGGAATGGCGAGTAAAGTGCACTACTAATCTTCTATGATAGGGCAATCCGAGACCCGATTAAATCATTTTATATTTTGATTAATATAAGATTTCAGGGAAATTCTATCACATTTGTTCAATTTACGTCGCTCCTATTTCAGATAGCGTATTGGGCTAAGCCGGATCTCAAGGCGCATAAAATGGCGACCAAAATGCACTACTAAACTTCTATGATAGGGCAATCAGAGACCCGATTAGATCATTTTATATTTTGTTTAATATAAGATTTCAGGGAAATAGTATCACATTTGTTCAATTTACGTCGCTCCTATTTCAGATAGCGTATTCGGCTAAGCGGCATATCAAAGCGCATGAAGTGGCGAATAAAATGCACTATTAAACTTCTAGGCTAGGGCGAACAGAGACCCGATCAGATCATTTTACATTATGGTTAATAGAAGAATTCAGCGAAATTCTATCACATTTGTTCAACGTACGTCGCTCCTATTTCAGATAGCGTATTGGGCTAAGCGGCATCACAACGCGCATGAAATAGCGAGTGAAATGCACCATTAGACTTCTATGGTAGGGCGAACAGAGACCCGATTAGATCATTTTACATTAAGGTTAATATAAGGATTCACGGAAATTCTATCACATTTGTTCAATTTACGTCGCTCCTATTTCAGACAGCGTATTGGCCTATACGGCATCTCAAAGCGCATGAAATGGCGAGTAAAATGCACTATTATACTTCTAGGGTAGGGCAAACAGAGACCCGATGAGATCATTTTATATTATGGTTAATTTAAGAATTCAGCGAAATTCTATCACATTTGTACAATTTACGTCGCTCCTATTTCAGATAGCGTACTGGGCTAGGCGGCATCTTAAAGCGCGTGGAAGGGCGAGTAAAATTCACTATTCAACTTCTATGATAGGCCAATCAGAGTCCCGATTAGATCATTTTATATTTTGGTTAATATAAGAATTCAGCGAAATTCTATCACATTTGTTCAATTTACGTCGCTCCTATTTCAGATAGCTTATTGGGCTAAGAGGCATCTCAAAGCGCATGAAATGGCGAGTGAAATGCACTATTAGACTTCTATGGTAGGGCGAACAGAGACCCGATTAGATCATTTTACATTAAGGTTAATATAAGAATTCAGGTAAATTCTATCACATTTGATCAATTTACGTCGCTCCTATTCCAGATAGCGTATTGGGCTATGCGGCATCTCAAAGCACATGAAATGGCGAGTAAAATGCACTATTAAACTTCTAGGGTAGGTCAAACAGAGACCCGATTAGATCATTTTATATTATGGTTAATATAAGAATTCAGCGAAATTCTATCACATTTGTTCAATTTACGTCGCTCCTATTTCAGATAGCGTATTGGGCGAGGCGGCATCTCAAAGCGCATGAAATGACGAGTGAAATGCACTATTAAACTTCTAGGGTAGGGCGAACAGAGACCCGATTAGATCATTTTACATTAAGGTTAATATAAGTATTCAGCGAGATTCTATCACATTTGTTCAATTTACGTCGCTCCTATTTCAGACAGCGTACAGGGCTAGGCGGCATCTTAAAGCGTGTGGAATGGCGAGTAAAATGCACTATTAACCTTCTATGATAGGGCGATCAGAGACCAGACTAGATCATTTTATACTTTGGTTAATATAAGAATTCAGCGAAATTCTATCACATTTGTTCAATTTACGTCGCTCATATTTCAGATAGCGTATTGGGCTAAGCGGCATCTCAAAGCGCATGAAATGGCGAGTAAAATGCACTATTAAACTTCTAGGGTAGGGCAATCAGTGACCCGATTAGATCATTTTATATTATAGTTAATTTAAGAATTCAGCGAAATTCTATCACATTTGTTCAATTTACGTCGCTCCTATTTAAGATAGCGTATTGGGCTAAGCGGCATCTCAAAGCGCATGAAATGGCGAGTAAAATGCAATACTAAACTTCTAGGATAAGGCAAACAGAGACCCGATTAGATCATTTTATATTACGGTTAATATAAGAATTCAGCGTAATTCTATCACATTTGTTCAACTTACGTCGCTCCTAATTTAGATAGCGTACAGGGCTAGGCGGCATCTTAAAGCGCGTGGAATGGCGAGTAAAATGCACTGCTAAACTTCTATGATAGGGCAATCAGAGACCCGATTAGATCATTTTATATTTTGTTTAATATAAGATTTCAGGGATATTCTATCACATTTGTTCAATTTACGTCGCTCCTATTTCAGATAGCGTATTGGGCTAAGCGGCATCTCAAGGCGCATGAAATGGCGAATAAAATGCGCTATTAAACTTCTAGGCTAGGGCGAACAGAGACCCGATTAGATCATTTTACATTATGGTTCTTAAAAGAATTCAGCGAAATTCTATCACATTCGTTCAACGTACGTCGCTCCTATTTCAGATAGCGTATTGGGATAAGCGGCATCGAGAAGCGCATGAAATGGCGAGTAAAATGCACAATTAAACTACTAGGGTAGGGCAAATAGAGACCCGATTAGATCATTTTATATTGTGGTTATTTTAAGAATTCAGCAAAATTCTATCACATTTGTTCAATTTACGTCGCTCCTATTTCAGATAGCGTATTGGGCTAACCGGCATCTGAAAGCGCATGAAATGGCGAGTAAAATGCACTATCAAACTTCTAGGATAAGGCAAACAGAGACCCGAGTAGATCATTTTATATTACGGTTAATATAAGAATTCAGCGTAATTCTATCACATTTGTTCAACTTACGTCGCTCCTATTTCAGATAGCGTATTGGGTTAAGCGTCATCTCAAAGCGCATGAAATGACGAGTGAAATGCACTATTAAACTTCTAGGGTAGGGCGAAATGAGACCCGATTAGATCATTTTACATTAAGGTTAATATAAGTATTCAGCGAGATTCTATCACACTTGTTCAATTTGCGTCGCTTCTATTTCAGACAGCGTACTGGGCTAGGCGGCATCTTAAAGCGCGTGGAATGGCGGGTAAAATGCACTATTAACCTTCTATGATAGGGCAATCAGAGACCAGATTAGATCATTTTATACTTTGGTTAATATAAGAATTCAGCGAAATTCTATCACATTTGTTCAATTTACGTCGCTCCTATTTCAGATATCGTATTGGGATAAGCGGCATCTCAAAGCTCATGAAATGACGAGTGAAATGCACTATTAAACTTCTATGGTAGGGCAAACAGGGACCCGATTAGATCATTTTATATTATGGTTAATTTAAGAATTCAGCGAAATTCTATCACATTTGTTCAATTTACGTCGCTCCTATTTCAGATAGCGTATTGGGCTAAGCGGCATCTCAAAGCGCATGAAATGGCGTGTAAAATGCACGATTAAACTTCTAGGGTAGGGCAAACAGGGACCCGATTAGATCATTTTATATTATGGTTAATATAAGAATTCAGCGAAATTCTATCACATTTGTTCAATTTACGTCGCTCCTATTTCAGATAGCGAACTGTGCTAGACGGCATCTTAAGGCGCGTGGAATGGCGAGTAAAATGCACTATGAAACTTCTATGGTAGGGAAACCAGAGACCCGATTATATCATTTTATATTAAGGTTACTTTAAGAATTCAGCGAAATTCTATCACATTTGTTCAATTTACGTCGCTCCTATTTCAGATAGCGTATTGGGCTAGGCGGCATCACAAAGCGCATGAAATGACGAGTGAAATGCACTATTATGCTTCTAGGGTAGGGCGCACAGAGACCCGATTATATCATTTTACATTATGGTTAATGTAAGAATTCAGCGAAATTCTATCACATTTGTTCAATTTACGTCGCTCCTATTTCAGATAGCTTATTGGGCTTAGCGGCATCTCAAAGCGCATGAAGTGTCGAGTGAAATGCCCTATTAAACTTCTAGGGTAGGGCAAACAGAGACCCGATTAGATCATTTTATATTATGGTTAATTCAAGAATTCAGCAAAATTCTATCACATTTGTTCAACTTACGTCGCTCCTATTTCAGATAGCGTATTGGGCTAAGCGGGATCTCAAAGCGCGTGGAAGGGCGAGTAAAATGCACTATTAAACTTCTAGGGTAGGGCAAACAGAGACCCCATTAGATCATTTTATATTATGGTTAATTTAAGAATTCAGCCAAATTCTATCACATTTGTTCAATTCACGTCGCTCCTATTTCAGATAGCGTATTGGGCTAAGCGGCATCTCAAAGCGCATGAAATGACGAGTGAAATGCACTATTAAACTTCTATGATAGGGCAGGCAGAGACCCGATTAGATCATTTTATATTATGGTTAATTTAAGAATTCAGCGAAATTCTATCACATTTGTTCAATTTACGTCGCTCCTATTGCAGATAGCGTATTGGGCTAAGCGGGATCTTAAAGCGCGTGGAAGGGCGAGTAAAATGCACTATTAAACTTCTAGGGTAGGGCAAACAGAGACCCCATTAGATCATTTTATATTATGGTTAATTTAAGAATTCAGCCAAATTCTATCACATTTGTTCAACTTACGTCGCTCCTATTTCAGATAGCGTACTGGGCTAGGCGGCATCTCAAAGCGCATGAAATGGCGAGTAAAATGCACTACTAAACTTCTAGGGTTGGGCGAACAAAGACCCGATTAGATCATTCTACAAAAAGATTATTATAAGAATTCAGCGAAATTCTATCACGTTTGTTCAATTTACGTCGCTCCTATTTCAGATAGCGTATTGGGCTAAGCGGCATCTCAAAGCGCATGAAATGACGAGTGAAAGGCACTATTAAACTTCTAGGGTAGGGCGAACAGAGAATCGATTAGATCATTTTACATTAAGGTTAATATAAGAATTCAGGGTAATTCTATCACGTTTGTTCAATGTACGTCGCTCCTATTTCAGATAGTGTACTGGGCTAGGCGGCATCTTAAGGTACGTGGAAGGGCGAGTAAAATGCACTACCAAACTTCTAGGGTAGGGCAAACAGAGACCCGATTAGATCATTTCATATTATGGTTTATTTAAGAATTCAGCGAAACTCTATCATATTTGTTCAATTTACGTCGCTCCTATTTCAGATAGCGTATTGGGCTAAGCGGCATCTCAAAGCGCATGAAATGACGAGTGAAAGGCACTATTAAACTTCTAGGGTAGGGCGAACAGAGAACCGATTAGATCATTTTATATTACGGTTAATATAAGAATTCAGCGTAATTCTATCACATTTGTTCAACTTACGTCGCTCGTACTTCAGATAGCGTACTGGGGTCGGCGGCATCTTAAAGCGCAAGAAATGGCGAGTAAAATGCACTATTAAACTTCTAGGGTAGGGCAAACAGAGACCCGATAAGATGATTTTATATTATGGTTAATTTAAGAATTCAGCGAAACTGTCTCATATTTGTTAAATTTACGTCGCTCCTATTCCAGATAGCGTTTTGGGCTAAGCGGCATCTCAAAGCGCATGAAATGGCGAGTAAAATGCGCTATTAAACTTCTAGGATAAGGCAAACAGAGACCCGATTAGATCATTTTATATTACGGTAAATATAAGAATTCAGCGTAATTCTATCACATTTGTTCAAGTTACGTCGCTCCTATTTCAGATAGCGTACTGGGCTAGGCGGCATCTTAAAGCGCGTGGAATGGCGAGTAAAATGCACTACTAATTTTCTATGATAGGGCAATCCGAGACCCGATTAGATCATTTTATATTTTGATTAATATAAGATGTCAGGGAAATTCTATCACATTTGTTCAATTTACGTCGCTCCTATTTCAGATAGCGTATTGGGCTAAGCCGGATCTCAAAGCGCATGAAATGGCGACCAAAATGCACTATTAAACTTCTAGGGTGGGGCAAACAGAGACCCGATTAGATCATTTTATATTATGGTTAATTTAAGAATTCAGCAAAATTCTATCACATTTGTTCAACTTACGTCGCTCCTATTTCAGATAGCGTACTGGGCTAGGCGGCAACTTAAAGCGCGTGGAATGGCGAGTAAAATGCACTACTAAACTTCTATGATAGGGCAATCAGAGACCCGATTAGATCATTTTATATTTTGTTTAATATAAGATTTCAGGGAAATAGTATCACATTTGTTCAATTTACGTCGCTCCTATTTCAGATAGCGTATTCGGCTAAGCGGCATATCAAAGCGCATGAAGTGGCGAATAAAATGCACTATTAAACTTCTAGGCTAGGGCGAACAGAGACCCGATCAGATCATTTTACATTATGGTTAATAGAAGAACTCAGCGAAATTCTATCACATTTGTTCAACGTACGTCGCTCCTATTTCAGATAGCGTATTGGGCTAAGCGGCATCACAAAGCGCATGAAATAGCGAGTGAAATGCACCATTAGACTTCTATGGTAGGGCGAACAGAGACCCGATTAGATCATTTTACATTAAGGTTAATATAAGGATTCACGGAAATTCTATCACATTTGTTCAATTTACGTCGCTCCTATTTCAGACAGCGTATTGGGCTATACGGCATCACAAAGCGCATGAAATGGCGAGTAAAATGCACTATTATACTTCTAGGGTAGGGCAAACAGAGACCCGATGAGATCATTTTATATTATGGTTAATTTAAGAATTCAGCGAAATTCTATCACATTTGTACAATTTACGTCGCTCCTATTTCAGATAGCGTACTGGGCTAGGCGGCATCTTAAAGCGCGTGGAATGGCGAGTAAAATGCACTATTAAACTTCTATGATAGGGCAATCAGAGTCCCGATTAGATCATTTTATATTTTGGTTAATATAAGAATTCAGGGAAATTTTATCACATTTGTTCAATTTACGTTGCTCCTATTTCAGATAGCTTATTGGGCTAAGAGGCATCTCAAAGCGCATGAAATGACGAGTGAAATGCACTATTAAACTTCTAGGATAAGGCAAACAGAGACCCGATTAGATCATTTTATATTACGGTTAATATAAGAATTCAGCGTAATTCTAACACATTTGTTCAACTTACGTCGCTCCTATTTCAGATAGCGTACTGGGCTAGGCGGCATCTTAAAGCGCGTGGAATGGCGAGTAAAATGCACTATTAAACTTCTATGATAGGGCTATCAGAGACCCGATTAGATCATTTTATATTTTGGTTAATATAAGAATTCAGCGAAATTCTATCACATTCGTTCAATTTACGTCGCTCCTATTTCAGATAGCGTATTGGGCTAAGCGCCATCTCACAGCGCATGAAATGGCGAGTAAAATGCACTATTAAACTTCTAGGGTAGGGCAAACCGAGACCCGATTAGATCATTTTATATTATGGTTAATTTAAGAATTCAGCAAAATTCTATCACACTTGTTCAATTTACGTCGCTCCTATTTCAGATAGCGTACTGGGCTAGGTGGCATCTTAAAGCGCGTGAAATGGCCAGTAAAATGCACTATTAAACTTCTATGATAGGGCAATCAGAGACCCGATTAGATCATTTTATATTTTGGTTAATATAAGAATTCAGCGAAATTCTATCACATTTGTTCAATTTACGTCGCTCCTATTTCAGATAGCGTATTGGGCTAAGCGCCATCTCAAAGCGCATGAAATGGCGAGCAATGTGCACTATTAAACTTCAAGGGTAGGGCGAACTATGACCCGATTAGATCATTTTACATTAAGGTTAATATATTAATTCAGCGTAATTCTATCACATTTGTTCAACTAAACGTCGCTCCTATTTCAGATAGCGTATTGGGCTAAGCGGCATCTCAAAGCACATGAAATGGCGAGTAAAATGCACTATTAAACTTCTAGGATAAGGCAAACAGAGACCCGATTAGATCATTTTATATTACGGTTAATATAAGAATTCAGCGTAATTCTATCACATTTGTTCAACTTACGTCGCTCCTATTTCAGGTAGCGTACTGGGCTAGGCGGCATCTTAAAGTGCGCGGAATGGCGAGTAAAATGCACTATTAAACTTCTAGGATAAGGCAAACAGACACCCGATTAGATCATTTTATATTTTGGTTAATATAAGAATTCAGCGAAATTCTATCACATTTGTTCAATTTACGTCGCTCATATTTCAGATAGCGAACTGTGCTATGCGGCATCTTAAAGCGCGCGGAATGGCGAGTAAAATGCACTATTAAACTTCTATGCTAGGGCAATCAGGGGCCAGATTAGATCATTTTATATTTTGGTTAATATAAGATTTCAGCAAAATTTTATCACATTTGTTCAATTTACGTCGCTCCTATTTCAGATAGCGTACTGGGCTATGCGGCATCTTAAAGCGCGTGGAATGGCGAGTAGAATGCACTGCTAAACTTCAATGATAGGGCAATCAGTGACCCGATTAGATCATTTTATATTTTGTTTAATATAAGATTTCAGGGAAATTCTATCACATTTGTTCAATTTACGTCGCTCCTATTTCAGATAGCGTGTTGGGCTAAGCGGCATCTCAAAGCGCATGAAATGGCGAGTAAAATGCAATACTAAACTTCTAGGATAAGGCAAACAGAGACCCGATTAGATCATTTTATATTTTGGTTCATATAAGAATTCAGCGAAATTCTATCACATTTGTTCAACCTACGTCGCTCCTATTTCAGATAGCGTATTGGGATAAGCGGCATCTCAAAGCGCATGAAATGGCGAGTAAAATGCACAATTAAACTACTAGGGTAGGGCAAACAGAGACCCGATTAGATCATTTTATATTTAGGTTAATTTAAGCATTCAGCAAAATTCTATCACATTTGTTCAATTTACGTCGCTCCTATTTCAGATAGCGTGTTGGGCTAAGCGGCATCTCAGAGCGCATTAAATGGCGAGTAAAATGCAATACTAAACTTTTAGGATAAGGCAAACAGAGACCCGATTAGATCATTTTATATTTGGTTCATATAAGAATTCAGCGAAATTCTATCACATTTGTTCAACTTACGTCGCTGCTATTTCAGATAGCGTATTGGGATAAGCGGCATCTCAAAGCGCATGAAATGGCGAGTAAAATGCACAATTAAATTACTAGGGTAGGGCAAACAGAGACCCGATTAGATCATTTTATATTGTGGTTAATTTAAGCATTCAGCAAAATTCTATCACATTTGTTCAATTTACCTCGCTCCTATTTCAGATAGCGTATTGGGCTAAGCGGCATCTCAAAGCTCATGAAATGGCGAGTAAAATGCACTATTAAACTTCTAGGATAAGGCAAACAGAGACCCGATTAGATCATTTTATATTACGGTTAATATAAGAATTCAGCGTAATTCTATCACATTTGTTCAATTTACGTCGCCCCTATTTCAAATAGCGTATTGTGCTAAGCGGCATCTAAAAGCGCATGAAATGGCGAGTGAAATGCACTATTAGACTTCTATGGTAGGGCGAACAGAGACCCGATTAGATCATTTTACATTAAGGTTAATATAAGAATTCGGGGAAATTCTATCACATTTGTTCAATTTACGTCGCTCCTATTCCAGATAGCGTATTGGGCTATGCGGCACCTTAAAGCACATGAAATGGCGAGTAAAATGCACTATTAAACTTCTATGATAGGGCAAACAGAGACCCGATTATATCATTTTATATTACGGTTAATATAAGAATTCAGCGTAATTCTATCACATTTGTTCAACTTACGTCGCTCCTACTTCAGGTAGCGTACTGGGCTAGGCGGCATCTGAAAGCGCGTCGAATGGCGAGTAAAATGCACTGCTAAACTTCTATGATAGGGCAATCAGAGACCCGATTAGATCATTTTATATTTTGTTTAATATAAGATTTCAGGGAAATTCTATCACATTTGTTTAATTTACGTCGCTCCTATTTCAGATAGCGTATTGGGCGAAGCGGCATCTCAAAGCGCATGAAATGGCGACTAAAATGCACTATTAAACTTCTAGGGTACGGCAAGCAGAGAACCGATTAGATCATTTTATATTATGGTTAATTTAAGAATTCAGCAAAATTCTATCACATTTGTTCAATTTACGTCGCTCCTATTTCAGATAGCGTATTGGGCTAAGCGGCATCTCAAAGCACATGAAATGGCGAGTAAAATGCACTATTAAACTTCTAGGGTAGGGCAAGCAGAGACCCGATTACATCATCTAATATTATGGTTAATTTAAGAATTCAGCAACATTCTATCACATTTATTCAATTTACGTCGCTCCTATTTCAGATAGCGTATTGGGCCAAGCGGCATCTCAAAGCGCATGAAATGGCGAGTAAAATGCACTATCAAACTTCTAGGATAAGGCAAACAGAGACCCGATTAGATCATTTTATATTATGGTTAATTTAAGAATTCAGCAAAATTCTATCACATTTGTTCAATTTACGTCGCTCCTATTTCAGATACCGTACTGGGCTCGGCGGCATCTTAAAGCGCGTGGAATGGTGAGTGAAATGCACTACTAGACTTCTATGGTAGGGCGAACAGAGACCCGATTAGATCATTTTATATTATGGTTAATTTAAGAATTCAGCGAAATTCTATCACATTTGTTCAATTTACGTCGCTCCTATTTCAGATAGCGTATTGGGCTAAGCGGCATCTCAAAGCGCATGAAATGGCGAGTAAAATGCACTATTAAACTTCTAGGATAAGGCAAACAGAGACCCGATTAGATCATTTTATATTACGGTTAATATAAGAATTCAGCGTAATTCTATCACATTTGTTCAATTTACGTCGCCCCTATTTCAAATAGCGTATTGTGCTAACCGGCATCTCAAAGCGCATGACATGGTGAGTGAAATGCACTATTAGACTTCTATGGTAGGGCGAACAGAGACCCGATTAGATCATTTTACATTAAGGTTAATATAAGAATTCAGGGAAATTCTATCACATTTGTTCAATTTACGTCGCTCCTATTCCAGATAGCGTATTGGGCTATGCGGCACCTTAAAGCACATGAAATGGCGAGTAAAATGCACTATTAAACTTCTAGGATAAGGCAAACAGAGACCCGATTAGATCATTTTATATTACGGTTAATATAAGAATTCAGCGTAATTCTATCACATTTGTTCAATTTACGTCGCTCCTATTTCAGATAGCGTATTGGGCTAAGCGGCATCTCAAAGCGCATGAAATGGCGAGTGAAATGCACTATTAGACTTCTATGGTAGGGCGAACAGAGACCCGATTAGATCATTTTACATTAAGGTTAATATAAGAATTCAGGGAAATTCTATCACATTTGATCAATTTACGTCGCTCCTATTCCAGATAGCGTATTGGGCTATGCGGCATCTCAAAGCACATGAAATGGCGAGTAAAATGCACTATTAAACTTCTAGGGTAGGTCAAACAGAGACCCGATTAGATCATTTTATATTATGGTTAATATAAGAATTCAGCGAAATTCTATCACATTTGTTCAATTTACGTCGCTCCTATTTCAGATAGCGTATTGGGCGAGGCGGCATCTCAAAGCGCATGAAATGACGAGTGAAATGCACTATTAAACTTCTAGGGTAGGGCGAACAGAGACCCGATTAGATCATTTTACATTAAGGTTAATATAAGTATTCAGCGAGATTCTATCACATTTGTTCAATTTACGTCGCTCCTATTTCAGACAGCGTACAGGGCTAGGCGGCATCTTAAAGCGTGTGGAATGGCGAGTAAAATGCACTATTAACCTTCTATGATAGGGCAATCAGAGACCAGACTAGATCATTTTATACTTTGGTTAATATAAGAATTCAGCGAAATTCTATCACATTTGTTCAATTTACGTCGCTCATATTTCAGATAGCGTATTGGGCTAAGCGGCATCTCAAAGCGCATGAAATGGCGAGTAAAATGCACTATTAAACTTCTAGGGTAGGGCAATCAGTGACCCGATTAGATCATTTTATATTATAGTTAATTTAAGAATTCAGCGAAATTCTATCACATTTGTTCAATTTACGTCGCTCCTATTTAAGATAGCGTATTGGGCTAAGCGGCATCTCAAAGCGCATGAAATGGCGAGTAAAATGCAATACTAAACTTCTAGGATAAGGCAAACAGAGACCCGATTAGATCACTTTATATTACGGTTAATATAAGAATTCAGCGTAATTCTATCACATTTGTTCAACTTACGTCGCTCCTAATTTAGATAGCGTACAGGGCTAGGCGGCATCTTAAAGCGCGTGGAATGGCGAGTAAAATGCACTGCTAAACTTCTATGATAGGGCAATCAGAGACCCGATTAGATCATTTTATATTTTGTTTAATATAAGATTTCAGGGATATTCTATCACATTTGTTCAATTTACGTCGCTCCTATTTCAGATAGCGTATTGGGCTAAGCGGCATCTCAAGGCGCATGAAATGGCGAATAAAATGCGCTATTAAACTTCTAGGCTAGGGCGAACAGAGACCCGATTAGATCATTTTACATTATGGTTCTTAAAAGAATTCAGCGAAATTCTATCACATTCGTTCAACGTACGTCGCTCCTATTTCAGATAGCGTATTGGGATAAGCGGCATCGAGAAGCGCATGAAATGGCGAGTAAAATGCACAATTAAACTACTAGGGTAGGGCAAATAGAGACCCGATTAGATCATTTTATATTGTGGTTATTTTAAGAATTCAGCAAAATTCTATCACATTTGTTCAATTTACGTCGCTCCTATTTCAGATAGCGTATTGGGCTAACCGGCATCTGAAAGCGCATGAAATGGCGAGTAAAATGCACTATCAAACTTCTAGGATAAGGCAAACAGAGACCCGATTAGATCATTTTATATTACGGTTAATATAAGAATTCAGCGTAATTCTATCACATTTGTTCAACTTACGTCGCTCGTATTTCAGATAGCGTATTGGGTTAAGCGTCATCTCAAAGCGCATGAAATGACGAGTGAAATGCACTATTAAACTTCTAGGGTAGGGCGAAATGAGACCCGATTAGATCATTTTACATTAAGGTTAATATAAGTATTCAGCGAGATTCTATCACATTTGTTCAATTTACGTCGCTCCTATTTCAGATAGCGTATTGGGCTAAGCGGCATCTCAAGGCGCATGAAATGGCGTGTAAAATGCACGATTAAACTTCTAGGGTAGGGCAAACAGGGACCCGATTAGATCATTTTATATTATGGTTAATATAAGAATTCAGCGAAATTCTATCACATTTGTTCAATTTACGTCGCTCCTATTTCAGATAGCGAACTGTGCTAGACGGCATCTTAAGGCGCGTGGAATGGCGAGTAAAATGCACTATGAAACTTCTATGGTAGGGAAACCAGAGACCCGATTATATCATTTTATATTAAGGTTACTTTAAGAATTCAGCGAAATTCTATCACATTTGTTCAATTTACGTCGCTCCTATTTCAGATAGCGTATTGGGCTAGGCGGCATCTCAAAGCGCATGAAATGACGAGTGAAATGCACTATTATGCTTCTAGGGTAGGGCGAACAGAGACCCGATTATATCATTTTACATTATGGTTAATAGAAGAATTCAGCGAAATTCTATCACATTTGTTCAACGTACGTCGCTCCTATTTCAGATAGCGTATTGGGCTAAGCGGCATCACAAAGCGCATGAAATAGCGAGTGAAATGCACCATTAGACTTCTATGGTACGGCGAACAGAGACCCGATTAGATCATTTTACATTAAGGTTAATATAAGGATTCACGGAAATTCTATCACATTTGTTCAATTTACGTCGCTCCTATTTCAGACAGCGTATTGGGCTATACGGCATCTCAAAGCGCATGAAATGGCGAGTAAAATGCACTATTATACTTCTAGGGTAGGGCAAACAGAGACCCGATGAGATCATTTTATATTATGGTTAATTTAAGAATTCAGCGAAATTCTATCACATTTGTACAATTTACGTCGCTCCTATTTCAGATAGCGTACTGGGCTAGGCGGCATCTTAAAGCGCGTGGAAGGGCGAGTAAAATTCACTATTAAACTTCTATGATAGGGCAATCAGAGTCCCGATTAGATCATTTTATATTTTGGTTAATATAAGAATTCAGCGAAATTCTATCACATTTGTTCAATTTACGTCGCTCCTATTTCAGATAGCTTATTGGGCTAAGAGGCATCTCAAAGCGCATGAAATGACGAGTGAAATGCACTATTAAACTTCTAGGGTAGGGCGAACAGAGACCCGATTAGATCATTTTACATTAAGGTTAATATAAGTATTCAGCGACATTCTATCACATTTGTTCAATTTACGTCGCTCCTATTTCAGACAGCGTACAGGGCTAGGCGGCATCTTAAAGCGTGTGGAATGGCGAGTAAAATGCACTATTAACCTTCTATGATAGGGCAATCAGAGACCAGACTAGATCATTTTATACTTTGGTTAATATAAGAATTCAGCGAAATTCTATCACATTTGTTCAATTTACGTCGCTCATATTTCAGATAGCGTATTGGGCTAAGCGGCATCTCAAAGCGCATGAAATGGCGAGTAAAATGCACTATTAAACTTCTAGGGTAGGGCAATCAGTGACCCGATTAGATCATTTTATATTATAGTTAATTTAAGAATTCAGCGAAATTCTATCACATTTGTTCAATTTACGTCGCTCCTATTTAAGATAGCGTATTGGGCTAAGCGGCATCTCAAAGCGCATGAAATGGCGAGTAAAATGCAATACTAAACTTCTAGGATAAGGCAAACAGAGACCCGATTAGATCATTTTATATTACGGTTAATATAAGAATTCAGCGTAATTCTATCACATTTGTTCAACTTACGTCGCTCCTAATTTAGATAGCGTACAGGGCTAGGCGGCATCTTAAAGCGCGTGGAATGGCGAGTAAAATGCACTGCTAAACTTCTATGATAGGGCAATCAGAGACCCGATTAGATCATTTTATATTTTGTTTAATATAAGATTTCAGGGATATTCTATCACATTTGTTCAATTTACGTCGCTCCTATTTCAGATAGCGTATTGGGCTAAGCGGCATCTCAAGGCGCATGAAATGGCGAATAAAATGCGCGATTAAACTTCTAGGCTAGGGCGAACAGAGACCCGATTAGATCATTTTACATTATGGTTCTTAAAAGAATTCAGCGAAATTCTATCACATTCGTTCAACGTACGTCGCTCCTATTTCAGATAGCGTATTGGGATAAGCGGCATCGAGAAGCGCATGAAATGGCGAGTAAAATGCACAATTAAACTACTAGGGTACGGCAAATAGAGACCCGATTAGATCATTTTATATTGTGGTTATTTTAAGAATTCAGCAAAATTCTATCACATTTGTTCAATTTACGTCGCTCCTATTTCAGATAGCGTATTGGGCTAACCGGCATCTGAAAGCGCATGAAATGGCGAGTAAAATGCACTATCAAACTTCTAGGATAAGGCAAACAGAGACCCGATTAGATCATTTTATATTACGGTTAATATAAGAATTCAGCGTAATTCTATCACATTTGTTCAACTTACGTCGCTCCTATTTCAGATAGCGTATTGGGTTAAGCGTCATCTCAAAGCGCATGAAATGACGAGTGAAATGCACTATTAAACTTCTATGGTAGGGCAAACAGGGACCCGATTAGATCATTTTATATTATGGTTAATTTAAGAATTCAGCGAAATTCTATCACATTTGTTCAATTTACGTCGCTCCTATTTCAGATAGCGTATTGGGCTAAGCGGCATCTCAAAGCGCATGAAATGGCGTGTAAAATGCACGATTAAACTTCTAGGGTAGGGCAAACAGGGACCCGATTAGATCATTTTATATTATGGTTAATATAAGAATTCAGCGAAATTCTATCACATTTGTTCAATTTACGTCGCTCCTATTTCAGATAGCGAACTGTGCTAGACGGCATCTTAAGGCGCGTGGAATGGCGAGTAAAATGCACTATTATGCTTCTAGGGTAGGGCGAACAGAGACCCGATTATATCATTTTACATTATGGTTAATGTAAGAATTCAGCGAAATTCTATCACATTTGTTCAATTTACGTCGCTCCTATTTCAGATAGCTTATTGGGCTTAGCGGCATCTCAAAGCGCATGAAGTGTCGAGTGAAATGCCCTATTAAACTTCTAGGGTAGGGCAAACAGAGACCCGATTAGATCATTTTATATTATGGTTAATTCAAGAATTCAGCAAAATTCTATCACATTTGTTCAACTTACGTCGCTCCTATTTCAGATAGCGTATTGGGCTAAGCGGGATCTCAAAGCGCGTGGAAGGGCGAGTAAAATGCACTATTAGACTTCTAGGGTAGGGCAAACAGAGACCCCATTAGATCATTTTATATTATGGTTAATTTAAGAATTCAGCGAAATTCTATCACATTTGTTCAATTTACGTCGCTCCTATTGCAGATAGCGTATTGGGCTAAGCGGGATCTTAAAGCGCGTGGAAGGGCGAGTAAAATGCACTATTAAACTTCTAGGGTAGGGCAAACAGAGACCCCATTAGATCATTTTATATTATGGTTAATTTAAGAATTCAGCCAAATTCTATCACATTTGTTCAACTTACGTCGCTCCTATTTCAGATAGCGTACTGGGCTAGGCGGCATCTCAAAGCGCATGAAATGGCGAGTAAAATGCACTACTAAACTTCTAGGGTTGGGCGAACAAAGACCCGATTAGATCATTCTACAAAAAGATTATTATAAGAATTCAGCGAAATTCTATCACGTTTGTTCAACTTACGTCGCTCGTACTTCAGATAACGTACTGGGGTCGGCGGCATCTTAAAGCGCAAGAAATGGCGAGTAAAATGCACTATTAAACTTCTAGGGTAGGGCAAACAGAGACCCGATAAGATGATTTTATATTATGGTTAATTTAAGAATTCAGCGAAACTGTCTCATATTTGTTCAATTTACGTCGCTCCTATTCCAGATAGCGTTTTGGGCTAAGCGGCATCTCAAAGCGCATGAAATGGCGAGTAAAATGCGCTATTAAACTTCTAGGATAAGGCAAACAGAGACCCGATTAGATCATTTTATATTACGGTAAATATAAGAATTCAGCGTAATTCTATCACATTTGTTCAAGTTACGTCGCTCCTATTTCAGATAGCGTACTGGGCTAGGCGGCATCTTAAAGCGCGTGGAATGGCGAGTAAAATGCACTACTAATCTTCTATGATAGGGCAATCCGAGACCCGATTAGATCATTTTATATTTTGATTAATATAAGATTTCAGGGAAATTCTATCACATTTGTTCAATTTACGTCGCTCCTACTTCAGATAGCGTATTGGGCTAAGCCGGATCTCAAAGCGCATGAAATGGCGACCAAAATGCACTATTAAACTTCTAGGGTGGGGCAAACAGAGACCCGATTTGATCATTTTATATTATGGTTAATTTAAGAATTCAGCAAAATTCTATCACATTTGTTCAACTTACGTCGCTCCTATTTCAGATAGCGTACTGGGCTAGGCGGCAACTTAAAGCGCGTGGAATGGCGAGTAAAATGCACTACAAAACTTCTATGATAGGGCAATCAGAGACCCGATTAGATCATTTTATATTTTGTTTCATATAAGATTTCAGGGAAATAGTATCACATTTGTTCAATTTACGTCGCTCCTATTTCAGATAGCGTATTCGGCTAAGCGGCATATCAAAGCGCATGAAGTGGCGAATAAAATGCACTATTAAACTTCTAGGCTAGGGCGAACAGAGACCCGATCAGATCATTTTACATTATGGTTAATAGAAGAATTCAGCGAAATTCTATCACATTTGTTCAACGTACGTCGCTCCTATTTCAGATAGCGTATTGGGCTAAGCGGCATCACAAAGCGCATGAAATAGCGAGTGAAATGCACCATTAGACTTCTATGGTAGGGCGAACAGAGACCCGATTAGATCATTTTACATTAAGGTTAATATAAGGATTCACGGAAATTCTATCACATTTGTTCAATTTACGTCGCTCCTATTTCATACAGCGTATTGGCCTATACGGCATCTCAAAGCGCATGAAATGGCGAGTAAAATGCACTATTATACTTCTAGGGTAGGGCAAACAGAGACCCGATGAGATCATTTTATATTATGGTTAATTTAAGAATTCAGCGAAATTCTATCACATTTGTACAATTTACGTCGCTCCTATTTCAGATAGCGTACTGGGCTAGGCGGCATCTTAAAGCGCGTGGAAGGGCGAGTAAAATTCACTATTCAACTTCTATGATAGGGCAATCAGAGTCCCGATTAGATCATTTTATATTTTGGTTAATATAAGAATTCAGCGAAATTCTATCACATTTGTTCAATTTACGTCGCTCCTATTTCAGATAGCTTATTGGGCTAAGAGGCATCTCAAAGCGCATGAAATGACGAGTGAAATGCACTATTAAACTTCTAAGATAAGGCAAACAGAGACCCGATTAGATCATTTTATATTACGGTTAATATAAGAATTCAGCCTAATTCTATCACATTTGTTCAACTTACGTCGCTCCTATTTCAGATAGCGTACTGGGCTAGGCGGCATCTTAAAGCGCGTGGAAGGGCGAGTAAAATGCACTATTAAACTTCTATGATAGGGCAATCAGAGTCCCGATTAGATCATTTTATATTTTGGTTAATATAAGAATTCAGGGAAATTTTATCACATTTGTTCAATTTACGTTGCTCCTATTTCAGATAGCTTATTGGGCTAAGAGGCATCTCAAAGCGCATGAAATGACGAGTGAAATGCACTATTAAACTTCTAGGATAAGGCAAACAGAGACCCGATTAGATCATTTTATATTACGGTTAATATAAGAATTCAGCGTAATTCTATCACATTTGTTCAACTTACGTCGCTCCTATTTCAGGTAGCGTACTGGGCTAGGCGGCATCTTAAAGTGCGCGGAATGGCGAGTAAAATGCACTATTAAACTTCTAGGATAAGGCAAACAGACACCCGATTAGATCATTTTATATTTTGGTTAATATAAGAATTCAGCGAAATTCTATCACATTTGTTCAATTTACGTCGCTCATATTTCAGATAGCGTATTGGGCTAAGCGGCATCTCAAAGCGCATGAAATGGCGAGTAAAATGCACTATCAAACTTCTAGGATAAGGCAAACAGAGACCCGATTAGATCATTTTATATTATGGTTAATTTAAGAATTCAGCAAAATTCTATCACATTTGTTCAATTTACGTCGCTCCTATTTCAGATACCGTACTGGGCTCGGCGGCATCTTAAAGCGCGTGGAATGGTGAGTGAAATGCACTATTAGACTTCTATGGTAGGGCGAACAGAGACCCGATTAGATCATTTTATATTATGGTTAATTTAAGAATTCAGCGAAATTCTATCACATTTGTTCAATTTACGTCGCTCCTATTTCAGATAGCGTATTGGGCTAAGTGGCATCTCAAAGCGCATGAAATGGCGAGTAAAATGCACTATTAAACTTCTAGGATAAGGCAAACAGAGACCCGATTAGATCATTTTATATTACGGTTAATGTAAGAATTCAGTGTAATTCTATCACATTTGTTCAATTTACGTCGCCCCTATTTCAAATAGCGTATTGTGCTAAGCGGCATCTCAAAGCGCATGACATGGTGAGTGAAATGCACTATTAAACTTCTAGGGTAGGGCGAACAGAGACCCGATTAGATCATTTTACATTAAGGTTAATATAAGTATTCAGCGAGATTCTATCACGTTTGTTCAATTTACGTCGCTCCTATTTCAGACAGCGTACAGGGCTAGGCGGCATCTTAAAGCGTGTGGAATGGCGAGTAAAATGCACTATTAACCTTCTATGATAGGGCAATCAGAGACCCGATTAGATCATTTTATATTTTGTTTAATATAAGATTTCAGGGATATTCTATCACATTTGTTCAATTTACGTCGCTCCTATTTCAGATAGCGTATTGGGCTAAGCGGCATCTCAAGGCGCATGAAATGGCGAATAAAACGCGCTATTAAACTTCTAGGCTAGGGCGAACAGAGACCCGATTAGATCATTTTACATTATGGTTCTTAAAAGAATTCAGCGAAATTCTATCACATTCGTTCAACGTACGGCGCTCCTATTTCAGATAGCGTATTGGGATAAGCGGCATCGAGAAGCGCATGAAATGGCGAGTAAAATGCACAATTAAACTACTAGGGTAGGGCAAATAGAGACCCGATTAGATCATTTTATATTGTGGTTATTTTAAGAATTCAGCAAAATTCTATCACATTTGTTCAATTTACGTCGCTCCTATTTCAGATAGCGTATTGGGCTAACCGGCATCTGAAAGCGCATGAAATGGCGAGTAAAATGCACTATCAAACTTCTAGGATAAGGCAAACAGAGACCCGATTAGATCATTTTATATTACGGTTAATATAAGAATTCAGCGTAATTCTATCACATTTGTTCAAATTACGTCGCTCCTATTTCAGATAGCGTATTGGGTTAAGCGTCATCTCAAAGCGCATGAAATGACGAGTGAAATGCACTATTAAACTTCTAGGGTAGGGCGAAATGAGACCCGATTAGATCATTTTACATTAAGGTTAATATAAGTATTCAGCGAGATTCTATCACATTTGTTCAATTTACGTCGCTCCTATTTCAGATAGCGTATTGGGCTAAGCGGCATCTCAAAGCGCATGAAATGGCGTGTAAAATGCACGATTAAACTTCTAGGGTAGGGCAAACAGGGACCCGATTAGATCATTTTATATTATGGTTAATATAAGAATTCAGCGAAATTCTATCACATTTGTTCAATTTACGTCGCTCCTATTTCAGATAGCGAACTGTGCTAGACGGCATCTTAAGGCGCGTGGAATGGCGAGTAAAATGCACTATGAAACTTCTATGGTAGGGAAACCAGAGACCCGATTATATCATTTTATATTAAGGTTACTTTAAGAATTCAGCGAAATTCTATCACATTTGTTCAATTTACGTCGCTCCTATTTCAGATAGCGTATTGGGCTAGGCGGCATCTCAAAGCGCATGAAATGACGAGTGAAATGCACTATTATGCTTCTAGGGTAGGGCGAACAGAGACCCGATTATATCATTTTACATTATGGTTAATGTAAGAATTCAGCGAAATTCTATCACATTTGTTCAATTTACGTCGCTCCTATTTCAGATAGCTTATTGGGCTTAGCGGCATCTCAAAGCGCATGAAATGGCGAGTGAAATGCACTATTAGACTTCTATGGTAGGGCGAACAGAGACCCGATTAGATCATTTTACATTAAGGTTAATATAAGAATTCAGCGAAATTCTATCACATTTGTTCAATTTACGTCGCTCCTATTTCAGATAGCGTATTGGGCGAGGCGGCATCTCAAAGCGCATGAAATGACGAGTGAAATGCACTATTAAACTTCTAGGGTAGGGCGAACAGAGACCCGATTAGATCATTTTACATTAAGGTTAATATAAGTATTCAGCGAGATTCTATCACATTTGTTCAATTTACGTCGCTCCTATTTCAGACAGCGTACAGGGCTAGGCGGCATCTTAAAGCGTGTGGAATGGCGAGTAAAATGCACTATTAACCTTCTATGATAGGGCAATCAGAGACCAGACTAGATCATTTTATACTTTGGTTAATATAAGAATTCAGCGAAATTCTATCACATTTGTTCAATTTACGTCGCTCCTATTTCAGATAGCGTATTGGGCTAAGCGGCATCTCAAAGCGCATGAAATGACGAGTGAAAGGCACTATTAAACTTCTAGGGTAGGGCGAACAGAGAATCGATTAGATCATTTTACATTAAGGTTAATATAAGAATTCAGGGTAATTCTATCACTTTTGTTCAATGTACGTCGCTCCTATTTCAGATAGTGTACTGGGCTAGGCGGCATCTTAAGGTACGTGGAAGGGCGAGTAAAATGCACTACCAAACTTCTAGGGTAGGGCAAACAGAGACCCGATTAGATCATTTCATATTATGGTTTATTTAAGAATTCAGCGAAAGTCTATCATATTTGTTCAATTTACGTCGCTCCTATTTCAGATAGCGTATTGGGCTAAGCGGCATCTCAAAGCGCATGAAATGACGAGTGAAAGGCACTATTAAACTTCTAGGGTAGGGCGAACAGAGAACCGATTAGATCATTTTATATTACGGTTAATATAAGAATTCAGCGTAATTCTATCACATTTGTTCAACTTACGTCGCTCGTACTTCAGATAGCGTACTGGGCTCGGCGGCATCTTAAAGCGCAAGAAATGGCGAGTAAAATGCACTATTAAACTTCTAGGGTAGGGCAAACAGAGACCCGATAAGATGATTTTATATTATGGTTAATTTAAGAATTCAGCGAAACTGTCTCATATTTGTTCAATTTACGTCGCTCCTATTCCAGATAGCGTTTTGGGCTAAGCGGCATCTCAAAGCGCATGAAATGGCGAGTAAAATGCGCTATTAAACTTCTAGGATAAGGCAAACAGAGACCCGATTAGATCATTTTATATTACGGTAAATATAAGAATTCAGCGTAATTCTATCAAATTTGTTCAAGTTACGTCGCTCCTATTTCAGATAGCGTACTGGGCTAGGCGGCATCTTAAAGCGCGTGGAATGGCGAGTAAAATGCACTACTAATCTTCTATGATAGGGCAATCCGAGACCCGATTAGATCATTTTATATTTTGATTAATATAAGGTTTCAGGGAAATTCTATCACATTTGTTCAATTTACGTCGCTCCTATTTCAGATAGCGTATTCGGCTAAGCGGCATATCAAAGCGCATGAAGTGGCGAATAAAATGCACTATTAAACTTCTAGGCTAGGGCGAACAGAGACCCGATCAGATCATTTTACATTATGGTTAATAGAAGAATTCAGCGAAATTCTATCACATTTGTTCAACGTACGTCGCTCCTATTTCAGATAGCGTATTGGGCTAAGCGGCATCACAAAGCGCATGAAATAGCGAGTGAAATGCACCAATAGACTTCTATGGTACGGCGAACAGAGACCCGATTAGATCATTTTACATTAAGGTTAATATAAGGATTCACGGAAATTCTATCACATTTGTTCAATTTACGTCGCTCCTATTTGAGACAGCGTATTGGGCTATCCGGCATCTCAAAGCGCATGAAATGGCGAGTAAAATGCACTATTATACTTCTAGGGTAGGGCAAACAGAGACCCGATGAGATCATTTTATATTATGGTTAATTTAAGAATTCAGCGAAATTCTATCACATTTGTACAATTTACGTCGCACCTATTTCAGATAGCGTACTGGGCTAGGCGGCATCTTAAAGCGCGTGGAAGGGCGAGTAAAATTCACTATTAAACTTCTATGATAGGGCAATCAGAGTCCCGATTAGATCATTTTATATTATGGTTAATATAAGAATTCAGCGAAATTCTATCACATTTGTTCAATTTACGTCGCTCCTATTTCAGATAGCGAACTGTGCTAGACGGCATCTTGAGGCGCGTGGAATGGCGAGTAAAATGCACTATTATGCTTCTAGGGTAGGGCGAACAGAGACCCGATTATATCATTTTACATTATGGTTAATGTAAGAATTCAGCGAAATTCTATCACATTTGTTCAATTTACGTCGCTCCTATTTCAGATAGCTTATTGGGCTTAGCGGCATCTCAAAGCGCATGAAGTGTCGAGTGAAATGCCCTATTAAACTTCTAGGGTAGGGCAAACAGAGACCCGATTAGATCATTTTATATTATGGTTAATTCAAGAATTCAGCAAAATTCTATCACATTTGTTCAACTTACGTCGCTCCTATTTCAGATAGCGTATTGGGCTAAGCGGGATCTCAAAGCGCGTGGAAGGGCGAGTAAAATGCACTATTAATCTTCTAGGGTAGGGCAAACAGAGACCCCATTATATCATTTTATATTATGGTTAATTTAAGAATTCGGCCAAATTTTATCACATTTGTTCAATTCACGTCGCTCCTATTTCAGATAGCGTATTGGGCTAAGCGGCATCTCAAAGCGCATGAAATGACGAGTGAAATGCACTATTAAACTTCTATGATAGGGCAAGCAGAGACCCGATTAGATCATTTTATATTATGGTTAATTTAAGAATTCAGCGAAATTCTATCACATTTGTTCAATTTACGTCGCTCCTATTGCAGATAGCGTATTGGGCTAAGCGGGATCTTAAAGCGCGTGGAAGGGCGAGTAAAATGCACTATTAAACTTCTAGGGTAGGGCAAACAGAGACCCCATTAGATCATTTTATATTATGGTTAATTTAAGAATTCAGCCAAATTCTATCACATTTGTTCAACTTACGTCGCTCCTATTTCAGATAGCGTACTGGGCTAGGCGGCATCTCAAAGCGCATGAAATGGCGAGTAAAATGCACTACTAAACTTCTAGGGTTGGGCGAACAAAGACCCGATTAGATCATTCTACAAAAAGATTATTATAAGAATTCAGCGAAATTCTATCACGTTTGTTCAACTTACGTCGCTCGTACTTCAGATAGCGTACTGGGGTCGGCGGCATCTTAAAGCGCAAGAAATGGCGAGTAAAATGCACTATTAAACTTCTAGGGTAGGGCAAACAGAGACCCGATAAGATGATTTTATATTATGGTTAATTTAAGAATTCAGCGAAACTGTCTCATATTTGTTCAATTTACGTCGCTCCTATTCCAGATAGCGTTTTGGGCTAAGCGGCATCTCAAAGCGCACGAAATGGCGAGTAAAATGCGCTATTAAACTTCTAGGATAAGGCAAACAGAGACCCGATTAGATCATTTTATATTACGGTAAATATAAGAATTCAGCGTAATTCTATCACATTTGTTCAAGTTACGTCGCTCCTATTTCAGATAGCTTATTGGGCTAAGAGGCATCTCAAAGCGCATGAAATGACGAGTGAAATGCACTATTAAACTTCTAGGATAAGGCAAACAGAGACCCGATTAGATCATTTTATATTACGGTTAATATAAGAATTCAGCCTAATTCTATCACATTTGTTCAACTTACGTCGCTCCTATTTCAGATAGCGTACTGGGCTAGGAGGCATCTTAAAGCGCGTGGAAGGGCGAGTAAAATGCACTATTAAACTTCTATGATAGGGCAATCAGAGTCCCGATTAGATCATTTTATATTTTGGTTAATATAAGAATTCAGGGAAATTTTATCACATTTGTTCAATTTACGTTGCTCCTATTTCAGATAGCTTATTGGGCTAAGAGGCACCTCAAAGCGCATGAAATGACGAGTGAAATGCACTATTAAACTTCTAGGATAAGGCAAACAGAGACCCGATTAGATCATTTTATATTACGGTTAATATAAGAATTCAGCCAAATTCTATCACATTTGTTCAACTTACGTCGCTCCTATTTCAGATAGCGTACTGGGCTAGGCGGCATCTCAAAGCGCATGAAATGGCGAGTAAACTGCACTACTAAACTTCTAGGGTTGGGCGAACAAAGACCCGATTAGATCATTCTACAAAAAGATTATTATAAGAATTCAGCGAAATTCTATCACGTTTGTTCAATTTACGTCGCTCCTATTTCAGATAGCGTATTGGGCTAAGCGGCATCTCAAAGCGCATGAAATGACGAGTGAAAGGCACTGTTAAACTTCTAGGGTAGGGCGAACAGAGAATCGATTAGATCATTTTACATTAAGGTTAATATAAGAATTCAGGGTAATTCTATCACGTTTGTTCAATGTACGTCGCTCCTATTTCAGATAGTGTACTGGGCTAGGCGGCATCTTAAGGTACGTGGAAGGGCGAGTAAAATGCACTACCAAACTTCTAGGGTAGGGCAAACAGAGACCCGATTAGATCATTTCATATTATGGTTTATTTAAGAATTCAGCGAAACTCTATCATATTTGTTCAATTTACGTCGCTCCTATTTCAGATAGCGTATTGGGCTAAGCGGCATCTCAAAGCGCATGAAATGACGAGTGAAAGGCACTATTAAACTTCTAGGGTAGGGCGAACAGAGAACCGATTAGATCATTTTATATTACGGTTAATATAAGAATTCAGCGTAATTCTATCACATTTGTTCAACTTACGTCGCTCGTACTTCAGATAGCGTACTGGGGTCGGCGGCATCTTAAAGCGCAAGAAATGGCGAGTAAAATGCACTATTAAACTTCTAGGGTAGGGCAAACAGAGACCCGATAAGATGATTTTATATTATGGTTAATTTAAGAATTCAGCGAAACTGTCTCATATTTGTTCAATTTACGTCGCTCCTATTCCAGATAGCGTTTTGGGCTAAGCGGCATCTCAAAGCGCATGAAATGGCGAGTAAAATGCGCTATTAAACTTCTAGGATAAGGCAAACAGAGACCCGATTAGATCATTTTATATTACGGTTAATATAAGAATTCAGCGTAATTCTATCACATTTGTTCAACTTACGTCGCTCCTATTTCAGATAGGGTATTGGGTTAAGCGTCATCTCAAAGCGCATGAAATGACGAGTGAAATGCACTATTAAACTTCTAGGGTAGGGCGAAATGAGACCCGATTAGATCATTTTACATTAAGGTTAATATAAGTATTCAGCGAGATTCTATCACACTTGTTCAATTTGCGTCGCTTCTATTTCAGACAGCGTACTGGGCTAGGCGGCATCTTAAAGCGCGTGGAATGGCGGGTAAAATGCACTATTAACCTTCTATGATAGGGCAATCAGAGACCAGATTAGATCATTTTATACTTTGGTTAATATAAGAATTCAGCGAAATTCTATCACATTTGTTCAATTTACGTCGCTCCTATTTCAGATATCGTATTGGGCTAGGCGGCATCTCAAAGCTCATGAAATGACGAGTGAAATGCACTATTAAACTTCTATGGTAGGGCAAACAGGGACCCGATTAGATCATTTTATATTATGGTTAATTTAAGAATTCAGCGAAATTCTATCACATTTGTTCAATTTACGTCGCTCCTATTTCAGATAGCGTATTGGGCTAAGCGGCATCTCAAAGCGCATGAAATGGCGTGTAAAATGCACGATTAAACTTCTAGGGTAGGGCAAACAGGGACCCGATTAGATCATTTTATATTATGGTTAATATAAGAATTCAGCGAAATTCTATCACATTTGTTCAATTTACGTCGCTCCTATTTCAGATAGCGAACTGTGCTAGACGGCATCTTAAGGCGCGTGGAATGGCGAGTAAAATGCACAATGAAACTTCTATGGTAGGGAAACCAGAGACCCGATAATATCATTTTATATTAAGGTTACTTTAAGAATTCAGCGAAATTCTATCACATTTGTTCAATTTACGTCGCTCCTATTTCAGATAGCGTATTGGGCTAGGCGGCATCTCAAAGCGCATGAAATGACGAGTGAAATGCACTATTATGCTTCTAGGGTAGGGCGAACAGAGACCCGATTATATCATTTTACATTATGGTTAATGTAAGAATTCAGCGAAATTCTATCACATTTGTTCAATTTACGTCGCTCCTATTTCAGATAGCTTATTGGGCTTAGCGGCATCTCAAAGCGCATGAAATGACGAGTGAAATGCACTATTAAACTTCTATGATAGGGCAGGCAGAGACCCGATTAGATCATTTTATATTATGGTTAATTTAAGAATTCAGCGAAATTCTATCACATTTGTTCAATTTACGTCGCTCCTATTGCAGATAGCGTATTGGGCTAAGCGGGATCTTAAAGCGCGTGGAAGGGCGAGTAAAATGCACTATTAAACTTCTAGGGTAGGGCAAACAGAGACCCCATTAGATCATTTTATATTATGGTTAATTTAAGAATTCAGCCAAATTCTATCACATTTGTTCAACTTACGTCGCTCCTATTTCAGATAGCGTACTGGGCTAGGCGGCATCTCAAAGCGCATGAAATGGCGAGTAAAATGCACTACTAAACTTCTAGGGTTGGGCGAACAAAGACCCGATTAGATCATTCTACAAAAAGATTATTATAAGAATTCAGCGAAATTCTATCACGTTTGTTCAATTTACGTCGCTCCTATTTCAGATAGCGTATTGGTCTAAGCGGCATCTCAAAGCGCATGAAATGACGAGTGAAAGGCACTATTAAACTTCTAGGGTAGGGCGAACAGAGAATCGATTAGATCATTTTACATTAAGGTTAATATAAGAATTCAGGGTAATTCTATCACGTTTGTTCAATGTACGTCGCTCCTATTTCAGATAGTGTACTGGGCTAGGCGGCATCTTAAGGTACGTGGAAGGGCGAGTAAAATGCACTACCAAACTTCTAGGGTAGGGCAAACAGAGACCCGATTAGATCATTTCATATTATGGTTTATTTAAGAATTCAGCGAAACTCTATCATATTTGTTCAATTTACGTCGCTCCTATTTCAGATAGCGTATTGGGCTAAGCGGCATCTCAAAGCGCATGAAATGACGAGTGAAAGGCACTATTAAACTTCTAGGGTAGGGCGAACAGAGAACCGATTAGATCATTTTATATTACGGTTAATATAAGAATTCAGCGTAATTCTATCACATTTGTTCAACTTACGTCGCTCGTACTTCAGATAGCGTACTGGGGTCGGCGGCATCTTAAAGCGCAAGAAATGGCGAGTAAAATGCACTATTAAACTTCTAGGGTAGGGCAAACAGAGACCCGATAAGATGATTTTATATTATGGTTAATTTAAGAATTCAGCGAAACTGTCTCATATTTGTTCAATTTACGTCGCTCCTATTCCAGATAGCGTTTTGGGCTAAGCGGCATCTCAAAGCGCATGAAATGGCGAGTAAAATGCGCTATTAAACTTCTAGGATAAGGCAAACAGAGACCCGATTAGATCATTTTATATTACGGTAAATATAAGAATTCAGCGTAATTCTATCACATTTGTTCAAGTTACGTCGCTCCTATTTCAGATAGCGTACTGGGCTAGGCGGCATCTTAAAGCGCGTGGAATGGCGAGTAAAATGCACTACTAATCTTCTATGATAGGGCAATCCGAGACCCGATTAGATCATTTTATATTTTGATTAATATAAGATTTCAGGGAAATTCTATCACATTTGTTCAATTTACGTCGCTCCTATTTCAGATAGCGTATTGGGCTAAGCCGGATCTGAAAGCGCATGGAATGGCGACCAAAATGCACTATTAAACTTCTAGGGTGGGGCAAACAGAGACCCGATTAGATCATTTTATATTATGGTTAATTTAAGAATTCAGCAAAATTCTATCACATTTGTTCAACTTACGTCGCTCCTATTTCAGATAGCGTACTGGGCTAGGCGGCAACTTAAAGCGCGTGGAATGGCGAGTAAAATGCACTACTAAACTTCTATGATAGGGCAATCAGAGACCCGATTAGATCATTTTATATTTTGTTTAATATAAGATTTCAGGGAAATAGTATCACATTTGTTCAATTTACGTCGCTCCTATTTCAGATACCGTATTCGGCTAAGCGGCATATCAAAGCGCATGAAGTGGCGAATAAAATGCACTATTAAACTTCTAGGCTAGGGCGAACAGAGACCCGATCAGATCATTTTACATTATGGTTAATAGAAGAATTCAGCGAAATTCTATCACATTTGTTCAACGTACGTCGCTCCTATTTCAGATAGCGTATTGGGCTAAGCGCCATCACAAAGCGCATGAAATAGCGAGTGAAATGCACCATTAGACTTCTATGGTAGGGCGAACAGAGACCCGATGAGATCATTTTACATTAAGGTTAATATAAGAATTCAGCGTAATTCTATCACATTTGTTCAACTTACGTCGCTCCTATTTCAGATAGCGTATTGGGCTAAGCGGCATCTCAAAGCATATGAAATGGCGAGTGAAATGCACTATCACACTTCTAGGGTAGGGCGAACAGAGACCCGATTAGATCATTTTACATTAAGGTTAATATAAGTATACAGGGAAATTCTATCACATTTGTTCAATTTACGTCGCTCCTATTTCAGACAGCGTATTGGGCTATACGGCATCTCAAAGCGCATGAAATGGCGAGTAAAATGCACTATTATACTTCTAGGGTAGGGCAAACAGAGACCCGATGAGATCATTTTATATTATGGTTAATTTAAGAATTCAGCGAAATTCTATCACATTTGTACAATTTACGTCGCTCCTATTTCAGATAGCGTACTGGGCTAGGCGGCATCTTAAAGCGCGTGGAAGGGCGAGTAAAATTCACTATTCAACTTCTATGATAGGCCAATCAGAGTCCCGATTAGATCATTTTATATTTTGGTTAATATAAGAATTCAGCGAAATTCTATCACATTTGTTCAATTTACGTCGCTCCTATTTCAGATAGCTTATTGGGCTAAGAGGCATCTCAAAGCGCATGAAATGACGAGTGAAATGCACTATTAAACTTCTAGCATAAGGCAAACAGAGACCCGATTAGATCATTTTATATTACGGTTAATATAAGAATTCAGCGTAATTCTATCACATTTGTTCAACTTACGTCGCTCCTATTTCAGATAGCGTACTGGGCTAGGCGGCATCTTAAAGCGCGTGGAAGGGCGAGTAAAATGCACTATTAAACTTCTATGATAGGGCAATCAGAGTCCCGATTAGATCATTTTATATTTTGGTTAATATAAGAATTCAGGGAAATTTTATCACATTTGTTCAATTTACGTTGCTCCTATTTCAGATAGCTTATTGGGCTAAGAGGCATCTCAAAGCGCATGAAATGACGAGTGAAATGCACTATTAAACTTCTAGGATAAGGCAAACAGAGACCCGATTAGATCATTTTATATTACGGTTAATATAAGAATTCAGCGTAATCCTATCACATTTGTTCAACTTACGTCGCTCCTATTTCAGATAGCGTACTGGGCTAGGCGGCATCTTAAAGCGCGTGGAATGGCGAGTAAAATGCACTATTAAACTTCTATGATAGGGCTATCAGAGACCCGATTAGATCATTTTATATTTTGGTTAATATAAGAATTCAGCGAAATTCTATCACATTCGTTCAATTTACGTCGCTCCTATTTCAGATAGCGTATTGGGCTAAGCGCCATCTCACAGCGCATGAAATGGCGAGTAAAATGCACTATTAAACTTCTAGGGTAGGGCAAACAGAGACCCGATTAGATCATTTTATATTATGGTTAATTTAAGAATTCAGCAAAATTCTATCACAGTTGTTCAATTTACGTCGCTCCTATTTCAGATAGCGTACTGGGCTAGGTGGCATCTTAAAGCGCGTGAAATGGCCAGTAAAATGCACTATTAAACTTCTATGATAGGGCAAACGGAGAACCGATAAGATGATTTTATATTATGGTTAATTTAAGAATTCAGCGAAACTGTCTCATATTTATTCAATTTACGTCGCTCCTATTTCAGATAGCGTACTGGGATAGGCGGAATCTTAAAGCGCGTGGATTGGCGAGTAAAATGCACTATTAAACTTCTATGATAGGGCAATCAGAGACCCGATTAGATCATTTTATATTTTGGTTAATACAAGAATTCAGCGAAATTCTATCACAATTGTTCTATTTACGTCGCTCCTATTTCAGATAGCGTATTGGGCTAAGCGGCATCTCAAAGCATATGAAATGGCGAGTGAAATGCACTATCACACTTCTAGGGTAGGGCGAACAGAGACCCGATTAGATCATTTTACATTAAGGTTAATATAAGTATACAGGGAAATTCTATCACATTTGTTCAATTTACGTCGCTCCTATTTCAGACAGCGTATTGGGCTATACGGCATCTCAAAGCGCATGAAATGGCGAGTAAAATGCACTATTATACTTCTAGGGTAGGGCAAACAGAGACCCGATGAGATCATTTTATATTATGGTTAATTTAAGAATTCAGCTAAATTCTATCACATTTGTACAATTTACGTCGCTCCTATTTCAGATAGCGTACTGGGCTAGGCGGCATCTTAAAGCGCGTGGAAGGGCGAGTAAAATTCACTATTCAACTTCTATGATAGGGCAATCAGAGTCCCGATTAGATCATTTTATATTTTGGTTAATATAAGAATTCAGCGAAATTCTATCACATTTGTTCAATTTACGTCGCTCCTATTTCAGATAGCTTATTGGGCTAAGAGGCATCTCAAAGCGCATGAAATGACGAGTGAAATGCACTATTAAACTTCTAGGATAAGGCAAACAGAGACCCGATTAGATCATTTTATATTACGGTTAATATAAGAATTCAGCCTAATTCTATCACATTTGTTCAACTTACGTCGCTCCTATTTCAGATAGCGTACTGGGCTAGGCGGCATCTTAAAGCGCGTGGAAGGGCGAGTAAAATGCACTATTAAACTTCTATGATAGGGCAATCAGAGTCCCGATTAGATCATTTTATATTTAGGTTAATATAAGAATTCAGGGAAATTTTATCACATTTGTTCAATTTACGTTGCTCCTATTTCAGATAGCTTATTGGGCTAAGAGGCATCTCAAAGCGCATGAAATGACGAGTGAAATGCACTATTAAACTTCTAGGATAAGGCAAACAGAGACCCGATTAGATCATTTTATGTTACGGTTAATATAAGAATTCACCGTAATTCTATCACATTTGTTCAACTTACGTCGCTCCTATTTCAGATAGCGTACTGGGCTAGGCGGCATCTTAAAGCGCGTGGAATGGCGAGTAAAATGCACTATTAAACTTCTATGATAGGGCTATCAGAGACCCGATTAGATCATTTTATATTTTGGTTAATATAAGAATTCAGCGAAATTCTATCACATTCGTTCAATTTACGTCGCTCCTATTTCAGATAGCGTATTGGGCTAAGCGCCATCTCACAGCGCATGAAATGGCGAGTAAAATGCACTATTAAACTTCTAGGGTAGGGCAAACCGAGACCCGATTAGATCATTTTATATTATGGTTAATTTAAGAATTCAGCAAAATTCTATCACACTTGTTCAATTTACGTCGCTCCTATTTCAGATAGCGTACTGGGCTAGGTGGCATCTTAAAGCGCGTGAAATGGCCAGTAAAATGCACTATTAAACTTCTATGATAGGGCAATCAGAGACCCGATTAGATCATTTTATATTTTGGTTAATATAAGAATTCAGCGACATTCTATCACATTTGTTCAATTTACGTCGCTCCTATTTCAGATAGCGTATTGGGCTAAGCGCCATCTCAAAGCGCATGAAATGGCGAGCAATGTGCACTATTAAACTTCAAGGGTAGGGCGAACTATGACCCGATTAGATCATTTTACATTAAGGTTAATATATTAATTCAGCGAGATTCTATCACATTTGTTCAATTTACGTCGCTCCTATTTCAGACAGCGTACTGGGATAGGCGGAATCTTAAAGCGCGTGGATTGGCGAGTAAAGTGCACTATTAAACTTCTATGATAGGGCAATCAGAGACCCGATTAGATCATTTTATATTTTGGTTAATATAAGAATTCAGCGAAATTCTATCACAATTGTTCTATTTACGTCGCTCCTATTTCAGATAGCGTATTGGGCTAAGCGGCATCTCAAAGCATATGAAATGGCGAGTGAAATGCACTATCACACTTCTAGGGTAGGGCGAACAGAGACCCGATTAGATCATTTTACATTAAGGTTAATATAAGTATACAGGGAAATTCTATCACATTTGTTCAATTTACGTCGCTCCTATTTCAGATAGCGTATTGGGCTAAGCGGCATCTCAAAGCGCATGAAATGGCGAGTAAAATGCACTGTTAAACTTCTAGGGTAGGGCAAACAGAGACCCGATTAGATCATTTTATATTATGGTTAATTTAAGAATTCAGCCAAATTCTATCACATTTGTTCAATTTACGTCGCTCGTATTGCAGATAGCGTATTGGGCTAAGCGGCATCTCAAAGCGCATGAAATGACGAGTGAAATGCGCTTGTAATCTTCTAGGGTAGGGCGAACAGAGACCCGATTAGATCATTTTATATTACGGTTAATATAAGAATTCAGCGTAATTCTATCACATTTGTTCAACATACGTCGCTCCTATTTCAGATAGTGTACTGGGCTAGGCGGCATCTTAAAGCACGTGGAAGGGCGAGTAAAATGCACTACTAAACTTCTATGATAGGGCAATCAGAGTCCCGTTTAGATCATTTTATATTTTGTTTAATATAAGATTTCAGGGAAATTCTATCACATTTGTTCAATTTACGTCGCTCCTATTTCAGATAGCGTATTGGGCTAAGCGCCATCTCAAAGCGCATGAAATGGCGAGTAAAATGCACTATTAAACTTCTAGGGTAGGGCAAACAGAGACCCGATTAGATCATTTTATATTATGGTTAATTTAAGAATTCAGACAAATTCTATCACATTTGTTCAGTTTACGTCGCTCCTATTTCAGATAGCGTACTGGGCTAGGCGAAATTTTAAAGCGCGTGGATTGGCGAGTAAAATGCACTATTAAACTTCTATGACAGAGCAATCAGAGACCCGATTAGATCATTTTATATTACGGTTAATATAAGAATTCAGCGTAATTCTATCACATTTGTTCAACTTACGTCGCTCGTACTTCAGATAGCGTACTGGGCTCGGCGGCATCTTAAAGCGCAAGAAATGGCGAGTAAAATGCACTATTAAACTTCTAGGGTAGGGCAAACAGAGACCCGATAAGATGATTTCATATTATGGTTAATTTAAGAATTCAGCGAAACTGTCTCATATTTATTCAATTTACGTCGCTCCTATTTCAGATAGCGTACTGGGATAGGCGGAATCTTAAAGCGCGTGGATTGGCGAGTAAAATGCACTATTAAACTTCTATGATAGGGCAATCAGAGACCCGATTAGATCATTTTATATTTTGGTTAATACAAGAATTCAGCGAAATTCTATCACAATTGTTCTATTTACGTCGCTCCTATTTCAGATAGCGTATTGGGCTAAGCGGCATCTCAAAGCATATGAAATGGCGAGTGAAATGCACTATCACACTTCTAGGGTAGGGCGAACAGAGACCCGATTAGATCATTTTACATTAAGGTTAATATAAGTATACAGGGAAATTCTATCACATTTGTTCAATTTACGTCGCTCCTATTTCAGATAGCGTATTGGGCTAAGCGGCATCTCAAAGCGCATGAAATGGCGAGTAAAATGCACTGTTAAACTTCTTGGGTAGGGCAAACAGAGACCCGATTAGATCATTTTATATTATGGTTAATTTAAGAATTCAGCCAAATTCTATCACATTTATTCAATTTACGTCGCTCCTATTTCAGATAGCGTACTGGGCTAAGCGGCATCTCAATGCGCATGAAATGACGAGTGAAATGCAGTATTAAACTTCTAGGGTATGGAGAACAGAGACCCGATTAGATCATTTTACATTAAGGTTAATATAAGAATTCAGGGAAATTCTATCACATTTGTTCAATTTACGTCGCTCCTATTTCAGATAGCGTATTGGGCGAAGCGGCATCTCAAAGCGCATGAAATGGCGAATAAAATGCACTATTAAACTTCTAGGGTAGGGCAAACAGAGACCCGATAAGATGATTTTATATTATGGTTAATTTAAGAATTCAGCAAAACTGTATCATATTTGTTCAATTTACGTCGCTCCTATTTCAGATAGCGTATTGGGCTAAGCGGCATCTCAATGCGCATGAAATGGCGAGTAAAATGCACTATTAAACTTCTAGGATAAGGCAAACAGGGACCCGATTAGATCATTTTATATTACGGTTAATATAAGAATTCAGCGTAATTCTATCACATTTGCTCAACTTACGTCGCTCCTATTTCAGATAGCGTACTGGGCTAGGCGGCATCTTAAAGCGCGTGGAATGGCGAGTAAAATGCACTACTAAACTTCTATGATAGGGCAATCAGAGTCCCGTTTAGATCATTTTATATTTTGTTTAATATAACATTTCAGGGAAATTCTATCACATTTGTTCAATTTACGTCGCTCCTATTTCAGATAGCGTATTGGGCTAAGCGGCATCTCAAAGCGCATGAAATGGCGAGTAAAATGCACTATTAAACTTATAGGGTAGGGCAAACAGAGACCCGATTAGATCATATTATATTATGGTTAATTTACGAATTCAGCAAAATTCTATCACATTTGTTCAATTTACTTCGCTCCTATTTCAGATATCGTATTGGGCTAAGCGGCAACACAAAGCGCATGAAATGACGAGTGAAATGCAGTATTAAACTTCTAGGGTAGGGAGAACAGAGACCCGATTAGATCATTTTACATTAAGGTTAATATAAGAATTCAGGGAAATTCTATCACATTTGTTCAATTTACGTCGCTCCTATTTCAGATAGCGTATTGGGCTAAGCGGCATCTCAAAGCGCATGAAATGGCGAGTAAAATGCACTGTTAAACTTCTAGGGTAGGGCAAACAGAGACCCGATTAGATCATTTTATATTATGGTTAATTTAAGAATTCAGCGTAATTCTATCACATTTGTTCAACTTACGTCGCTCCTATTTCAGATAGCGTACTGGGCTAGGCGGCATCTCAATGCGCATGAAATGACGAGTGAAATGCAGTATTAAACTTCTAGGGTAGGGAGAACAGAGACCCGATTAGATCATTTTACATTAAGGTTAATATAAGAATTCAGGGAAATTCTATCACATTTGTTCAATTTACGTCGCTCCTATTTCAGATAGCGTATTGGGCTAAGCGGCATCTCAAAGCGCATGAAATGACGAGTGAAAGGCACTCTTAAACTTCTAGGGTAGGGTGAACAGAGAACCGATTAGATCATTTTATATTACGGTTAATATAAGAATTCAGCGTAATTCTATCACATTTGTTCAACTTACGTCGCTCCTACTTCAGATAGCGTACTGGGCTCGGCGGCATCTTAAAGCGCAAGAAATGGCGAGTAAAATGCACTATTAAACTTCTAGGGTAGGGCAAACAGAGACCCGATAAGATGATTTTATATTATGGTTAATTTAAGAATTCAGCGAAACTGTCTCATATTTATTCAATTTACGTCGCTCCTATTTCAGATAGCGTACTGGGATAGGCGGAATCTTAAAGCGCGTGGATTGGCGAGTAAAATGCACTATTAAACTTCTATGATAGGGCAATCAGAGACCCTATTAGATCATTTTATATTTTGGTTAATACAAGAATTCAGCGAAATTCTATCACAATTGTTCAATTTACGTCGCTCCTATTTCAGATAGCGTATTGGGCTAAGCGGCATCTCAAAGCATATGAAATGGCGAGTGAAATGCACTATCACACTTCTAGGGTAGGGCGAACAGAGACCCGATTAGATCATTTTACATTAAGGTTAATATAAGTATACAGGGAAATTCTATCACATTTGTTCAATTTACGTCGCTCCTATTTCAGATAGCGTATTGGGCTAAGCGGCATCTCAAAGCGCATGAAATGGCGAGTAAAATGCACTGTTAAACTTCTTGGGTAGGGCAAACAGAGACCCGATTAGATCATTTTATATTATGGTTAATTTAAGAATTCAGCCAAATTCTATCACATTTATTCAATTTACGTCGCTCCTATTTCAGATAGCGTACTGGGCTAAGCGGCATCTCAATGCGCATGAAATGACGAGTGAAATGCAGTATTAAACTTCTAGGGTAGGGAGAACAGAGACCCGATTAGATCATTTTACATTAAGGTTAATATAAGAATTCAGGGAAATTCTATCACATTTGTTCAATTTACGTCGCTCCTATTTCAGATAGCGTATTGGGCTAAGCGGCATCTCAAAGGGCATGAAATGGCGAATAAAATGCACTATTAAACTTCTAGGGTAGGGCAAACAGAGACCCGATAAGATGATTTTATATTATGGTTAATTTAAGAATTCAGCAAAACTGTATCATATTTGTTCAATTTACGTCGCTCCTATTTCAGATAGCGTATTGGGCTAAGCGGCATCTCAAAGCGCATGAAATGGCGAGTAAAATGCACTATTAAACTTCTAGGATAAGGCAAACAAGGACCCGATTAGATCATTTTATATTACGGTTAATATAAGAATTCAGCGTAATTCTATCACATTTGCTCAACTTACGTCGCTCCTATTTCAGATAGCGTACTGGGCTAGGCGGCATCTTAAAGCGCGTGGAATGGCGAGTAAAATGCACTACTAAACTTCTATGATAGGGCAATCAGAGTCCCGTTTAGATCATTTTATATTTTGTTTAATATAACATTTCAGGGAAATTCTATCACATTTGTTCAATTTACGTCGCTCCTATTTCAGATAGCGTATTGGGCTAAGCGGCATCTCAAAGCGCATGAAATGACGAGTGAAAGGCACTCTTAAACTTCTAGGGTAGGATGAACAGAGAACCGATTAGATCATTTTATATTACGGTTAATATAAGAATTCAGCGTAATTCTATCACATTTGTTCAACTTACGTCGCTCCTACTTCAGATAGCGTACTGGGCTCGGCGGCATCTTAAAGCGCAAGAAATGGCGAGTAAAATGCACTATTAAACTTCTAGGGTAGGGCAAACAGAGACCCGATAAGATCATTTTATATTATGGTTAATTTAAGAATTCAGCGAAACTGTCTCATATTTATTCAATTTACGTCGCTCCTATTTCAGATAGCGTACTGGGATAGGCGGAATCTTAAAGCGCGTGGATTGGCGAGTAAAATGCACTATTAAACTTCTATGATAGGGCAATCAGAGACCCTATTAGATCATTTTATATTTTGGTTAATACAAGAATTCAGCGAAATTCTATCACAATTGTTCTATTTACGTCGCTCCTATTTCAGATAGCGTATTGGGCTAAGCGGCATCTCAAAGCATATGAAATGGAGAGTGAAATGCACTATCACACTTCTAGGGTAGGGCGAACAGAGACCCGATTAGATCATTTTACATTAAGGTTAATATAAGTATACAGGGAAATTCTATCACATTTGTTCAATTTACGTCGCTCCTATTTCAGATAGCGTATTGGGCTAAGCGGCATCTCAAAGCGCATGAAATGGCGAGTAAAATGCACTGTTAAACTTCTTGGGTAGGGCAAACAGAGACCCGATTAGATCATTTTATATTATGGTTAATTTAAGAATTCAGCCAAATTCTATCACATTTATTCAATTTACGTCGCTCCTATTTCAGATAGCGTACTGGGCTAAGCGGCATCTCATTGCGCATGAAATGACGAGTGAAATGCAGTATTAAACTTCTAGGGTAGGGAGAACAGAGACCCGATTAGATCATTTTACATTAAGGTTAATATAAGAATTCAGGGAAATTCTATCACATTTGTTCAATTTACGTCGCTCCTATTTCAGATAGCGTATTGGGCGAAGCGGCATCTCAAAGGGCATGAAATGGCGAATAAAATGCACTATTAAACTTCTAGGGTAGGGCAAACAGAGACCCGATAAGATGATTTTATATTATGGTTAATTTAAGAATTCAGCAAAACTGTATCATATTTGTTCAATTTACGTCGCTCCTATTTCAGATAGCGTATTGGGCTAAGCGGCATCTCAATGCGCATGAAATGGCGAGTAAAATGCACTATTAAACTTCTAGGATAAGGCAAACAAGGACCCGATTAGATCATTTTATATTACGGTTAATATAAGAATTCAGCGTAATTCTATCACATTTGCTCAACTTACGTCGCTCCTATTTCAGATAGCGTACTGGGCTAGGCGGCATCTTAAAGCGCGTGGAATGGCGAGTAAAATGCACTACTAAACTTCTATGATAGGGCAATCAGAGTCCCGATTAGATCATTTTATATTTTGTTTAATATAACATTTCAGGGAAATTCTATCACATTTGTTCAATTTACGTCGCTCCTATTTCAGATAGCGTATTGGGCTAAGCGGCATCTCAAAGCGCATGAAATGACGAGTGAAAGGCACTCTTAAACTTCTAGGGTAGGATGAACAGAGAACCGATTAGATCATTTTATATTACGGTTAATATAAGAATTCAGCGTAATTCTATCACATTTGTTCAACTTACGTCGCTCCTACTTCAGATAGCGTACTGGGCTCGGCGGCATCTTAAAGCGCAAGAAATGGCGAGTAAAATGCACTATTAAACTTCTAGGGTAGGGCAAACAGAGACCCGATAAGATGATTTTATATTATGGTTAATTTAAGAATTCAGCGAAACTGTCTCATATTTATTCAATTTACGTCGCTCCTATTTCAGATAGCGTACTGGGCTAGGCGGAATCTTAAAGCGCGTGGATTGGCGAGTAAAATGCACTATTAAACTTCTATGATAGGGCAATCAGAGACCCTATTAGATCATTTTATATTTTGGTTAATACAAGAATTCAGCGAAATTCTATCACAATTGTTCTATTTACGTCGCTCCTATTTCAGATAGCGTATTGGGCTAAGCGGCATCTCAAAGCATATGAAATGGCGAGTGAAATGCACTATCACACTTCTAGGGTAGGGCGAACAGAGACCCGATTAGATCATTTTACATTAAGGTTAATATAAGTATACAGGGAAATTCTATCACATTTGTTCAATTTACGTCGCTCCTATTTCAGATAGCGTATTGGGCTAAGCGGCATCTCAAAGCGCATGAAATGGCGAGTAAAATGCACTGTTAAACTTCTTGGGTAGGGCAAACAGAGACCCGATTAGATCATTTTATATTATGGTTAATTTAAGAATTCAGCCAAATTCTATCACATTTATTCAATTTACGTCGCTCCTATTTCAGATAGCGTACTGGGCTAAGCGGCATCTCAATGCGCATGAAATGACGAGTGAAATGCAGTATTAAACTTCTAGGGTAGGGAGAACAGAGACCCGATTACATCATTTTACATTAAGGTTAATATAAGAATTCAGGGAAATTCTATCACATTTGTTCAATTTACGTCGCTCCTATTTCAGATAGCGTATTGGGCGAAGCGGCATCTCAAAGGACATGAAATGGCGAATAAAATGCACTATTAAACTTCTAGGGTAGGGCAAACAGAGACCCGATAAGATGATTTTATATTATGGTTAATTTAAGAATTCAGCAAAACTGTATCATATTTGTTCAATTTACGTCGCTCCTATTTCAGATAGCGTATTGGGCTAAGCGGCATCTCAATGCGCATGAAATGGCGAGTAAAATGCACTATTAAACTTCTAGGATAAGGCAAACAAGGACCCGATTAGATCATTTTATATTACGGTTAATATAAGAATTCAGCGTAATTCTATCACATTTGCTCAACTTACGTCGCTCCTATTTCAGATAGCGTACTGGGCTAGGCGGCATCTTAAAGCGCGTGGAATGGCGAGTAAAATGCACTACTAAACTTCTATGATAGGGCAATCAGAGTCCCGTTTAGATCATTTTATATTTTGTTTAATATAACATTTCAGGGAAATTCTATCACATTTGTTCAATTTACGTCGCTCCTATTTCAGATAGCGTATTGGGCTAAGCGGCATCTCAAAGCGCATGAAATGACGAGTGAAAGGCACTCTTAAACTTCTAGGGTAGGATGAACAGAGAACCGATTAGATCATTTTATATTACGGTTAATATAAGAATTCAGCGTAATTCTATCACATTTGTTCAACTTACGTCGCTCCTACTTCAGATAGCGTACTGGGCTCGGCGGCATCTTAAAGCGCAAGAAATGGCGAGTAAAATGCACTATTAAACTTCTAGGGTAGGGCAAACAGAGACCCGATAAGATGATTTTATATTATGGTTAATTTAAGAATTCAGCGAAACTGTCTCATATTTATTCAATTTACGTCGCTCCTATTTCAGATAGCGTACTGGGATAGGCGGAATCTTAAAGCGCGTGGATTGGCGAGTAAAATGCACTATTAAACTTCTATGATAGGGCAATCAGAGACCCGATTAGATCATTTTATATTTTGGTTAATACAAGAATTCAGCGAAATTCTATCACAATTGTTCTATTTACGTCGCTCCTATTTCAGATAGCGTATTGGGCTAAGCGGCATCTCAAAGCATATGAAATGGCGAGTGAAATGCACTATCACACTTCTAGGGTAGGGCGAACAGAGACCCGATTAGATCATTTTACATTAAGGTTAATATAAGTATACAGGGAAATTCTATCACATTTGTTCAATTTACGTCGCTCCTATTTCAGATAGCGTATTGGGCTAAGCGGCATCTCAAAGCGCATGAAATGGCGAGTAAAATGCACTATTAAACTTATAGGGTAGGGCAAACAGAGACCCGATTAGATCATATTATATTATGGTTAATTTACGAATTCAGCAAAATTCTATCACATTTGTTCAATTTACTTCGCTCCTATTTCAGATATCGTATTGGGCTAAGCGGCAACACAAAGCGCATGAAATGACGAGTGAAATGCAGTATTAAACTTCTAGGGTAGGGAGAACAGAGACCCGATTAGATCATTTTACATTAAGGTTAATATAAGAATTCAGGGAAATTCTATCACATTTGTTCAATTTACGTCGCTCCTATTTCAGATAGCGTATTGGGCTAAGCGGCATCTCAAAGCGCATGAAATGGCGAGTAAAATGCACTGTTAAATTTCTAGGGTAGGGCAAACAGAGACCCGATTAGATCATTTTATATTATGGTTAATTTAAGAATTCAGCGTAATTCTATCACATTTGTTCAACTTACGTCGCTCCTATTTCAGATAGCGTACTGGGCTAGGCGGCATCTTAAGGCGCGTGGAATGGCGAGTAAAATGCACTACTAAACTTCTATGATAGGGCAATCAGAGTCCCGTTTAGATCATTTTATATTTTGTTTAATATAAGATTTCAGGGAAATTCTATCACATTTGTTCAATTTACGTCGCTCCTATTTCAGATAGCGTATTGGGCTAAGCGGCATCTCAAATCCCATGAAATGGCGAGTAAAATGCACTATTAAACTTATAGGGTAGGGCAAACCGAGACCCGATTAGATCATTTTATATTATGGTTAATTTAAGAATTCAGCAAAATTCTATCACAGTTGTTCAATTCACGTCGCTCCTATTTCAGATAGCGTACTGGGCTAGGTGGCATCTTAAAGCGCGTGAAATGGCCAGTAAAATGCACTATTAAACTTCTATGATAGGGCAAACGGAGAACCGATAAGATGATTTTATATTATGGTTAATTTAAGAATTCAGCGAAATTCTATCACATTTGTACAATTTACGTCGCTCCTATTTCAGATAGCGTACTGGGCTAGGCGGCATCTTAAAGCGCGTGGAAGGGCGAGTAAAATTCACTATTCAACTTCTATGATAGGCCAATCAGAGTCCCGATTAGATCATTTTATATTTTGGTTAATATAAGAATTCAGCGAAATTCTATCACATTTGTTCAATTTACGTCGCTCCTATTTCAGATAGCTTATTGGGCTAAGAGGCATCTCAAAGCGCATGAAATGACGAGTGAAATGCACTATTAAACTTCTAGCATAAGGCAAACAGAGACCCGATTAGATCATTTTATATTACGGTTAATATAAGAATTCAGCCTAATTCTATCACATTTGTTCAACTTACGTCGCTCCTATTTCAGATAGCGTACTGGGCTAGGCGGCATCTTAAAGCGCGTGGAAGGGCGAGTAAAATGCACTATTAAACTTCTATGATAGGGCAATCAGAGTCCCGATTAGATCATTTTATATTTTGGTTAATATAAGAATTCAGGGAAATTTTATCACATTTGTTCAATTTACGTTGCTCCTATTTCAGATAGCTTATTGGGCTAAGAGGCATCTCAAAGCGCATGAAATGACGAGTGAAATGCACTATTAAACTTCTAGGATAAGGCAAACAGAGACCCGATTAGATCATTTTATATTACGGTTAATATAAGAATTCAGCGTAATCCTATCACATTTGTTCAACTTACGTCGCTCCTATTTCAGATAGCGTACTGGGCTAGGCGGCATCTTAAAGCGCGTGGAATGGCGAGTAAAATGCACTATTAAACTTCTATGATAGGGCTATCAGAGACCCGATTAGATCATTTTATATTTTGGTTAATATAAGAATTCAGCGAAATTCTATCACATTCGTTCAATTTACGTCGCTCCTATTTCAGATAGCGTATTGGGCTAAGCGCCATCTCACAGCGCATGAAATGGCGAGTAAAATGCACTATTAAACTTCTAGGGTAGGGCAAACCGAGACCCGATTAGATCATTTTATATTATGGTTAATTTAAGAATTCAGCAAAATTCTATCACAGTTGTTCAATTTACGTCGCTCCTATTTCAGATAGCGTACTGGGCTAGGTGGCATCTTAAAGCGCGTGAAATGGCCAGTAAAATGCACTATTAAACTTCTATGATAGGGCAAACGGAGAACCGATAAGATGATTTTATATTATGGTTAATTTAAGAATTCAGCGAAACTGTCTCATATTTATTCAATTTACGTCGCTCCTATTTCAGATAGCGTACTGGGATAGGCGGAATCTTAAAGCGCGTGGATTGGCGAGTAAAATGCACTATTAAACTTCTATGATAGGGCAATCAGAGACCCGATTAGATCATTTTATATTTTGGTTAATACAAGAATTCAGCGAAATTCTATCACAATTGTTCTATTTACGTCGCTCCTATTTCAGATAGCGTATTGGGCTAAGCGGCATCTCAAAGCATATGAAATGGCGAGTGAAATGCACTATCACACTTCTAGGGTAGGGCGAACAGAGACCCGATTAGATCATTTTACATTAAGGTTAATATAAGTATACAGGGAAATTCTATCACATTTGTTCAATTTACGTCGCTCCTATTTCAGACAGCGTATTGGGCTATACGGCATCTCAAAGCGCATGAAATGGCGAGTAAAATGCACTATTATACTTCTAGGGTAGGGCAAACAGAGACCCGATGAGATCATTTTATATTATGGTTAATTTAAGAATTCAGCTAAATTCTATCACATTTGTACAATTTACGTCGCTCCTATTTCAGATAGCGTACTGGGCTAGGCGGCATCTTAAAGCGCGTGGAAGGGCGAGTAAAATTCACTATTCAACTTCTATGATAGGGCAATCAGAGTCCCGATTAGATCATTTTATATTTTGGTTAATATAAGAATTCAGCGAAATTCTATCACATTTGTTCAATTTACGTCGCTCCTATTTCAGATAGCTTATTGGGCTAAGAGGCATCTCAAAGCGCATGAAATGACGAGTGAAATGCACTATTAAACTTATAGGATAAGGCAAACAGAGACCCGATTAGATCATTTTATATTACGGTTAATATAAGAATTCAGCCTAATTCTATCACATTTGTTCAACTTACGTCGCTCCTATTTCAGATAGCGTACTGGGCTAGGCGGCATCTTAAAGCGCGTGGAAGGGCGAGTAAAATGCACTATTAAACTTCTATGATAGGGCAATCAGAGTCCCGATTAGATCATTTTATATTTAGGTTAATATAAGAATTCAGGGAAATTTTATCACATTTGTTCAATTTACGTTGCTCCTATTTCAGATAGCTTATTGGGCTAAGAGGCATCTCAAAGCGCATGAAATGACGAGTGAAATGCACTATTAAACTTCTAGGATAAGGCAAACAGAGACCCGATTAGATCATTTTATGTTACGGTTAATATAAGAATTCACCGTAATTCTATCACATTTGTTCAACTTACGTCGCTCCTATTTCAGATAGCGTACTGGGCTAGGCGGCATCTTAAAGCGCGTGGAATGGCGAGTAAAATGCACTATTAAACTTCTATGATAGGGCTATCAGAGACCCGATTAGATCATTTTATATTTTGGTTAATATAAGAATTCAGCGAAATTCTATCACATTCGTTCAATTTACGTCGCTCCTATTTCAGATAGCGTATTGGGCTAAGCGCCATCTCACAGCGCATGAAATGGCGAGTAAAATGCACTATTAAACTTCTAGGGTAGGGCAAACCGAGACCCGATTAGATCATTTTATATTATGGTTAATTTAAGAATTCAGCAAAATTCTATCACACTTGTTCAATTTACGTCGCTCCTATTTCAGATAGCGTACTGGGCTAGGTGGCATCTTAAAGCGCGTGAAATGGCCAGTAAAATGCACTATTAAACTTCTATGATAGGGCAATCAGAGACCCGATTAGATCATTTTATATTTTGGTTAATATAAGAATTCAGCGACATTCTATCACATTTGTTCAATTTACGTCGCTCCTATTTCAGATAGCGTATTGGGCTAAGCGCCATCTCAAAGCGCATGAAATGGCGAGCAATGTGCACTATTAAACTTCAAGGGTAGGGCGAACTATGACCCGATTAGATCATTTTACATTAAGGTTAATATATTAATTCAGCGAGATTCTATCACATTTGTTCAATTTACGTCGCTCCTATTTCAGACAGCGTACTGGGATAGGCGGAATCTTAAAGCGCGTGGATTGGCGAGTAAAGTGCACTATTAAACTTCTATGATAGGGCAATCAGAGACCCGATTAGATCATTTTATATTTTGGTTAATATAAGAATTCAGCGAAATTCTATCACAATTGTTCTATTTACGTCGCTCCTATTTCAGATAGCGTATTGGGCTAAGCGGCATCTCAAAGCATATGAAATGGCGAGTGAAATGCACTATCACACTTCTAGGGTAGGGCGAACAGAGACCCGATTAGATCATTTTACATTAAGGTTAATATAAGTATACAGGGAAATTCTATCACATTTGTTCAATTTACGTCGCTCCTATTTCAGATAGCGTATTGGGCTAAGCGGCATCTCAAAGCGCATGAAATGGCGAGTAAAATGCACTGTTAAACTTCTAGGGTAGGGCAAACAGAGACCCGATTAGATCATTTTATATTATGGTTAATTTAAGAATTCAGCCAAATTCTATCACATTTGTTCAATTTACGTCGCTCGTATTGCAGATAGCGTATTGGGCTAAGCGGCATCTCAAAGCGCATGAAATGACGAGTGAAATGCGCTTGTAATCTTCTAGGGTAGGGCGAACAGAGACCCGATTAGATCATTTTATATTACGGTTAATATAAGAATTCAGCGTAATTCTATCACATTTGTTCAACATACGTCGCTCCTATTTCAGATAGTGTACTGGGCTAGGCGGCATCTTAAAGCACGTGGAAGGGCGAGTAAAATGCACTACTAAACTTCTATGATAGGGCAATCAGAGTCCCGTTTAGATCATTTTATATTTTGTTTAATATAAGATTTCAGGGAAATTCTATCACATTTGTTCAATTTACGTCGCTCCTATTTCAGATAGCGTATTGGGCTAAGCGCCATCTCAAAGCGCATGAAATGGCGAGTAAAATGCACTATTAAACTTCTAGGGTAGGGCAAACAGAGACCCGATTAGATCATTTTATATTATGGTTAATTTAAGAATTCAGACAAATTCTATCACATTTGTTCAGTTTACGTCGCTCCTATTTCAGATAGCGTACTGGGCTAGGCGAAATTTTAAAGCGCGTGGATTGGCGAGTAAAATGCACTATTAAACTTCTATGACAGAGCAATCAGAGACCCGATTAGATCATTTTATATTACGGTTAATATAAGAATTCAGCGTAATTCTATCACATTTGTTCAACTTACGTCGCTCGTACTTCAGATAGCGTACTGGGCTCGGCGGCATCTTAAAGCGCAAGAAATGGCGAGTAAAATGCACTATTAAACTTCTAGGGTAGGGCAAACAGAGACCCGATAAGATGATTTCATATTATGGTTAATTTAAGAATTCAGCGAAACTGTCTCATATTTATTCAATTTACGTCGCTCCTATTTCAGATAGCGTACTGGGATAGGCGGAATCTTAAAGCGCGTGGATTGGCGAGTAAAATGCACTATTAAACTTCTATGATAGGGCAATCAGAGACCCGATTAGATCATTTTATATTTTGGTTAATACAAGAATTCAGCGAAATTCTATCACAATTGTTCTATTTACGTCGCTCCTATTTCAGATAGCGTATTGGGCTAAGCGGCATCTCAAAGCATATGAAATGGCGAGTGAAATGCACTATCACACTTCTAGGGTAGGGCGAACAGAGACCCGATTAGATCATTTTACATTAAGGTTAATATAAGTATACAGGGAAATTCTATCACATTTGTTCAATTTACGTCGCTCCTATTTCAGATAGCGTATTGGGCTAAGCGGCATCTCAAAGCGCATGAAATGGCGAGTAAAATGCACTGTTAAACTTCTTGGGTAGGGCAAACAGAGACCCGATTAGATCATTTTATATTATGGTTAATTTAAGAATTCAGCCAAATTCTATCACATTTATTCAATTTACGTCGCTCCTATTTCAGATAGCGTACTGGGCTAAGCGGCATCTCAATGCGCATGAAATGACGAGTGAAATGCAGTATTAAACTTCTAGGGTATGGAGAACAGAGACCCGATTAGATCATTTTACATTAAGGTTAATATAAGAATTCAGGGAAATTCTATCACATTTGTTCAATTTACGTCGCTCCTATTTCAGATAGCGTATTGGGCGAAGCGGCATCTCAAAGCGCATGAAATGGCGAATAAAATGCACTATTAAACTTCTAGGGTAGGGCAAACAGAGACCCGATAAGATGATTTTATATTATGGTTAATTTAAGAATTCAGCAAAACTGTATCATATTTGTTCAATTTACGTCGCTCCTATTTCAGATAGCGTATTGGGCTAAGCGGCATCTCAATGCGCATGAAATGGCGAGTAAAATGCACTATTAAACTTCTAGGATAAGGCAAACAGGGACCCGATTAGATCATTTTATATTACGGTTAATATAAGAATTCAGCGTAATTCTATCACATTTGCTCAACTTACGTCGCTCCTATTTCAGATAGCGTACTGGGCTAGGCGGCATCTTAAAGCGCGTGGAATGGCGAGTAAAATGCACTACTAAACTTCTATGATAGGGCAATCAGAGTCCCGTTTAGATCATTTTATATTTTGTTTAATATAACATTTCAGGGAAATTCTATCACATTTGTTCAATTTACGTCGCTCCTATTTCAGATAGCGTATTGGGCTAAGCGGCATCTCAAAGCGCATGAAATGGCGAGTAAAATGCACTATTAAACTTCTAGGGTAGGGCAAACAGAGACCCGATTAGATCATATTATATTATGGTTAATTTACGAATTCAGCAAAATTCTATCACATTTGTTCAATTTACTTCGCTCCTATTTCAGATATCGTATTGGGCTAAGCGGCAACACAAAGCGCATGAAATGACGAGTGAAATGCAGTATTAAACTTCTAGGGTAGGGAGAACAGAGACCCGATTAGATCATTTTACATTAAGGTTAATATAAGAATTCAGGGAAATTCTATCACATTTGTTCAATTTACGTCGCTCCTATTTCAGATAGCGTATTGGGCTAAGCGGCATCTCAAAGCGCATGAAATGGCGAGTAAAATGCACTGTTAAACTTCTAGGGTAGGGCAAACAGAGACCCGATTAGATCATTTTATATTATGGTTAATTTAAGAATTCAGCGTAATTCTATCACATTTGTTCAACTTACGTCGCTCCTATTTCAGATAGCGTACTGGGCTAGGCGGCATCTCAATGCGCATGAAATGACGAGTGAAATGCAGTATTAAACTTCTAGGGTAGGGAGAACAGAGACCCGATTAGATCATTTTACATTAAGGTTAATATAAGAATTCAGGGAAATTCTATCACATTTGTTCAATTTACGTCGCTCCTATTTCAGATAGCGTATTGGGCTAAGCGGCATCTCAAAGCGCATGAAATGACGAGTGAAAGGCACTCTTAAACTTCTAGGGTAGGATGAACAGAGAACCGATTAGATCATTTTATATTACGGTTAATATAAGAATTCAGCGTAATTCTATCACATTTGTTCAACTTACGTCGCTCCTACTTCAGATAGCGTACTGGGCTCGGCGGCATCTTAAAGCGCAAGAAATGGCGAGTAAAATGCACTATTAAACTTCTAGGGTAGGGCAAACAGAGACCCGATAAGATGATTTTATATTATGGTTAATTTAAGAATTCAGCGAAACTGTCTCATATTTATTCAATTTACGTCGCTCCTATTTCAGATAGCGTACTGGGATAGGCGGAATCTTAAAGCGCGTGGATTGGCGAGTAAAATGCACTATTAAACTTCTATGATAGGGCAATCAGAGACCCTATTAGATCATTTTATATTTTGGTTAATACAAGAATTCAGCGAAATTCTATCACAATTGTTCTATTTACGTCGCTCCTATTTCAGATAGCGTATTGGGCTAAGCGGCATCTCAAAGCATATGAAATGGCGAGTGAAATGCACTATCACACTTCTAGGGTAGGGCGAACAGAGACCCGATTAGATCATTTTACATTAAGGTTAATATAAGTATACAGGGAAATTCTATCACATTTGTTCAATTTACGTCGCTCCTATTTCAGATAGCGTATTGGGCTAAGCGGCATCTCAAAGCGCATGAAATGGCGAGTAAAATGCACTGTTAAACTTCTTGGGTAGGGCAAACAGAGACCCGATTAGATCATTTTATATTATGGTTAATTTAAGAATTCAGCCAAATTCTATCACATTTATTCAATTTACGTCGCTCCTATTTCAGATAGCGTACTGGGCTAAGCGGCATCTCAATGCGCATGAAATGACGAGTGAAATGCAGTATTAAACTTCTAGGGTAGGGAGAACAGAGACCCGATTAGATCATTTTACATTAAGGTTAATATAAGAATTCAGGGAAATTCTATCACATTTGTTCAATTTACGTCGCTCCTATTTCAGATAGCGTATTGGGCGAAGCGGCATCTCAAAGCGCATGAAATGGCGAATAAAATGCACTATTAAACTTCTAGGGTAGGGCAAACAGAGACCCGATAAGATGATTTTATATTATGGTTAATTTAAGAATTCAGCAAAACTGTATCATATTTGTTCAATTTACGTCGCTCCTATTTCAGATAGCGTATTGGGCTAAGCGGCATCTCAATGCGCATGAAATGGCGAGTAAAATGCACTATTAAACTTCTAGGATAAGGCAAACAAGGACCCGATTAGATCATTTTATATTACGGTTAATATAAGAATTCAGCGTAATTCTATCACATTTGCTCAACTTACGTCGCTCCTATTTCAGATAGCGTACTGGGCTAGGCGGCATCTTAAAGCGCGTGGAATGGCGAGTAAAATGCACTACTAAACTTCTATGATAGGGCAATCAGAGTCCCGTTTAGATCATTTTATATTTTGTTTAATATAACATTTCAGGGAAATTCTATCACATTTGTTCAATTTACGTCGCTCCTATTTCAGATAGCGTATTGGGCTAAGCGGCATCTCAAAGCGCATGAAATGACGAGTGAAAGGCACTCTTAAACTTCTAGGGTAGGATGAACAGAGAACCGATTAGATCATTTTATATTACGGTTAATATAAGAATTCAGCGTAATTCTATCACATTTGTTCAACTTACGTCGCTCCTATTTCAGATAGCGTACTGGGCTCGGCGGCATCTTAAAGCGCAAGAAATGGCGAGTAAAATGCACTATTAAACTTCTAGGGTAGGGCAAACAGAGACCCGATAAGATGATTTTATATTATGGTTAATTTAAGAATTCAGCGAAACTGTCTCATATTTATTCAATTTACGTCGCTCCTATTTCAGATAGCGTACTGGGATAGGCGGAATCTTAAAGCGCGTGGATTGGCGAGTAAAATGCACTATTAAACTTCTATGATAGGGCAATCAGAGACCCTATTAGATCATTTTATATTTTGGTTAATACAAGAATTCAGCGAAATTCTATCACAATTGTTCTATTTACGTCGCTCCTATTTCAGATAGCGTATTGGGCTAAGCGGCATCTCAAAGCATATGAAATGGAGAGTGAAATGCACTATCACACTTCTAGGGTAGGGCGAACAGAGACCCGATTAGATCATTTTACATTAAGGTTAATATAAGTATACAGGGAAATTCTATCACATTTGTTCAATTTACGTCGCTCCTATTTCAGATAGCGTATTGGGCTAAGCGGCATCTCAAAGCGCATGAAATGGCGAGTAAAATGCACTGTTAAACTTCTTGGGTAGGGCAAACAGAGACCCGATTAGATCATTTTATATTATGGTTAATATAAGAATTCAGCCAAATTCTATCACATTTATTCAATTTACGTCGCTCCTATTTCAGATAGCGTACTGGGCTAAGCGGCATCTCATTGCGCATGAAATGACGAGTGAAATGCAGTATTAAACTTCTAGGGTAGGGAGAACAGAGACCCGATTAGATCATTTTACATTAAGGTTAATATAAGAATTCAGGGAAATTCTATCACATTTGTTCAATTTACGTCGCTCCTATTTCAGATAGCGTATTGGGCGAAGCGGCATCTCAAAGGGCATGAAATGGCGAATAAAATGCACTATTAAACTTCTAGGGTAGGGCAAACAGAGACCCGATAAGATGATTTTATATTATGGTTAATTTAAGAATTCAGCAAAACTGTATCATATTTGTTCAATTTACGTCGCTCCTATTTCAGATAGCGTATTGGGCTAAGCGGCATCTCAATGCGCATGAAATGGCGAGTAAAATGCACTATTAAACTTCTAGGATAAGGCAAACAAGGACCCGATTAGATCATTTTATATTACGGTTAATATAAGAATTCAGCGTAATTCTATCACATTTGCTCAACTTACGTCGCTCCTATTTCAGATAGCGTACTGGGCTAGGCGGCATCTTAAAGCGCGTGGAATGGCGAGTAAAATGCACTACTAAACTTCTATGATAGGGCAATCAGAGTCCCGTTTAGATCATTTTATATTTTGTTTAATATAACATTTCAGGGAAATTCTATCACATTTGTTCAATTTACGTCGCTCCTATTTCAGATAGCGTATTGGGCTAAGCGGCATCTCAAAGCGCATGAAATGACGAGTGAAAGGCACTCTTAAACTTCTAGGGTAGGATGAACAGAGAACCGATTAGATCATTTTATATTACGGTTAATATAAGAATTCAGCGTAATTCTATCACATTTGTTCAACTTACGTCGCTCCTACTTCAGATAGCGTACTGGGCTCGGCGGCATCTTAAAGCGCAAGAAATGGCGAGTAAAATGCACTATTAAACTTCTAGGGTAGGGCAAACAGAGACCCGATAAGATGATTTTATATTATGGTTAATTTAAGAATTCAGCGAAACTGTCTCATATTTATTCAATTTACGTCGCTCCTATTTCAGATAGCGTACTGGGATAGGCGGGATCTTAAAGCGCGTGGATTGGCGAGTAAAATGCACTATTAAACTTCTATGATAGGGCAATCAGAGACCCTATTAGATCATTTTATATTTTGGTTAATACAAGAATTCAGCGAAATTCTATCACAATTGTTCTATTTACGTCGCTCCTATTTCAGATAGCGTATTGGGCTAAGCGGCATCTCAAAGCATATGAAATGGCGAGTGAAATGCACTATCACACTTCTAGGGTAGGGCGAACAGAGACCCGATTAGATCATTTTACATTAAGGTTAATATAAGTATACAGGGAAATTCTATCACATTTGTTCAATTTACGTCGCTCCTATTTCAGATAGCGTATTGGGCTAAGCGGCATCTCAAAGCGCATGAAATGGCGAGTAAAATGCACTGTTAAACTTCTTGGGTAGGGCAAACAGAGACCCGATTAGATCATTTTATATTATGGTTAATTTAAGAATTCAGCCAAATTCTATCACATTTATTCAATTTACGTCGCTCCTATTTCAGATAGCGTACTGGGCTAAGCGGCATCTCAATGCGCATGAAATGACGAGTGAAATGCAGTATTAAACTTCTAGGGTAGGGAGAACAGAGACCCGATTAGATCATTTTACATTAAGGTTAATATAAGAATTCAGGGAAATTCTATCACATTTGATCAATTTACGTCGCTCCTATTTCAGATAGCGTATTGGGCGAAGCGGCATCTCAAAGGGCATGAAATGGCGAATAAAATGCACTATTAAACTTCTAGGGTAGGGCAAACAGAGACCCGATAAGATGATTTTATATTATGGTTAATTTAAGAATTCAGCAAAACTGTATCATATTTGTTCAATTTACGTCGCTCCTATTTCAGATAGCGTATTGGGCTAAGCGGCATCTCAATGCGCATGAAATGGCGAGTAAAATGCACTATTAAACTTCTAGGATAAGGCAAACAAGGACCCGATTAGATCATTTTATATTACGGTTAATATAAGAATTCAGCGTAATTCTATCACATTTGCTCAACTTACGTCGCTCCTATTTCAGATAGCGTACTGGGCTAGGCGGCATCTTAAAGCGCGTGGAATGGCGAGTAAAATGCACTACTAAACTTCTATGATAGGGCAATCAGAGTCCCGTTTAGATCATTTTATATTTTGTTTAATATAACATTTCAGGGAAATTCTATCACATTTGTTCAATTTACGTCGCTCCTATTTCAGATAGCGTATTGGGCTAAGCGGCATCTCAAAGCGCATGAAATGACGAGTGAAAGGCACTCTTAAACTTCTAGGGTAGGATGAACAGAGAACCGATTAGATCATTTTATATTACGGTTAATATAAGAATTCAGCGTAATTCTATCACATTTGTTCAACTTACGTCGCTCCTACTTCAGATAGCGTACCGGGCTAGGCGCATCGCAAAGCGCATGAAATGGCGAGTAAAATGCACTACTAAACTTCTATGATAGGGCAATCAGAGACCCGATTAGATCATTTATTATTACGGTTAATATAAGAATTCAGCGTAATTATATCACATTTGTTCAACATACGTCGCTCCTATTTCAGATAGTGTACTGGGCTATGCGGCATCTTAAAGCGCGTGGAGTGGCGAGTAAACTGCACTATTAAACTTCTATGATAGGGCAATCAGAGACCCGATTAGATCATTTTATATTTTGGTGAATATAAGAATTCAGCGAAATTCTATCACATTTGTTCAATTTACGTCGCTCCTATTTCAGATAGCATATTGGGCTTAGCGGCATCGCAAAGCGCATGAAATGACGAGTGAAATGCACTATTAAAATTCTTGGGTAGGGCGAACAGAGAGCCGATTACATCATTTTATATTATGGTTAATTTAAGAATTCGGCAAAATTCTATCACATTCGTTCAATTTACGTCGCTCCTATTTCAGATAGCGTATTGGGCTAAGCGGCATCTCAAAGCGCATGAAATGGCGAGAAAATGCACTATTAAACTTCTAGGCTAGGGCGAACAGAGACCTGATTAGATCATTTTATATTATGGTTAATTCAAGAATTCTTCGAAAATCTATCACATTTGTTCAATTTACATCGCTCCTATTTCAGATAGCGTACTGGGCTAAGCGGCATCTCAAAGCGCATAAAATGACGAGTGAAATGCACTATTAATCTTCTTGGGTAGGGCGAACAGAGACCCGATTAGAACATTTTACATTAAGGTTAATATAAGAATTCAGCGTAATTCTATCACATTTGTTCAACTTACGCCGCTCCTATTTCAGATAGCGTACCGGGCTAGGCGGCATCTCAAAGCGCATGAAATGGCGAGTAAAATGCACTATTAATCTTCTAGGGTAGGGCAAACACAGACCCGATTAGATCAATTTATATTAAGGTTAATATAAGTATTCAGGGAAATTCTATCACATTTGTTCAATTTACGTCGTTCCTATTTCAGCTAGCGTACTGGGCTAGGCGGCATCTTAAAACGCGAAGAATGGCGAGTAAAATGCACTACTAAACTTCTATGATACGGCAATCAGAGAGCCGATTAGATCATTTTATATTTTGGTTAATATAGGAATTCAGCGAAATTCTATCACAATTGTTCTATTTACGTCGCTCCTATTGCAGATAGCGTATTGGGCTAAGCGGCATCTCAAAGCGCATGAAATGGAGAGTGAAATGCACTATTAAACTTCTAGGATAGGGCGAACAGAGACCCGATTAGATCATTTTACATTAAGGTTAATATAAGTATTCAAGGAAATTCTATCACGTTTGTTCAATTTACGTCGCTCCTATTTCAGATAGCGTATTGGGCTAAGCGGCATCTCAAAGCGCATGAAATGGCGAGTAAAATGCACTGTTAAACTTCAAGGGTAGGGCAAACAGAGACCCGATTAGATCATTTCATATTATGGTTTATTTATGAATTCAGAAAAATTCTATCACATTTGTCCAATTTACGTCGCTCCTATTTCAGATAGCTTATTCAGCTAAGCGGCATCTCAAAGCGCATGAAATGACGTGTGAAATGCACTAGTAATCTTCTAGGGTAGCGCGAACAGAGACCCGATTACATCATTTTACATTAAGGTTAATATAAGAATTCAGCGAGATTCTCTCACATTTGTTCAATTTACATCGCTCCTATTTCAGATAGCGACTTGTGCTAAGCGGCATCTCAAAGCGCAGGAAATGGCGAGTAAAATGCACTATTAAACTTCTAGGGTAGGGCAAACAGAGACCCCATTAGATCATTTTATATTTTGGTTAATTTAAGAATTCAGCGAAATTCTCTCACATTTGTTCAATTTACGTCGCTGATATTTCAGATAGCGTATTGGGCTAAGCGGCATCTTAAAGCGTGTGTAATGGCGAGTAAAATGCACTATTAAACTTCTAGGGTAGGGCAAACAGAGACCCGATAAGATCATTTTATATTATGGTTAATTTCAGAATTCAGCGAAATTCTCTCACATTTGTTCAATTTACGTGGCTGATATTTCAGATAGCGTATTGGGCTAAGCGGCATCTCAAAGCGCATGAAATGACGAGTGAAATGCACTATTAAACTTCTAGGGTAGGGCGAACAAAGACCCGATTAGATCATTTTACATTGAGGTTAATATAAGAATTCAGCGAAATTCTATCACATTTGTTCAATTTACGTCGCTCCTATTTCAGATAGCGTATTGGGCTATGCGGCATCTCAAAGCGCATGAAATGGCGAGTAAAATGCACTATTAAACTTCTAGGATAAGGCAAACAGAGACCCGATTAGATCATTTTATATTACGGTAAATATAAGAATTCAGCGTAATTCTGTCACATTTGTTCAACTTACGTAGCTCCTATTTCAGATAGCGTACTGGGCTAGGCGGCAACTTAAAGCGCGTGGAATGTCGAGTAAAATACACTATCAAACTTCTATGATAGGGCAATCAGAGACCCGATTAGATCATTTTATATTTTGGTTAATATAAGAATTCAGCGAAATTCTATCACATTTGTTCAACTTACGTAGCTCCTATTTCAGATAGCGTACTGGGTAGGCGGCAACTTAAAGCGCGTGGAATGGCGAGTAAAATGCACTGTTAAACCTCTAGGGTAGGGCAAACAGAGACCCGATTAGATCATTTCATATTATGGTTTATTTAAGAATTCAGCGAAATTCTATCACATTTGTTCAATTTACGTCGCTCCTATGTCAGATAGCGTATTGGGCTAAGCGGCCTCTCAAAGCGCATGAAATGGCGTGTGAAATGCACTATTAATCTTCTAGGGTAGGGCAATCAGAGACCCCATTAGATCATTTTATATTATGGTTAATTTAAGAATTCAGCGAAATTCTATCACATTTGTTCAATTTACGTCGCTCCTATGTCAGATAGCGTATTGGGCTATGCGGCATCTCAAAGCGCATGAAATGACGAGTAAAATGCACTGTTAAACTTCTAGGGTAGGGCAAACAGAGACCCGATTAGATCATTTTATATTACGGTTAATATAAGAATTCAGCGTAATTCTATCACATTTGTTCAATTTACGTCGCTCATGTTGCAGATAGCGTATTGGGCTAAGCGGCATCTCAAAGCGCATGAAATGGCGAGTAAAATGCACTATTAAACTTCTAGGGTAAGGCAAACCGAGACCCGATTAGATCATTTAATATTACGGTTAATATAAGAATTCAGCGTATTTATATCACATTCGTTCAACATACGTCGCTCCTATTTCAGATAGTGTACTGGGCTAGGCGGCATCTTAAAGCGCGTGGAAGGGCGAGTAAAATGCACTACTAAACTTCTATGATAGGGCAATCAGAGTCCCGTTTAGATCATTTTATATTTTGTTTAATATAAGATTTCATGGAAATTCTATCACATTTGTTCAATTTACGTCGCTCCTATTTCAGATAGCGTATTGGGCTAAGCGGCATCTCAAAGCGCATGAAATTACGAGAGAAATGCACTATTAAAGTTCTTGGGTAGGGCAAACAGAGACCCGATTATATCATTTTATATTATGGTTAATTTAAGAATTCATCAAAATTCTATCACATTTGTTCAACTTACGTAGCTCCTATTTCAGATAGCGTACTGGGCTAGGCGGCAACTTAAAGCGCGTGGAATGGCGAGTAAAATGCACTATTAAACTTCTATGATAGGGCAATCAGAGACCCGATTAGATCATTTTATATTTTGGTTAATAAAAGAATTCAGCGTAATTCTATCACATTTGTTCAACTTACGTCGCTCCTATTTCAGATAGCGTATTGGGCTAAGCGGCATCTCAAAGCGCATGAAATGGCGTGTGAAATGCACTATTAGACTTCTATGGTAGGGCGAACAGAGACCCGATTGGATCATTTTACATTAAGGTTAATATAAGAATTCACGGAAATTCTATCACATTTGTTCAATTTACGTCGCTGATATTTCAGATAGCGTACTGGGCTAGGCGGCATCTTAAAGCGTGTGTAATGGCGAGTAAAATGCACTATTAAACTTCTATGATAGGGCAAACAGAGACCCGATTATATCATTTTATATTACCGTTAATATAAGAATTCAGCGAAATTCTATCACATTTGTTCAATTTACGTCGCTCCTATTTCAGATAGCGTACTGGGCTAGGCGGCATCTTAAAGCGCGTGGAATGACGAGTAAAATGCACTATTAAACTTCTATGATAGGGCAATCAGAGACCCGATTAGACCATTTTATATTACGGTTAATATAAGAATTCAGCGTTATTCTATCACATTTGTTCAACTTACGTCGCTCCAATTTCAGATAGCGTACTCGGATAGGCGGCATCTTAAAGCGCGTGGAAAGGCGAGTAAAATGCACTATTATACTTCGAGGGTAATGCAAACAGAGACCCGATTAGATCATTTTATATTACGGTTAATATAAGATTTCAGGGAAATTCTATCACATTTGTTCAATTTACGTCGCTCCTATTTCAGATAGCGTATTGGGCTAAGCGGCATCTCAAAGCGCAAGAAATGGCGAGTAAAATGCACTATTAGACTTCTAGGGTGGGGCAAACAGAGACCCGATTAGATCATTTTACGTTATGGTTAATAAAAGAATTCAGCGAAATTCTATCACATTTGATCAATTTACATCGCTCCTATTTCAGATAGCGTATTGGGCTAAGCGGCATCTCAAAGGCTATGAAATGGCGTGTAAAATGCACGATTAAACTTCTAGGGTAGGGCAAACAGAGACCCGATTAGATCATTTTATATTTTGGTTAATATAAGAATTCAGGGAAATTCTATCACATTTGTTCAATTCGTGTCGCTGATATTTCAGATAGCGTATTGGGCTAAGCGGCATCTCAAAGCGCCTCAAATGGCGAGTAAAATGCACTATTAAACTCCTAGGGTAGGGCAAACAGAGACCCGATTAGATCATTTTATATTATGGTTAATTTAAGAATTCAGCAAGATTCTATCACATTTGTTGAATTTACGTCGCTCCTATTTCAGATAGCGTACTGGGATAGGCGGCATCTTAAAGCGCGTGGAATGGCGAGTAGAATGCACTATTAAAATTCTATGGTAGGGCAAACAGAGACTCGATTAGATCATTTTACATTAATGTTAGTAAAAGAATTCAGCGAAATTCTATCACATTCGTTCAACTTACGTCGCTCCTATTTCAGATAGCGTACTGGGCTAAGCGGCACCTCAAAGCGCATGAAATGGCGAGTGAAATGCACTATTAGACTTCTATGGTAGGGCGAACAGAGACCCGATTGGATCATTTTACATTAAGGTTTATATAAGAATTCACGGAAATTCTATCACATTTGTTCAATTTACGTCGCTCCTATTTCAGATAGCGTATTGGGCTAAGCGGCCTCTCAAAGCGCATGAAATGGCGCGTAAAATGCGCTATTATACTTCTAGGATAAGGCAAACGGAGACCCGATTAGTTCATTTTATATTACGGTTAATATAAGAATTCAGCGTAATTCTATCACATTTGTTCATCTTACGTCGCTCCTATTTCAGATAGCCTACTGACCTATGCGGCATCTTAAAGCGCGTGGAAGGGCGAGTAAAATGCACTACTAAACTTCTATGATAGAGCAATCAGAGACCCGATTAGATCATTTTATATTTTGTTTAATATAAGATTTCAGGGAAATTCTATCACATTTGTTCAATTTACGTCGCTCCTATTTCAGATAGCGTATTGGGCTAAGCGGCATCTCAAAGCGCATGAAATGGCGAGTGAAATGCACTATTAGACTTCTATGGTAGGGCGAACAGAGACCCGATTGGATCATTTTATATTATGGTTAATATAAGAATTCAGCGAGATTCTATCACATTTCTTCAAATTACGTCGCTCCTATTTTAGATAGCGTACTGGGCTGGCCGGCATCTTAAACCGCGTGGAATGGCGAGTATAATGCACTATTAAGCTTCTATGATAGGGCATTCACAGACCCGATTAGAACATTTTATATTTTGTTTAATATAAGATTTCAGGGAAATTCTATCACATTTGTGCAATTTACGTCGCTCATATTTCAGATAGCGTATTGGGCTAAGCGGCATCTCAAAGCGCATGAAATGGCGAGTGAAATGCACTATTAGACTTCTATGGTAGGGCAAACAGAGACCCGATTAGATCATTTTATATTATGGTTAATTTAAGAATTCAGCAAAATTCTATCACATTTGTTCAACTTACGTCGCTCCTATATCAGATAGCGTATTCGGCTAAGCGGCATCTCAAAGCGCATGAAATGGCGAGTGAAATGCACCATTAGACTTCTATGGTAGGGCGAACAGAGACCAGATTAGATCATTTTACATTAAGGTTAATATAAGGATTCACGGAAATTCTATCACATTTGTTCAATTTACGTCGCTCCTATTTCAGATAGCGTATTGGGCTATGCGGCATCTCAAAGCGCATGAAATGGCGCGTAAAATGCGCTGTTAAACTTCTAGGATAAGGCAAACGGAGACCCGATTAGTTCATTTTATATTACGGTTAATATAAGAATTCAGCGTAATTCTATCACATTTCTTCAAATTACGTCGCTCCTATTTTAGATAGCGTACTGGGCTGGCCGGCATCTTAAACCGCGTGGAATGGAGAGTATAATGCACTATTAAGCTTCTATGATAGGGCATTCACAGACCCGATTAGATCATTTTATATTTTGTTTAATATATGATTTCAGGGAAATACTATCACATTTGTGCAATTTACGTCGCTCATATTTCAGATAGCGTATTGGGCTAAGCGGCATCTCAAAGCGCATGAAATGGCGAGTAGAAAGCACTATTAAACTTCTAGGTTAGTGCAAACAGAGACCCGATTAGTTCATTTTATATTACGGTTAATATAATAATTCAGCGTAATTCTATCGCATTTGTTCAATTTACGTCGCTCCTATTTCAGATAGCGTACTGGGCTAGGCGGCATCTTAGAGCGCGTGAAATGGCGAGTAAAATGCACTATTAAACTTCTATGATACGGCAATCAGAGACCCGATTAGATTATTTTATATTTTGGTTAATATAAGAATTCAGGGAAATTCTATCACATTCGTTCAATTTACGTCGCTCCTATTTCAGATGGCGTATTGGGCTAAGCGGCATCTCAAAGCGCATGAAATGGCGAGTGAAATGCACTATTAGACTTCTATGGTAGGGCGAACAGAGACCCGATTGGATCATTTTATATTATGGTTAATTTAAGAATTCAGCGAAATTCTATCACATTTGTTCAATTTACGTCGCTCCTATTTCAGATAGCGCATTGGGCTAAGCGGCCTCTCAAAGCGCATGAAATGGCGCGTAAAATGCGCTATTAAACTTCTAGGATAAGGCAAACCGAGACCCGATTAGTTCATTTTATATTACGGTTAATATAAGAATTCAGCGTAATTCTATCTTATTTGTTCATCTTACGTCGCTCCTATTTCAGATAGCCTACTGACCTAGGCGGCATCTTAAAGCGCATGGAAGGGCGAGTAAAATGCACTACTAAACTTCTATGATACAGCAATCAGAGACCCGATTAGATCATTTTATATTTTGTTTAATATATGATTTCAGGGAAATTCTATCACATTTGTTCAATTTATGTCGCTCCTATTTCAGATAGCGTATTGGGCTAAGCGGCATCACAAAGCGCATGAAATGGCGAACAAAATGCACTATTAAACTTCTAGGCTATGGCGAACACAGATCAGATTAGATCATTTTATATTTCGGTTAACATAAGAATTCTGCGAAATTCTATCACATTTGTTCAATTTACGTCGCTCCTATTTCAGATAGCTTATTGGGCTTAGCGGCATCTCAAAGCGCATGAAGTGACGCGTGAAATGCACTGTTAAACTTCTAGGGTAGGGCAAGCAGAGACCCGATTAGATCATTTTATATTATGGTTTATTTAAGAATTCAGAAAAATTGTATCACATTTGTTCAATTTACGTCGCTCCTATTTCAGATAGCGTATTGGGCTAAGCGGCATCTCAAAGCGCATGAAATGACGAGAGAAATGCCCTATTAAACTTCTTGGGTAGGGCGAACAGAGAGCCGATTACATCATTTTATATTATTGTTAATTTAAGAATTCATCAAAATTCTATCACATTTGTTCAATTTACGTCGTTCCTATTTCAGATAGCATACTGGTCTGGGTGGCATCTTAAAGCGCGTGGAATGGCGAGTAAAGCGCACTATTAAACTTCTAGGGTAGGGCGAACAAAGACCCGATTAGATCATTTTACATTAAGGTTAATATAAGAACTCAGGGAAATTCTATCACATTTGTTCAACTTACGTCGCTCATATTTCAGATAGTGTACTGGGCTAGGCGGCATCTTAAAGTGGATGGAAGCGCGAGTAAAATGCACTACTAAACTTCTATGATAGAGCAATCAGAGTCCCGGTTAGATCATTTTATATTTTGTTTAATATAAGATTTCAGGGAAATTCTATCACATTTGTTCAATTTACGTCGCTCCTATTTCAGATAGCGTATTGGGCTAAGCGGCATCTCAAAGCGCATGAAATGACGAGAGAAATGCACTATTAAACTTCTTGGGTAGGGCGAACAGAGACCCGATTACATCATTTTATGTTATGGTTAATTTAAGAATTCGGCAAAATTCTATCACATTTGTACAACTTACGTCGCTCCTATTTCAGATAGCGTACTGGGCTAGGCGGCACCTTAAAGCGCGTGGAATGGCGAGTAAAATGCACTATTAAACTTCTATGATAGGGCAATCAGAGACCCGATTAGATCATTTTATATTTTGGTAAATATAAGAATTCAGCGAAATTCTATCACGTTTGTTCAATTTACGTCGCTCCTATTTCAGATAGCTTATTGGGCTAAGCGGCATCACAAAGCGCATGAAATGACGAGTGAAATGCACTTTTAAACTTCTAGGGTAGGGCAAACAGAGACCCGATTAGATCATTTTATATTATGGTTAACTTAAGAATTCAGCAAAATTTTATCACATTTGTTCAATTTACGTCGCTTCTATTTCAGATAGCGTATTGGGCTAAGCGGCATCTCAAAGCGCATGAAATGGCGAATGAAATGCACTATTAAACTTGTAGGCCAGGGCGAACAGAGACCCGATTAGATCATTTTACATTATCGTTAATAAAAGAATTCAGCGAAATTCTAACTCATTTGTTCAATTTACGTCGCTCCTATTTCAGATAGCGTATTGGGCTAAGCGGCATCTCAAAGCGCATGAAATGACGTGTAAAATGCACTATTAAACTTCTAGGGTAGGGCAAACAGAGACCCGGTTAGATAATTTCATATTATAGTTAATTTAAGAATTCAGCGAAATTCTATCACATTTGTTCAATTTACGTCGCTCCTATTTCAGATTGCGTATTGGGCTAAGCGGCATCTCAAAGCGCAAGAAATGGCGAGTAAAATGCACTATTAAACTTCTAGGGTAGGGCAAACAGAGGCCCGATTAGATCAATTTATATTATGGTTAATTTAAGAATTCAGCAAAATTCTATCACATTTTTTCAATTTACGTCGTTCCTATTTCAGCTAGCGTACTGGGCTAGGCGGCATCTTAAAACGCGAAGAATGGCGAGTAAAATGCACTACTAAACTTCTATGATAGGGCAATCAGAGACCCGATTAGATCATTTTATATTTTGGTTAATATAAGAATTCAGCGAAATTCTATTACATTTGTTCAATTTACGTCGCTCCTATTTCAGATAGCGTATTGTCCTAAGCGGCATCTCAAAGCGCATGAAATGACGAGTGAAAGGCAATATTAAACTTCTAGGGTAGGGCGAACAGAGACCCGAATAGATCATTTTACATTAAGGTTAATATAAGAATTCACGGAAATTCTATCACATTTGTTCAATTTACGTCGCTCGTATTTCAGATAGCGTATTGGGCTAAGCGGCATCTCAAAGCGCATGAAATGGCGAGTAAAATGCACTATTAAACTTCTAGGGTAGGGCACACAGAGACCCGATTAGATCATTTTATATTATGGTTAATTTAAGAATTCAGCAAAGTTCCATCACATTTGTTCAATTTACGTCGCTCCTATTTCAGATAGCGTACTGGGCTAGGCGGCATCTAAAAGCGCATGAAATGGCGAGTATAATGCACTATTAAACTTCTAGGATAACGCAAACAGAGACCCGATTAGATCATTTTATATTATGGTTAATTTAAGAATTCAGCGAAATTCTATCACATTTGTTCAATTTACGTCGCTCCTATTTCTGATAGCATACTGGGCTAGGCGGCATCTTAAAGCGCGTGGAGTGGCGAGTAAAACGCGCTATTAAACTTCTAGGATAAGGCAAACAGAGACCCGATTAGATCATTTTATATTACGCTTAATATGAGAATGCAGCGTAATTCTATCACATTTGTTCAACTTACGTCGCTCCTATTTCAGATAGCGCACTGGGATAGGCGGCATCTCAAAGCGCATGAAATGGCGAGTGAAATGCACTATTAGACTTCTATGGTAGGGCGAACAGAGACCCGATTAGATCATTTTACATTAAGGTTGATATAAGAATTCACGGAAATTCTATCACATTTGTTCAATTTACGTCGCTCCTATTTCAGATAGCGAACTCGGCTAAGCGGCATCTCAAAGCGCATGAAATGGCGAATAAAATGCACTAATAAACTTCTAGGCTAGGGCGAACAGAGCCCCGATCAGATCATTTTACATTATGGTTAATAAAAGAATTCAGCAAAGTTCCATCACATTTGTTCAATTTACGTCGCTCCTATTTCAGATAGCGTATTGGGCTATGCGGCATCTCAAAGCCCATGAAATGGCGAGTAAAATGCACTATTAAACTTCTAGGGTAGGACAAACAGAGACCCGATTAGATCATTTCATATTATGGTTAATTTAAGAATTCAGCGAAATTCTATCACATTTGTTCAATTTACGTCGCTCCTATTTCAGATAGCGTATTGGGATATGCGGCATCTCAAAGCGCATGAAATGGCGAGTAAAATGCACCATTAAACTTCTAGGATAAGCCAAACAGAGACACGATTAGATCATTTTATATTACGGTTAATATAAGAATTCAGCGTAATTCTATCACATTTGTTCCACTTACGTCGCTCCTATTTTAGATAGCGTATTGGGCTAAGCGGCATCTCAACGCGCATGAAATGGCGAGTGAAATGCACCATTAGACTTCTATGGTAGGGCGAACAGAGACCCGATTAGATCCTTTTACATTAAGGTTAATATAAGGATTCACAGAAATTCTATCACATTTGTTCAATTTACGTCGCTCCTATTTCAGATAGCGTACTGGGCTAGGCGGCATCTTAAAGCGCGTGGAATGGCGAGTAAAATGCACTACTAAAGTTCTATGATAGGGCAAGCAGATACCTGATTAGATCATATTATATTTTGTTTTATATAAGGTTTCACCGAAGTTCTATCACATTTGTTCAATTTACGTCGCTCCTATTTCAGATAGCGTATTGGTCTAAGCGGCATCTCAAAGCGCATGAAATGACGAGTGTAATGCACTATTAAACTTCTAGGGTTGGGCAAACAGAGACCCTATTAGATCATTTTATATTATGGTTAATTTAAGAATTCAGCGAAATTCTATCACATTTGTTCAATTTACGTCGCTCCTATTTCAGACAGCGTATTGGGCTAAGCGGCATCTCAAAGCGCATGAAATGTCGAGTGAAATGCACTTTTAGACTTCAATGGTAGGGCGAACAGAGACCCGATTAGATCATTTTACATTAAGTTAATATAAGAATTCAGGGAAATTCTATCACACTTGTTCAATTTACGTCGCTCCTATTTCAGATAGCGTATTGGGCTATGCGGCATCTCAAAGCACATGCAATGGCGACTAAAATGGACTATTAAACTTCTAGGGTAGGGCAAACAAAGACCCGATTATATCATTTTATATTATGGATAATTTAAGAATTCAGCGTAATTCTATCACATTTGTTCAACTTACGTCGCTCCTATTTCAGATAGCGTATTGGGCTAAGCGGCATCTCAAAGCGCCTGAAATGGCGAGTAAAATGCACTATTATACTTCTAGGGTAGGGCAAACAGAGACCCGATTAGATCATTTTGTATTATGGTTAATTTAAGAATTCAGCAAAATTCTATCACATTTGTTCAATTTACGTCGCTCCTATTTCAGATAGCGTATTGGGGTAAGCGGCATCTCAAAGCGCATGAAATGCCGAGTACAACGCACTATTAAACTTCTAGGGTAGGGCAAACAGAGACCCGATTAGATCATTTTATATTATGGTTAATTTAATAATTCAGCAAAATTCTATCACATTTGTTCAATTTACGTCGTTCCTATTTCAGATAGCGTACTGGGCTAGGCGGCATCTTAAAGGGCGTGGAAGGGCGACTAAAATGCACGAAAAAACTTCTATGATAGGGCAATCAGAGACCCGATTAGATCATTTTATATTTTGTTTAATATTAGATTTCAGGGAAATTCTATCACATTTGTTCTATTTACGTCGCTCATATTCCAGATAGCGCATTGGGCTAAGCGGCTTCGCAAAGCGCATGAAATGGCGAATAAAATGCACTATTAAACTTCTAGGCTAGGACGAACAGAGACCCGATTAGATCATTTTACATTATGGTTAATAAAAGAATTCAGCGAAATTGTATCACATTTATTCAATTTACATCGCTCCTATTTCAGATAGCTTATAGGGCTAAGCGGCATCTCAAAGCGCATGAAATGGCGAGAGAAATGGACCATTAAACTTCTAGGGTAGGGCGAACAGAGACCCGATTAGATCATTTTACATTAAGGTTAATATAAGAATTCAGCAAAATTCTATCACATTTGTTCAATTTACGTCGCTGATATTTCAGATAGCGTATTGGGCTAAGCGGCATCTCAAAGCGCATGAAATGGCGAATAAAATGCACTATTAAACTTCTAGGCTAGGGCGAACAGAGACCCGATTAGATCATTTTACATTATGGTTAATAAAAGAATTCAGCGAAATTCTGTCACATTTGTTAAATTTACGTCGCTCCTATTTCAGATAGCGTATTGGGCTAGGCGGCAGCTTAAAGCACGTGGAATGGCGAGTGAAATGCACTATTAAACTACGATGATAGGGCAATCAGAGACCCGATTAGATCATTTTATATTTGGGTTAATATATGAATTCAGGGAAATTCTATCACATTTGTTCAATTTACGTCGCTCCTATTTCATATAGCGTACTGGGCTAGGCGGCATCTTAAAGCGCGTGGAATGGCGAGTAAAATGCACTATTAAACTTCTATGATAGGGCAATCAGAGACCCGATTAGATCATTTTATATTTTGGTTAATATAAGAGTTCAGCGAAATTCTATCACATTTGATCAATTTACGTCGCTCCTATTTCAGATAGCGTACTGGGCTCGGCGGCATCTTAAAGCGCGTGGAATGGCGAGTGAAATGCACTATTAAACTTCTAGGGTAGGTCAGACAGATTCCCGATGAGATCATTTTATATTATGGTTAATTTAAGAATTCAGCGAAATTCTATCACATTTGTTCAATTTACGTCGCTCCTATTACAGATAGCTTATTGGGCTTAGTGGCATCTCAAAGCGCATGAAGTGGCGAATAAAATGCACTATTAAACTTGTAGGCTAGGGCGAACAGAGACCCGATCAGATCATTTTACATTATGGTTAATAAAAAAATTCAGCGAAATTCTATCACATTTGATCAATTTACGTCGCTCCTGTTTCAGATAGCGTACTGGGCTCGGCGGCATCTTAAAGCGCGTGGAATGGCGAGTGAAATGCACTATTAAACTTCTATGATAGGGCAATCAGAGACCCGATTAGATCATTTTATATTTTGTTTAATATAAGATTTCAGGGAAATTTTATCACATTTGTTCAATTTACGTCACTCCTATTTCAGATAGCGTACTGGGCTAGGCGGCATCTTAAAGCGCGTGGAATGTCAAGTAAACTGCACTATTAAATTTGTATAATAGGGCAATCAGAGACCCGATTAGATCATTTTATATTTTGGTTAACATAAGAATTCAGCGAAATTCTATCACATTTGTTCAATTTACGTCGCTCCTATTACAGATGGCTTATTGGGCTTAGTGGCATCTCAAAGCGCATGAAGTGGCGAATAAAATGCACTATTAAACTTGTAGGCTAGGGCGAACAGAGACCCGATCAGATCATTTTACATTATGGTTAATAAAAAAATTCAGCGAAATTCTATCACATTTGTTCAACTTCTGTCGCTCCTATTTCAGATAGCGTATTGGGCTAAGCGGCATCTCAAAGCGCATGAAATGGCGAGTAAAATGCACTATTAACCTTCTAGGGTAGGTCAGACAGATTCCCGATGAGATCATTTTATATTATGGTTAATTTAAGAATTCAGCGAAATTCTATCACATTTGTTCAATTTACGTCGCTCCTATTTCAGATAGCATACTGGGCTGGGCGGCATCTTAAAGCGCGTGGAATGGCGAGTAAAATGCACTACGAAACTTCTACGATAGGGCAATCAGAGATCCGATTAGATCATTTTATATTTTGGTTAATATAAGAATTCAGCGAAATTCTATCACACTTGTTCAATTTACGTCGCTCCTATTTCAGATAGCTTATTGGGCTTAGCGGCATCTCAAAGCGCATGAAATGGCGAGTGAAATGCACTATTAAACTTCTAGGCTAGGGCGAACAGAGACCCGATTAGATCATTTTACATTTTGGTTAATAAAAGAATTCAGCGAAATTCTATCACATTTGTTCAATTTACGTCGCTCCTATTTCAGATAGCATATTGGGCTAAGCGGCATCTCAAAGCGCATGAAATGACGAGTGAAATGCACTATTAAGCTTCTAGGGTGGGGCGAACAGAGACCCGATTAGATCATTTTACATTAAGGTAAATATAAGAATTCACGGAAGTTCTATCACATTTGTTCAATTTACGTCGCTCCTATTTCAGATAGCGTACTGGGCTATGCGGCATGTAAAAGCGCATGAAATGGCGAGTATAATGCACTATTAAACTTCTAGGATAACGCAAACAGAGACCCGATTAGATCATTTTATATTATGGTTAATTTAAGAATTCAGCGAAATTCTATCACATTTGTTCAATTTACGTCGCTCCTATTTCAGATCGCTTATAGGGCTTAGCGGCATCTCAAAGCGCATGAAATGACGAGTGAAATGCACTATTAAACTTCTAGGGTAGGGCAAAGAGAGACCCGATTAGATCGTTTTATATTATGGTTAATTTAAGAATTCAGCAAAATTCTATCACATTTGTTCAACATACGTCGCTCCTATTTCAGATATCGTCCTGGGCTAGGCGGCATCTTAAAGCGCGTGGAATGGCGAGTAAAATGCACTACTAAGCTTCTATGATAGGGCAATCAGAGACCCGATTAGATCATTTTATATTTTGTTTAATATAAGATTTCAGGGAAATTGTATCACATTTGTTCAATTTACGTCGCTCCTATTTCAGATAGCGTATTCGGCTAAGCGGCATCTCAAAGCGCATGAAGAGGCGAATAAAATGCACTATTAAACTTGTAGGCTAGGGCGAACAGAGACCCGATCAGATCATTTTACATTATGGTTAATAAAAAAATTCAGCGAAATTCTATCACATTTGTTCAACTTCTGTCGCTCCTATTTCAGATAGCGTATGGGGCTAAGCGGCATCTCAAAGCGCATGAAATGGCGAGTGAAATGCACTATTAAACTTCTAGGCTAGGGCGAACAGAGACCCGATTAGATCATTTCACATTTTGGTGAATAAAAGAATTCAGCGAAATTCTATCACATTTGTTCAATTTACGTCGCTCCTATTTCAGATAGCATATTGGGCTAAGCGGCATCTCAAAGCGCATGAAATGACGAGTGAAATGCACTATTAAAATTCTATGATAGGGCAATCAGAGACCCGATTAGATCATTTTATATTATGGTTAATTTAAGAATTCAGCGAAATTCTATCACATTTGTTCAATTTACGTCGCTCCTATTTCAGATAGCGTACTGGGCTAGGCGGCATCTAAAAGCGCATGAAATGGCGAGTAAAACGTGCTATTAAACTTCTAGGATAAGGCAAACAGAGACCCGATTAGATCATTTTATATTACGCTTAATATGAGAATGCAGCGTAATTCTATCACATTTGTTCAACTTACGTCGCTCCTATTTCAGATAGCGTACTGGGATAGGCGGCATCTCAAAGCGCATGAAATGGCGAGTGAAATGCACTATTAGACTTCTATGGTAGGGCGAACAGAGACCCGATTAGATCATTTTACATTAAGGTTGATATAAGAATTCACGGAAATTCTATCACATTTGTTCAATTTACGTCGCTCCTGTTTCAGATAGCGTACTGGGCTAGGCGGCATCTAAAAGCGCATGAAATGGCGAGTATAATGCACTATTAAACTTCTAGGATAACGCAAACAGAGACCCGATTAGATCATTTTATATTATGGTTAATTTAAGAATTCAGCGAAATTCTATCAGATTTGTTCAATTTACGTCGCTCCTACTTCAGATTGCATACTGCGCAAGGCGGCTTCTTAAAGCGCGTGGAATGGCGAGTAAAACGCGCTATTAAACTTCTAGGATAAGGCAAACAAAGACCCGATTAGATCATTTTATATTACGGTTAATATAAGAATGCAGCGTAATTCCAGCACATTTGTTCAACTTACGTCGCTCCTATTTCAGATAGCGTACTGGGCTAGGCTGCATCTCAAAGCGCATGAAATGGCGAGCGAAATGCACTATTAGACTTCTATGGTAGGGCGAACAGAGGCCCGTTTAGATCATTTTACATTAAGGTTAATATAAGTATTCACGGAAATTCTATCACATTTGTTCAATTTACGTCGCTCCTATTTCAGATAGCATACTGGGCTAGGCGGCATCTTAAAGCGCGTGGAATGGCGAGTAAAATGCACTACTAAACTTCTATGATAGGGCAATCAGAGACCCGATTAGATCATTTTATATTTTGGTTAATATAAGAGTTCAGCGAAATTCTATCACATTTGATCAATTTACGTCGCTCCTATTTCAGATAGCGTATTGGGCTAAGCGGCATCTCAAAGCGCATGAAATGGCGAGTAAAATGCACTATTAAACTTCTAGGGTAGGTCAGACAGAGTCCCGATGAGATCATTTTATATTATGGTTAATTTAAGAATTCAGCGAAATTCTATCACATTTGTTCAATTTACGTCGCTCCTATTTCAGATAGCGTACTGGGCTAGGCGGCATCTAAAAGCGCATGAAATGGCGAGTATAATGCACTATTAAACTTCTAGGATAACGCAAACAGAGACCCGATTAGATCATTTTATATTATGGTTAATTTAAGAATTCAGCGAAATTCTATCACATTTGTTCAATTTACGTCGCTCCTATTTCTGATAGCATACTGGGCTAGGCGGCATCTTAAAGCGCGTGGAGTGGCGAGTAAAACGCGCTATTAAACTTCTAGGATAAGGCAAACAGAGACCCGATTAGATCATTTTATATTACGCTTAATATGAGAATGCAGCGTAATTCTATCACATTTGTTCAACTTACGTCGCTCCTATTTCAGATAGCGCACTGGGATAGGCGGCATTTCAAAGCGCATGAAATGGCGAGTGAAATGCACTATTAGACTTCTATGGTAGGGCGAACAGAGACCCGATTAGATCATTTTACATTAAGGTTAATATCAGGATTCACGGAAATTCTATCACATTTGTTCAATTTACGTCGCTCCTATTTCAGATAGCGTATTGGGCTATGCGGCATCTCAAAGCCCATGAAATGGCGAGTAAAATGCACTATTAAACTTCTAGGGTAGGACAAACAGAGACCCGATTAGATCATTTCATATTATGGTTAATTTAAGAATTCAGCGAAATTCTATCACATTTGTTCAATTTACGTCGCTCCTATTTCAGATAGCGTATTGGGATATGCGGCATCTCAAAGCGCATGAAATGGCGAGTAAAATGCACCATTAAACTTCTAGGATAAGCCAAACAGAGACACGATTAGATCATTTTATATTACGGTTAATATAAGAATTCAGCGTAATTCTATCACATTTGTTCCACTTACGTCGCTCCTATTTTAGATAGCGTATTGGGCTAAGCGGCATCTCAAAGCGCGTGGAATGGCAAGTAAAATGCACTATTGAACTTCTATGATAGGGCAATCAGAGACCCGATTAGATCATTTTATATTTTGGTTAACATAAGAATTCAGCGAAATTCTATCACATTTGTTCAATTTACGTCGCTCCTATTTCAGATAGCGTATTGGGCTAAGCGGCATCTCAAAGCGCATGAAATGGCGACTAAAATGCACTATTAAACTTCTAGGCTAGGGCGAACAGAGACCCGATTAGATCATTTTACATTTTGGTTTATAAAAGAATTCAGCGAAATTCTATCACATTTGTTCAATTTACGTCGCTCCTATTTCAGATAGCATATTGGGCTAAGCGGCATCTCAAAGCGCATGAAATGACGAGTGAAATGCACTATTAAGCTTCTAGGGTGGGGCGAACAGAGACCCGATTGGATCAATTTACATTAAGGTTAATATAAGAATTCACGGAAATTCTATCACATTTGTTCAATTTACGTCGCTCCCATTTCAGATAGCGTATTGGGCTATGCGGCATCTCAAAGCGCATGAAATGGCGAGTAAAATGCACTATGAAACTTCTAGGGTAGGGCAAAAAGAGACCCGATTAGATCATTTTATATTATGGTTAATTTAAGATGTCAGCAAAATTTTATCGCATTTGTTCAACTTACGTCGCTCCTATGTCAGATAGCGTACTGGGCTAGGCGGCATCTTAAAGCGCATGAAATGACGAGTGAAATTCACTATTAAACTTCTATGATAGGGCAATCAGAGACCCGATTAGATCATTTTATATTTTGTTTAATATAAGATTTCAGGGAAATTTTATCACATTTGTTCAATTTACGTCGCTCCTATTTCAGATAGCGAACTCGGCTAAGCGGCATCTCAAAGCGCATGAAATGGCGAATAAAATGCAATATTAAACTTCTAGGCTATGGCGATCAGAGCCCCGATCAGATCATTTTACATTATGGTTAATAAAAGAATTCAGCGAAATTCTATCACATTTGTTCAACTTACGTCGCTGCTATTTTAGATAGCGTACTGGGCTAGGCGGCATCTTAAAGCGCATGAAATGGCGAGTGAAATGCACTATTAGACTTCTATAGTAGGGCGAACAGAGACCCGATTAGATCATTTTATATTACGGTTAATATAAGAATGCAGCGTAATTCTATCACATTTGGTCAACTTACGTCGCTCCTATTTCAGATAGCGTACTGGGCTAGGCGGCATCTCAAAGCGAATGAAATGGCGAGTATAATACACTATTAAACTTCTAGGATCAGGCAAACAGAGACCCGATTAGATCATTTTATATTTTGTTTAATATAAGGTTTCAGGGAAATTCTATCACATTTGTTCAATTTACGTCGCTCCTATTTCAGATAGCATACTGGGCTAGGCGGCATCTTAAAGCGCGTGGAATGGCGAGTAAAATGCACTACTAAAGTTCTATGATAGGGCAAGCAGAGACCTGATTAGATCATATTATATTTTGTTTTATATAAGGTTTCAGCGAAGTTCTATCACATTTGTTCAATTTACGTCGCTCCTATTTCAGATAGCGTATTGGTCTAAGCGGCATCTCAAAGCGCATGAAATGACGAGTGTAATGCACTATTAAACTTCTAGGGTTGGGCAAACAGAGACCCTATTAGATCATTTTATATTATGGTTAATTTAAGAATTCAGCGAAATTCTATCGCATTTGTTCAATTTACGTCGTTCCTATTTCAGATAGCGTACTGGGCTAGGCGGCATCTTAAAGGGCGTGGAAGGGCGACTAAAATGCACGAAAAAACTTCTATGATAGGGCAATCAGAGACCCGATTAGATCATTTTATATTTTGTTTAATATTAGATTTCAGGGAAATTCTATCACATTTGTTCTATTTACGTCGCTCATATTCCAGATAGCGCATTGGGCTAAGCGGCTTCGCAAAGCGCATGAAATGGCGACTAAAATGCACTATTTAACTTCTAGACTAGGGCGAACAGAGACCCGATTAGATCATTTTACATTATGGTTAATAAAAGAGTTCAGCGAAATTCTGTCACATTTGTTCAATTTACGTCGCTCCTATTTCATATAGCGTACTGGGCTAGGCGGCATATTAAAGCGCGTGGAATGGCGAGTAAAATGCACTATTAAACTTCTAGGGTAGGGCAAACAGAGACCCGATGAGACCATTTTATATTTTGGTTAATTTAAGAATTCAGCGAAATTCTATCACATTTGTTCAACTTACGTCGCTCCTATTTCACATAGCGTATTGGGCTAAGCGGCATCTCAAAGAGCAAGAAATGGCGAGTGAAATGCACTATTAGACTTCTATGGTAGGGCGAACAGAGACCCGATTGGATCATTGTACATTAAGGTTAATATAAGAATTCACGGAAATTCTGTCACATTTGTTCAATTTACGTCGCTCCTATTTCAGATAGCGTATTGGGCTATGCGGCATCTCAAAGCGCATGAAATGGCGAGTAAAATGCGCTATTAAACTTCTAGGATAAGGCAAATAGAGACCCGATTAGATCATTTTATATTACGGTTAATATAAGAATTCAGCGTAATTCTATCACATTTGTTCAACTTACGTCGCTCCTATTTCAGATAGCGTATTGGGCTAAGCGGCATCTCAAAGCGCATGAAATGGCGACTAAAATGCACTATTTAACTTCTAGACTAGGGCGAACAGAGACCCGATTAGATCATTTTACATTTTGGTTAATAAAAGAATTCAGCGAAATTCTATCACATTTGTTGAATTTACGTCGCTCCTATTTCAGATAGCGTACTGGGATAGGCGGCATCTAAATGCGCATGAAATGGCGAGTATAATGCACTATTAAACTTCTAGAATAAGGCAAACAGAGACCTGATTAGATCATTTTATATTGCGGGTAATATAAGAATTCAGCGAAATTCTATCACATTTGTTCAATTTACGTCGCTCCTATTTCAGATTGCGTATTGGGCTAAGCGGCATCTCAAAGCGCATGAAATGGCTAGTGAAATGCACTATCAAACTTCTAGGATAATTCAAACAGAGACCCGATTAGATCATTTTATATTACGGTTAATATAAGAATTCAGCGAAATTCTATCACATTTGTTCAACTTACGTCGCTCCTATTTCAGTTAGCGTACTGGGCTAGGCGGCATCTTAAAGCGCGTGGAATGGCGAGTAAAATGCACTACTAAACTTCTATGATAGGGCAATCAGAGACCCGATTAGATCATTTTATATTTTGGTTAATATAAGTATTCAGCGAAATTCTATCACATTTGTTCAATTTACGTCGCTCCTATTTCAGATAGCGTATTGGGCTAAGCGGCATCTCAAAGCGCATGAAATGGCGAGTGAAATGCACTATCAAACTTCTAGGATAATTCAAACAGAGACCCGATTAGATCATTTTATATTACGGTTAATATAAGAATTCTGCGAAATTCTATCACATTTGTTCAATTTACGTCTCTCCTATTTCAGATAGCGTATCGGGCTAAGCGGACTCTCAAAGCGCATGAAATGACGAGTAAAATGCACTATTAAACTTTTATGATAGGGCAATCAGAGATCCGATTAGATCATTTTATAATTTGGTTAATATAAGAATTAAGCGTAATTCTATCACATTTGTTCAATTTACGTCGCTCCTATTTCAGATAGCTTATTGGGCTAAGCGGCATCTCAAAGCGCATGAAATGGCGAGTGAAATGCACCATTAGACTTCTATGGTAGGGCGAACAGAGACCCGATTAGATCATTTTCATTAAGGTTAATATAAGAATTCAGGGAAATTCTATCACATTTGTCCAATTTACGTCGCTCCTATTTCAGATAGCGTATTGGGCTATGCGGCATCTCAAAGCGCATGAAATGAGGAGTAAAATGCGCTATTAAATTTCTAGGGTAGGGCAAGCAGAGACCCGCTTAGATCATTTTATATTATGGTTATTTTAAGAATTCAGCGAAATTCTATCACATTTGTTCAATTTACGTCGCTCCTATTTAAGATAGCGTACTGCGCTAGGCGGCATCTTAAAGCGCATGAAATGGCGAGTGAAATGCACTCATACACTTCAATGATAGGGCCATCAGAGAACCGATTAGATCATTGTATATTTTGTTTAATATAAGATTTCAGGGAAATTCTATCACATTCGTTCAATTTACGTCGCTCATATTTCAGATAGCGTATTGGGCTAAGCGGCATCTCAAAGCGCCTGAAATGGCGAGTAAAATGCACTATTATACTTCTAGGGTAGGGCAAACAGAGACCCGATTAGATCATTTTTATTATGGTTAATTTAAGATTTCAGCAAAATTCTATCACATTTGTTCAATTTACGTCGTTCCTATTTCAGATAGCGTACTGGGCTAGGCGGCATCTTAAAGGGCGTGGAAGGGCGAGTAAAATGCACGAATAAACTTCTATGATAGGGCAATCAGAGACCCGATTAGATCATTTTATATTTTGTTTAATATTAGATTTCAGGGAAATTCTATCACATTTGTTCTATTTACGTCGCTCATATTCCAGATAGCGCATTGGGATAAGCGGCTTCTCAGAGCGCATGAAATGGCGAATGGAATGCACTATTAAACTTCTAGGCTAGAGCGAACAGAGACCCGATCAGATCATTTTACATTATGGTTAATAAAAGAATTCAGCGAAATTCTATCACATTTGTTCAACTTACGTCGCTCCTATTTCATTTAGCGTATTGGGCTAAGCGGCATCTCAAAGCGCATGAAATGGCGAATAAAATGCACTATTAAACTTCTAGGGTAAGGCAAACAGAGACCCGATTAGATCATTTTATATTACGGTTAATAAAAGAATTCAGCGAAATTCTATCACATTTGTTCAATTTACATCGCTCCTATTTCAGATAGCGTATTGGGCTAAGCGGCATCTCAAATCGCATGAAATGACGAGTAGAATGCACTATTAAACTTTTAGGGTAGGGCAAACAGAGACCCGATTAGATAATTTTATATTATAGTTAATTTAAGAATTCAACAAAATTCTATCACATTTGTTCAATTTACGTCGCTCCTATTTCAGATAGCGTATTGGGCTATACGGCATCTCAAAGCGCATGAAATGGCGAATAAAATGCACTATTAAACTTCTAGGGTAGGGCAAACAGAGACCCGATTAGATCATTTGTTATTATGGTTAATTTAAGAATTCAGCGAAATTCTATCACATTTGTTCAATTTATGTCGCTCCTGTTTCAGATAGCGTATTGGGCTAAGCGGCATCTCGAAGCGCATGAAATGGCGAGTATAATGCACTATTAAACTTCTAGGGTAAGGCAAACAGAGGCCCGATTACATCATTTTATATAACGGTTAATATAAGAATGCAGCGTAATTCTATCACATTTGATCAACTTACGTCGCTCATATTTCAGATAGCGTACTGGGCTAGGCGGCATCTTAAAGCGCATGAAATGGCGAGTAAAATGCACTGTTAAACATCTATGATAGGGCAAACAGAGGCCCGATTACATCATTTTACATTAAGGTTAATATAAGAATTCAGGGAAATTCTATCACATTTGTTCAATTTACGTCGCTCCTATTCCAGATAACGTATTGGGCTAAGCGGCATCTCATAGCGCATGAAATGGCGAGTAAAATGCACTATTAAACTTCTAGGGTAGGGCAAGCAGAGACCCGATTAGATCATTTTATATTATTGTTAATTTAAGAATTCAGCGAAATTCTATCACATTTGTTCAATTTACGTCGCTCCTATTTCAGACAGCGTACTGGGTTCGGCCGCATCTTAAAGAGCGTGGAATGGCGAGTGAAATGCACTATTAGACTTCTATGGTAGGGCGAACAGAGACCCGATTAGATCATTTTATATTGTGGTTAATATAAGAATTCAGGGAAATTCTAACACATTTGTTCAATTTACGTCGCTCCTATTCCAGATAGCGTATTGGGCTAAGCGGCATCTCATAGCGCATGAAATGGCGAGTAAAATGCTCTATTAAACTTCTAGGATAAGGCAAACAGAGACCCGATTAGATCATTTTATATTACGGATAATATAAGAATTCAGCGTAATTCTATCACATTTGTTCAATTTACGTCGCCCCTATTTCAAGTAGCGTATTGTGCTAAGCGGCATCTCAAAGCGCGTGGAATGGCGAGTAAAATGCACTACTAAACTTCTATGGTAGGGCAATCAGAGACCCGATTAGATCATTTTATATTTTGTTTAATATAAGATTTCAGGGAAATTCTATCGCATTTGTTCAATTTACGTCGCTCCTATTTCAGATAGCGTATTGGGCTAAGCGGCATCTCAAAGCGCATGAAATGGAGAATAAAATGCACTATTAAACTTCTAGGCTAGGGAGAACAGAGACCCGATTAGATCATTTTACATTATGGTTCATAAAAGAATTCAGCGCAATTCTATCACATTTTTTCAACTTACGTCGCTCCTATTTCAGATAGCGTATTGGGCTAAGCGGCATCTCAAAGCGCATGAAATGGAGAATAAAATGCACTATTAAACTTCTAGGCTAGGGAGAACAGAGACCCGATTAGATCATTTTACATTATGGTTCATAAAAGAATTCAGCGCAATTCTATCACATTTTTTCAACTTACGTCGCTCCTATTTCAGGTAGCGTATTGGGCTAGGCGGCATCTCAAAGCGCATGAAATGACGAGTGAAATGCACTATTAAACTTCTAGGGTAGGGCAATCAGTGACCCGATTAGATCATTTTGTATTATAGTTAATTTAAGAATTCAGCGAAATTCTATCACATTTGTTCAATTTACGTCGCTCCTATTTCAGATAGCGTATTGGGCTAAGCGGCATCTCAAAGCGCATGAAATGGCGAGTAAAATGCAATACTAAACTTCTAGGATAAGGCAAACAGAGACCCGATAAGATCATTTTATATTACGGTTAATATAAGAATTCAGTGTAATTCTATCACATTTGTTCAACTTACGTCGCTCCTAATTTAGATAGCGTACTGGGCTAGCCGGCATCTTAAAGCGCGTGGAATGGCGAGTAAACTGCACTGCTAAAGTTCTATGATAGGGCAATCAGAGACCCGATTAGATCATTTTATATTTTGTTTAATATAAGATTTCAGGGAAATTCTATCACATTTGTTCAATTTACGTAGCTCCTATTTCAGATAGCGTATTGAGCTAAGCGGCATCTCAAAGCGCATGAAATGGCGAGTAAAATGCACTATTAGATTTCTATGGTAGGGCGTACAGAGACCCGATTAGATCATTTTATATTGTGGTTAATTTAAGCATTCAGCAAAATTCTATCACATTTGTTCAATTTACGTCGCTCCTATTTCAGATAGCGTATTGGGCTGAGCGGCATCTCAAAGCGCATGAAATGGCGAGTAAAATGCACTATCAAACTTCTAGGATAAGGCAAACAGAGACCCGATTAGATCATTTTATATTTTGTTTAATATAAGATTTCAGGGAAATTCTATCACATTTGTTCAATTTACGTCGCTCCTATTTCAGATAGCGTATTGGGCTAAGCGGCATCTCAAAGCGCATGAAATGACGAGTAAAATGCACTATTAAACTTTTATGATAGGGCAATCAGAGATCCGATTAGATCATTTTATAATTTGGTTAATATAAGAATTAAGCGTAATTCTATCACATTTGTTCAATTTACGTCGCTCCTATTTCAGATAGCTTATTGGGCTAAGCGGCATCTCAAAGCGCATGAAATGGCGAGTGAAATGCACCATTAGACTTCTATGGTAGGGCGAACAGAGACCCGATTAGATCATTTTCATTAAGGTTAATATAAGAATTCAGGGAAATTCTATCACATTTGTCCAATTTACGTCGCTCCTATTTCAGATAGCGTATTGGGCTATGCGGCATCTCAAAGCGCATGAAATGAGGAGTAAAATGCGCTATTAAATTTCTAGGGTAGGGCAAGCAGAGACCCGCTTAGATCATTTTATATTATGGTTATTTTAAGAATTCAGCGAAATTCTATCACATTTGTTCAATTTACGTCGCTCCTATTTAAGATAGCGTACTGCGCTAGGCGGCATCTTAAAGCGCATGAAATGGCGAGTGAAATGCACTCATACACTTCAATGATAGGGCAATCAGAGAACCGATTAGATCATTGTATATTTTGTTTAATATAAGATTTCAGGGAAATTCTATCACATTCGTTCAATTTACGTCGCTCATATTTCAGATAGCGTATTGGGCTAAGCGGCATCTCAAAGCGCCTGAAATGGCGAGTAAAATGCACTATTATACTTCTAGGGTAGGGCAAACAGAGACCCGATTAGATCATTTTTATTATGGTTAATTTAAGATTTCAGCAAAATTCTATCACATTTGTTCAATTTACGTCGTTCCTATTTCAGATAGCGTACTGGGCTAGGCGGCATCTTAAAGGGCGTGGAAGGGCGAGTAAAATGCACGAATAAACTTCTATGATAGGGCAATCAGAGACCCGATTAGATCATTTTATATTTTGTTTAATATTAGATTTCAGGGAAATTCTATCACATTTGTTCTATTTACGTCGCTCATATTCCAGATAGCGCATTGGGATAAGCGGCTTCTCAGAGCGCATGAAATGGCGAATGGAATGCACTATTAAACTTCTAGGCTAGAGCGAACAGAGACCCGATCAGATCATTTTACATTATGGTTAATAAAAGAATTCAGCGAAATTCTATCACATTTGTTCAACTTACGTCGCTCCTATTTCATTTAGCGTATTGGGCTAAGCGGCATCTCAAAGCGCATGAAATGGCGAATAAAATGCACTATTAAACTTCTAGGGTAAGGCAAACAGAGACCCGATTAGATCATTTTATATTACGGTTAATAAAAGAATTCAGCGAAATTCTATCACATTTGTTCAATTTACATCGCTCCTATTTCAGATAGCGTATTGGGCTAAGCGGCATCTCAAATCGCATGAAATGGCGAGTAAAATGCACTATTAAACTTCTCGGCTAGGGCGAACAGAGACCCGATTATATCATTTTACATTATGGTTAATAAAAGAATTCAGCGAAATTCTATCACATTTGTTCAATTGACATCGCTCCTATTTCAGATAGCGTATTGGGCTAAGCGGCATCTCAAAGCGCATGAAATGGCGAGTAAAATGCACTATTAAACTTCTAGGGTAGGGCAAACAGAGACCCGATTAGATAATTTCATATTATAGTTAATTTAAGAATTCAGCGAAATTCTATCACATTTGTTCAATTTACGTCGCTCCTATTTCAGATTGCGTATTGGGCTAAGCGGCATCTCAAAGCGCATGAAATGGTGAGTGAAATGCACTATCAAACTTCTAGGATAATTCAAACAGAGACCCGATTAGATCATTTTATATTACGGTTAATATAAGAATTCAGCGTAATTCTATCACATTTGTTCAACTTACGTCGTTCCTATTTCAGATAGCGTACTGGGCTAGGCGGCATCTTAAAGCGCGTGGAATGGCGAGTCAAATGCACCACTAAACTTCTATGATAGGGCAATCAGAGACCCGATCAGATCATTTTACATTATGGTTAATAAAAGAATTCAGCGAAATTCTATCACATTTGTTCAACTTACGTCGCTCCTATTTCATTTAGCGTATTGGGCTAAGCGGCATCTCAAAGCGCATGAAATGGCGAATAAAATGCATTATTAAACTTCTAGGGTAAGGCAAACAGAGACCCGATTAGATCATTTCATATTACGGTTAATAAAAGAATTCAGCGAAATTCTATCACATTTGTGCAATTTACATCGCTCCTATTTCAGATAGCGTATTGGGCTAAGCGGCATCTCAAAGCGCATGAAATGGCGAGTAAAATGCACTATTAGACTTCTATGGTAGGGCGAACAGAGACCCGATTATATCATTTTACATTATGGTTAATAAAAGAATTCAGCGAAATTCTATCACATTTGTTCAATTTACATCGCTCCTATTTCAGATAGCGTATTGGGCTAAGCGGCATCTCAAAGCGCATGAAATGGCGAGTAAAATGCACTATTAAACTTCTAGGGTAGGGCAAACAGAGACCCGATTAGATAATTTCATATTATAGTTAATTTAAGAATTCAGCGAAATTCTATCACATTTGTTCAATTTACGTCGCTCCTATTTCAGATAGCGTATTGGGCTAAGCGGCATCTCAGAGCGCATGAAATGGCGAGTGAAATGCACTATCAAACTTCTAGGATAATTCAAACAGAGACCCGATTAGATCATTTTATATTACGGTTAATATAAGAATTCAGCGAAATTCTATCACATTTGTTCAATTTACGTCTCTCCTATTTCAGATAGCGTATTGGGCTACGCGGCATCTCAAAGCGTATGAAATGACGAGTAAAATGCACGATTAAACTTCTAGGGTAGGGCGAACAGAGCCCGAACAGATCATTTTCCATTAAGGTTAATATAAGAATTCAGGGAAATCTATCACATTTGTTCAATTTACGTCGCTCCTATGTCAGATAGCGTACTGGGCTAGGCGGCATCTTAAAGCGCATGAAATGACGAGTGAAATGCACTATTAAACTTCTAGGGTAGGGCGAACAGAGACTCGATTAGATCATTTTACATTAATGTTAATATGAGAATTCAGCGAAATTCTATCACATTTGTTCAATTTACGTCAGTCATATTTCAGATAGCGTATTGGGCTAAGCGGCACCTCAAAGCGCAAGAAATGGCGAGTAAAATTCACTATTAAACTTCTAGGGTAGGGCAAACAGAGACCCGATTAGATCATTTTATATTATGGTTAATTTAAGAATTCAGCGAAATTCTATCACATTTGTTCAATTTACGTCGCTCCTATTTCAGACAGCGTATTGGGCTACGCGGCATCTCAAAGCGCATGAAATGGCGAGTACAATGCACTATTAAACTTCTAGCGTAACGCAAACAGAGACCCGATTAGATCATTTTATATTACGGTTAATATAAGAATTCAGCGTAATTCTATCACATTTGTTCAACTTACGTCGTTCCTATTTCAGATAGCGTACTGGGCTAAGCGGCATCTTAAAGCGCGTGGAATGGCGAGTAAAATGCACTATTAAACTTCTATGATAGGGCAATCAGAGACCCGATTAGATCATTTTATATTATGGTTAATTTAAGAATTCAGCAAAATTCTATCACATTTGTTCAATTTCCGTCGCTCCTATTACAGATAGCGTATTGGGCTAACCGGCATCTCAAAGCGCATGAATTGGCGAATAAAATGCACTATTAAACTTCTAGGCTAGGGCGAACAGAGACCCGATTAGATCATTTTACATTATGGTTAATAAAAGAATTCAGCGAAATTCTATCACATTTGTTCAATTTACATCGCTCCTATTTCAGATAGCGTATTGGGCTAAGCGGCATCTCAAAGCGCATGAAATGACGAGTAGAATGCACTATTAAACTTTTAGGGTAGGGCAAACAGAGACCCGATTAGATAATTTTATATTATAGTTAATTTAAGAATTCAACAAAATTCTATCACATTTGTTCAATTTACGTCGCTCCTATTTCAGATAGCGTATTGGGCTATACGGCATCTCAAAGCGCATGAAATGGCGAGTAAAATGCACTGTTAAACTTCTAGGGTAGGGCAAACAGAGACCCGATTAGATCATTTGTTATTATGGTTAATTTAAGAATTCAGCGAAATTCTATCACATTTGTTCAATTTATGTCGCTCCTGTTTCAGATAGCGTATTGGGCTAAGCGGCATCTCGAAGCGCATGAAATGGCGAGTATAATGCACTATTAAACTTCTAGGGTAAGGCAAACAGAGGCCCGATTACATCATTTTATATAACGGTTAATATAAGAATGCAGCGTAATTCTATCACATTTGATCAACTTACGTCGCTCATATTTCAGATAGCGTACTGGGCTAGGCGGCATCTTAAAGCGCATGAAATGGCGAGTAAAATGCACCGTCAAACATCTATGATAGGGCAAACAGAGGCCCGATTACATCATTTTACATTAAGGTTAATATAAGAATTCAGGGAAATTCTATCACATTTGTTCAATTTACGTCGCTCCTATTCCAGATAACGTATTGGGCTAAGCGGCATCTCATAGCGCATGAAATGGCGAGTAAAATGCACTATTAAACTTCTAGGGTAGGGCAAGCAGAGACCCGATTAGATCATTTTATATTATTGTAAATTTAAGAATTCAGCGAAATTCTATCACATTTGTTCAATTTACGTCGCTCCTATTTCAGACAGCGTACTGGGTTCGGCCGCATCTTAAAGAGCGTGGAATGGCGAGTGAAATGCACTATTAGACTTCTATGGTAGGGCGAACAGAGACCCGATTAGATCATTTTATATTATGGTTAATTTAAGAATTCAGCGAAATTCTATAACATTTGTTCAATTTACGTCGCTCCTATTTCAGATAGCGTATTGGGCTATGCGGCATCTCAAAGCGCATGAAATGGCGAGTAAAATGCACTGTTAAACTTCTATGATAGGGCAAACAGAGGCCCGATTACATCATTTTACATTAAGGTTAATATAAGAATTCAGGGAAATTCTAACACATTTGTTCAATTTACGTCGCTCCTATTCCAGATAGCGTATTGGGCTAAGCGGCATCTCATAGCGCATGAAATGGCGAGTAAAATGCTCTATTAAACTTCTAGGATAAGGCAAACAGAGACCCGATTAGATCATTTTATATTACGGATAATATAAGAATTCAGCGTAATTCTATCACATTTGTTCAATTTACGTCGCCCCTATTTCAAGTAGCGTATTGTGCTAAGCGGCATCTCAAAGCGCGTGGAATGGCGAGTAAAATGCACTACTAAACTTCTATGGTAGGGCAATCAGAGACCCGATTAGATCATTTTATATTTTGTTTAATATAAGATTTCAGGGAAATTCTATCGCATTTGTTCAATTTACGTCGCTCCTATTTCAGATAGCGTATTGGGCTAAGCGGCATCTCAAAGCGCATGAAATGGAGAATAAAATGCACTATTAAACTTCTAGGCTAGGGAGAACAGAGACCCGATTAGATCATTTTACATTATGGTTCATAAAAGAATTCAGCGCAATTCTATCACATTTTTTCAACTTACGTCGCTCCTATTTCAGATAGCGTATTGGGCTAAGCGGCATCTCAAAGCGCATGAAATGGAGAATAAAATGCACTATTAAACTTCTAGGCTAGGGAGAACAGAGACCCGATTAGATCATTTTACATTATGGTTCATAAAAGAATTCAGCGCAATTCTATCACATTTTTTCAACTTACGTCGCTCCTATTTCAGGTAGCGTATTGGGCTAGGCGGCATCTCAAAGCGCATGAAATGACGAGTGAAATGCACTATTAAACTTCTAGGGTAGGGCAATCAGTGACCCGATTAGATCATTTTATATTATAGTTAATTTAAGAATTCAGCGAAATTCTATCACATTTGTTCAATTTACGTCGCTCCTATTTCAGATAGCGTATTGGGCTAAGCGGCATCTCAAAGCGCATGAAATGGCGAGTAAAATGCAATACTAAACTTCTAGGATAAGGCAAACAGAGACCCGATAAGATCATTTTATATTACGGTTAATATAAGAATTCAGTGTAATTCTATCACATTTGTTCAACTTACGTCGCTCCTAATTTAGATAGCGTACTGGGCTAGCCGGCATCTTAAAGCGCGTGGAATGGCGAGTAAACTGCACTGCTAAACTTCTATGATAGGGCAATCAGAGACCCGATTAGATCATTTTATATTTTGTTTAATATAAGATTTCAGGGAAATTCTATCACATTTGTTCAATTTACGTAGCTCCTATTTCACATAGCGTATTGGGCTAAGCGGCATCTCAAAGAGCAAGAAATGGCGAGTGAAATGCACTATTAGACTTCTATGGTAGGGCGAACAGAGACCCGATTGGATCATTGTACATTAAGGTTAATATAAGAATTCACGGAAATTCTGTCACATTTGTTCAATTTACGTCGCTCCTATTTCAGATAGCGTATTGGGCTATGCGGCATCTCAAAGCGCATGAAATGGCGAGTAAAATGGACCATTAAACTTCTAGGGTAGGGCGAACAGAGACCCGATTAGATCATTTTACATTAAGGTTAATATAAGAATTCAGCAAAATTCTATCACATTTGTTCAATTTACGTCGCTGATATTTCAGATAGCGTATTGGGCTAAGCGGCATCTCAAAGCGCATGAAATGGCGACTAAAATGCACTATTTAACTTCTAGACTAGGGCGAACAGAGACCCGATTAGATCATTTTACATTATGGTTAATAAAAGAGTTCAGCGAAATTCTGTCACATTTGTTCAATTTACGTCGCTCCTATTTCATATAGCGTACTGGGCTAGGCGGCATATTAAAGCGCGTGGAATGGCGAGTAAAATGCACTATTAAACTTCTAGGGTAGGGCAAACAGAGACCCGATGAGACCATTTTATATTTTGGTTAATTTAAGAATTCAGCGAAATTCTATCACATTTGTTCAACTTACGTCGCTCCTATTTCACATAGCGTATTGGGCTAAGCGGCATCTCAAAGAGCAAGAAATGGCGAGTGAAATGCACTATTAGACTTCTATGGTAGAGCGAACAGAGACCCGATTGGATCATTGTACATTAAGGTTAATATAAGATTTCAGGGAAATTCTATCACATTTGTTGAATTTACGTCGCTCCTATTTCAGATAGCGTACTGGGCTAAGCGGCACCCTAAAGCGCGTGGAGTGGCGAGTAAAATGCACTATTAAACTTCTAGGGTAGGGCAAACAGAGACCCGATTAGATCATTTTATATTATGGTTAATTTAAGAATTCAGCAAAATTCTATCACATTTGTTCAATGTACGTCGCTCCTATTTCGGATAGCGTACTGGGCTAAGCGGCACCCTAAAGCGCGTGGAGTGGCGAGTAAAATGCACTATTAATCTTCTATGATAGGGCAATCAGAGACCCGATTAGATCATTTTATATTTTGGTTAATATAAGATTTCAGGGAAATTCTATCACATTTGTTCAATTTACGTCGCTCCTATTTCAGATAGCGTATTGGGCTAAGCGGCATCACAAAGCGCATGAAATGGCGAACGAAATGCACTATTAAACTTCTAGGCTAGGGCGAACAGAGACCAGATTAGATCATTTTATACTTTGGTTAACATAAGGATTCTGCGAAATTTTATCACATTTGTTCAATTTACGTCGCTCCTATTTCAGATAGCTTATTGGGCTAAGCGGCATCTGAAGGCGCATGAAGTGACGAGTAAGATGCACTATTAAACTTCTAGGGTAGGGCGCACAGAGACCCGATTAGATCATTTTATATTATGGTTAATTTAAGATGTCAGCAAAATTCTATCACATTTGTTCAACGTACGTCGCACCTATTTCGGATAGCGTACTGGGCTAAGCGGCACCCTAAAGCGCGTGGAATGGCGAGTAAAATGCACTATTAACCTTCTATGATAGGGCAATCAGAGACCAGATTAGATCATTTTATACTTTGGTTAATATAAGAATTCAGCGAAATTCTATCACATTTGTTCAATTTACGTGGCTCCTATTTCAGATAGCGTACTGGGCTAAGCGGGGTCTCAAAGCGCATGAAATGGCGACTAAAATGCACTATTAAACTTCTATGATTGGGCAATCCGAGACCCGATTAGATCATTTTATATTTTGTTTAATATAAGATTTCAGGGAAATTCTATCACATTTGTTCAATTTACGTCGCTCATATTTCAGATAGCGTATTGCACTAAGCGGCATCTCAAAGCGCATGAAATGGCGAGTAAAATGCACTATTAAACTTCTAGGGTAGGGCAAACAGAGACCCGATTAGATCATTTTATATTATGGTTAATTTAAGATGTCAGCGAAATTCTATCACATTTTTTCAACTTACGTCGCTCCTATTTCAGATAGCGTATTGGGATGAGCAGCATCTCAAAGCGCATGAAATGGCGAGTAAAATGCACAATTAAACTATTAGGGTAGGGCAAACAGAGACCCGATTAGATCATTTTATATTATGGTTAATATAAGAATTCAGCGTAATTCTATCACATTTGTTCAACTTACGTCGCTCCTATTTCAGGTAGCGTACAGGGTTAGGCGGCATCTTAAAGCGCGTGAAATGGCGAGTAAAATGCACTATTAAACTTCTAGGATAAGGCAAACAGAGACCCGATTAGATCATTTTATATTACGGTTAATATAAGAATGCGGCGTAATTCTTTCACATTTGTTCAATTTACGTCGCTGCTATTCCAGATAGCTTATTGTGCTTAGCGGCATCTCAAAGCGCATGAAATGACGAGTGAAATGCACTATTAAACTTCTAGGGTAGGGCAAACAGAGACCCGATTAGATCGTTTTATATTGTGGTTAATTTAAGAATTCAGCACTATTCTATCACATTTGTTCAATTTACGTCGCTCCTATTTCAGATAGCGTATTGGCCTAAGCTGCATCTCAAAGCGCATGAAATGGCCAGTAAAATGCACTATCAAACTTCTAGGATAAGGCAAACAGAGACCCGATTAGATCATTTTATATTACGGTTAATATCAGAATGCGGCGTAATTCTTTCACATTTGTTCAATTTACGTCGCTGCTATTCCAGATAGCTTATTGGGCTTAGCGGCATCTCAAAGCGCATGAAATGACGAGTGAAATGCACTATTAAACTTCTAGGCTAGGGCAAACAGAGACCCGATTAGATCATTTTATATTTTGGTTAATATAAGAATTCTGCGAAATTCTATCACATTTGTTCAACTTACGTCGCTCCTATTTCAGATAGCGTACTGTGCTAGGCGGCATCTTAAAGCTCGTGGAATGGCGAGTAAAATGCACTACTAAACTTCTATGATAGGGCAATCAGAGACCCGATTAGCTCATTTTATATTTTGTTTAATATAAGATTTCAGGGAAATTCTATCACATTTGTTCAATTTACGTCGCTCCTATTTCAGATAGCTTATTGGGCTAAGCGGCATGTCAAAGCGCATGAAATGACGAGTGAAATGCACTGTTAAACTTCTATGATAGGGCAATCAGAGAACCGATTAGATCATTTTATATTTTGTTTAATATAAGATTTCAGGGAAATTCTATCACATTTGTTCAATTTACGTCGCTCCTATTTCAGATAGCTTATTGGGCTAAGCGGCATCTGAAGGCGCATGAAATGGCGAGTAAAATGCACTATTAAACTTCTAGGGTAGGGCAAACAGAGACCCGATGAGGTCATTTTATATTATGGTTAATTTAAGATGTCAGCAAAATTTTATCACATTTGTTCAATTTACGTCGCTCCTATTTCAGATAGCGTACTGGGCTAGGCGGCATCTTAAAGCGCGTGGAATTGCGAGTAATATGCACTACTAAACTTCTATGATAGGGCAATCAGAGACCCGATTAGATCATTTTATATTTTGTTTAATATAAGGTTTCAGGGAAATTCTATCACTTTCGTTCAATTTACGTCGCTTCTATTACAGATAGCTTATTGGGCTTAGCGGCATCTCAAAGCGCATGAAATGACGAGTGAAATGCACTATTAAACTTCTAGGGTAGGGCAAACAGAGTCCCGATTATGTCATTTTATATTATGGTTAATTTAAGAATTCAGCAAAATTCTATCACATTTGTTCAATTTACGTCGTTCCTATTTCAGATAGCGTCCTGGGCTAAGCGGCATCTAAAAGCGCATGAAATGGCGAGTATAATGCACTATTATACTTCTAGGATAAGGCAAACAGAGACCCGATTAGATCATTTTATATTACGGTTAATATAAGAATTCAGCGTAATTCTATCACATTTGTTCAACTTACGTCGTTCCTATTTCAGATAGCGTACTGGGCTAGGCGGCATCTTAAAGCGCGTGGAATGGCGAGTAAAGTGCACTATTAAACTTCTATGATAGGGCAATCAGAGACCCGATTAGATTATTTTATATTACGGTTAATATAAGAATTCAGCGTAATTCCATCACATTTGTTCAACTTACGTCGTTCCTAATTTAGATAGCGTACTGGGCTAGGCGGCATCTTAAAGCGCGTGGAATGGCGAGTAAAATGCACTGCTAAACTTCTATGATAGGGCAATCAGAGACCCGATTAGATCATTTTATATTTTGTTTAATATAAGATTTCAGGGAAATTCTATCACATTTGTTCAATTTACGCCGCTCCTATTTCAGATAGCGTATTGTGCTAAGCGGCATCTCAAGGCGCATGAAATGGCGAATAAAATGCGCTCTTAAACTTCTAGGCTATGGCGAACAGAGACCCGATTAGATCATTTTACATTAAGGTTAATATAAGTATTCAGCGAGATTCTATCACACTTGTTCAAGTTACGTCGCTTCTATTTCAGACAGCGTACTGAGCTAGGCGGCATCTTAAAGCGCGTAGAATGGCGAGTAAAATGCACTATTAGCCTTCTATGATAGGGCAATCAGAGACCAGATTAGATCATTATATACTTTGGTTAATATAAGAATTCAGCGAAATTCTATCACATTTGTTCAATTTACGTCGCTCCTATTTCAGATAGCGTATTGGGCTAAGCGGCATCTCAAAGCGCATGAAATTACGAGTGAAATGCACTATTAAACTTCTAGGGTAGGGCAAACAGGGACCCGATTAGATGATTTTATATTATGGTTAATTTAAGAATTCAGCGAAATTCTATCACATTTGTTCAATTTACGTCGCTTCTATTACAGATAGCTTATTGGGCTTAGCGGCATCTCAAAGCGCATGAAATGACGAGTGAAATGCACTATTATACTTCTAGGGTGAGGCAAACAGAAACCCGATTAGATCATTTTATATTACGGTTAATATAAGAATTCAGCGTAATTCTATCACATTTGTTCAACTTACGTCGCTCCTATTTCAGATAGCGTATTGGGCTAAGCGGCATCTCAAAGCGCATGAAATTACGAGTGAAATGCACTATTAAACTTCTAGGGTGAGGCAAACAGAAACCCGATTAGATCATTTTATATTACGGTTAATATAAGAATTCAGCGTAATTCTATCACATTTGTTCTACTTACGTCGCTCCTAATTTAGATAGCGTACTGGGCTAGGCGGCATCTTGAAGCGCGTGGAATGGCGAGTAAAATTCACTGCTAAACTTCTATGATAGGGCAATCAGAGACCCGATTAGATCATTTTATATTTTGTTTAATATAAGATTTCAGGGAAATTCTATCACATTTGTTCAATTTACGTCGCTCCTATTTCAGATAGCGTATTGGGCTAAGCGGCATCTCAAGGCGCATGAAATGGCGAATAAAATTCGCTATTAAACTTCTAGGCTAGGGCGAACAGAGACCCGATTAGATCATTTTACATTCTGGTTCTTAAAAGAATTCAGCGAAATTCTATCACATTTGTTCAACGTACGTCGCTCCTATTTCAGATAGCGTATTGGGATGAGCGGCATCGAAAAGCGCATGAAATGGCGAGTAAAATGCACAATTAAACTACTAGGGTAGGGCAAACAGAGACCCGATTAGATCGTTTTATATTGTGGTTAATTTAAGAATTCAGCACTATTCTATCACATTTGTTCAATTTACGTCGCTCCTATTTCAGATAGCGTATTGGGCTAAGCTGCATCTCAAAGCGCATGAAATGGCCAGTAAAATGCACTATCAAACTTCTAGGATAAGGCAAACAGAGACCCGATTAGATCATTTTATATTACGGTTAATATAAGAATGCGGCGTAATTCTTTCACATTTGTTCAATTTACGTCGCTGCTATTCCAGATAGCTTATTGGGCTAAGCGGCATCTCAAAGCGCATGAAATTACGAGTGAAATGCACTATTAAACTTCTAGGGTAGGGCAAACAGGGACCCGATTAGATCATTTTATATTATGGTTAATTTAAGAATTCAGCGAAATTCTATCACATTTGTTCAATTTACGTCGCTTCTATTACAGATAGCTTATTGGGCTTAGCGGCATCTCAAAGCGCATGAAATGACGAGTGAAATGCACTATTATACTTCTAGGGTGAGGCAAACAGAAACCCGATTAGATCATTTTATATTACGGTTAATATAAGAATTCAGCGTAATTCTATCACATTTGTTCAACTTACGTCGTTCCTATTTCAGATAGCGTACTGGGCTAGGCGGCATCTTAAAGCGCGTGGAATGGCGAGTAAAGTGCACTATTAAACTTCTATGATAGGGCAATCAGAGACCCGATTAGATCATTTTATATATTGGTTAATATAAGAATTCAGCAAAATTCTATCACATTTGTTCAATTTACGTCGCTCCTATTTCAGATAGCGTATTGGGCTAAGCTGCATCTCAAAGCGCATGAAATGGCCAGTAAAATGCACTATCAAACTTCTAGGATAAGGCAAACAGAGACCCGATTAGATCATTTTATATTACGGTTAATATAAGAATTCAGCGTAATTCTATCACATTTGTTCAACTTACGTCGCTCCTATTTCAGGTAGCGTACTGGGCTAGGCGGCATCTTAAAGCGCGTGGAATGGCGAGTAAAATGCACTATTAAACTTCTAGGATAAGGCAAACAGAGACCCGATTAGATCATTTTATATTACGGTTAATATAAGAATGCGGCGTAATTCTTTCACATTTGTTCAATTTACGTCGCTGCTATTCCAGATAGCTTATTGTGCTTAGCGGCATCCCAAAGCGCATGAAATGGCGAGTGAAATGCACTATTAAACTTCTAGGGTAGGGCAAACAGAGACCCGATTAGATCATTTTATATTATGGTTAATTTAAGATGTCAGCGAAATTCTATCACATTTTTTCAACTTACGTCGCTCCTATTTCAGATAGCGTATTGGGATGAGCGGCATCTCAAAGCGCATGAAATGGCGAGTAAAATGCACAATTAAACTATTAGGGTAGGGCAAACAGAGACCCGATTAGATCATTTTATATTATGGTTAATATAAGAATTCAGCGTAATTCTATCACATTTGTTCAACTTACGTCGCTCCTATTTCAGGTAGCGTACTGGGCTATGCGGCATCTTAAAGCGCGTGAAATGGCGAGTAAAATGCACTATTAAACTTCTAGGATAAGGCAAACAGAGACCCGATTAGATCATTTTATATTACGGTTAATATAAGAATGCGGCGTAATTCTTTCACATTTGTTCAATTTACGTCGCTGCTATTCCAGATAGCTTATTGGGCTTAGCGGCATCTCAAAGCGCATGAAATGACGAGTGAAATGCACTATTAAACTTCTAGGGTAGGGCAAACAGAGACCCGATTAGATCATTTTATATTATGGTTAATCTAAGAATTCAGCGAAATTCTATCACATTTGTTCAACTTACGTCGCTCCTATTTCAGATAGCGTACTGTGCTAGGCGGCATCTTAAAGCTCGTGGAATGGCGAGTAAAATGCACTACTAAACTTCTATGATAGGGCAATCAGAGACCCGATTAGCTCATTTTATATTTTGTTTAATATAAGATTTCAGGGAAATTCTATCACATTTGTTCAATTTACGTCGCTCCTATTTCAGATAGCTTATTGGGCTAAGCGGCATGTCAAAGCGCATGAAATGACGAGTGAAATGCACTGTTAAACTTCTATGATAGGGCAATCAGAGACCCGATTAGATCATTTTATATTTTGTTTAATATAAGATTTCAGGGAAATTCTATCACATTTGTTCAATTTACGTCGCTCCTATTTCAGATAGCTTATTGGGCTAAGCGGCATGTCAAAGCGCATGAAATGACGAGTGAAATGCAATGTTAAACTTCTATGATAGGGCAATCAGAGACCCGATTAGATCATTTTATATTTTGTTTAATATAAGATTTCAGGGAAATTCTATCACATTTGTTCAATTTACGTCGCTCCTATTTCAGATAGCTTATTGGGCTAAGCGGCATCTGAAGGCGCATGAAATGACGAGTGAAATGCACTGTTAAACTTGTATGATAGTGCAATCAGACACCCGATTAGATCATTTTATATTTTGTTTAATATAAGATTTCAGGGAAATTCTATCACATTTGTTCAATTTACGTCGCTCCTATTTCAGATAGCGTATTGTGCTAAGCGGCATCTCAAGGCGCATAAAATAGCGAATAAAATGCGCTATTAAACTTCTAGGCTAGGGCGAAGAGAGACCCGATTAGATCATTTTACATTAAGGTTAATATAAGTATTCAGCGAGATTCTATCACACTTGTTCAAGTTACGTCGCTTCTATTTCAGACAGCGTACTGAGCTAGGCGGCATCTTAGAGCGCGTAGAATGGCGAGTAAAATGCACTATTAACCTTCTATGATAGGGCAATCAGAGACCAGATTAGATCATTATATACTTTGGTTAATATAAGAATTCAGCGAAATTCTATCACATTTGTTCAATTTACGTCGCTCCTATTTCAGATAGCGTATTGGGCTAAGCGGCATCTCAAAGCGCATGAAATGACGAGTGAAATGCACTATTAAACTTCTCGGGTAGGGCAAACAGGGACCCGATTAGATCATTTTATATTATGGTTAATATAAGAATTCAGCGAAATTCTATCACATTTGTTCAATTTACGTCGCTTCTATTACAGATAGCTTATTGGGCTTAGCGGCATCTTAAAGCGCGTGGAATGGCGAGTAAAATGCACTATTAAACTTCTAGGATAAGGCAAACAGAGACCCGATTAGATCATTTTATATTACGGTTAATATAAGAATGCGGCGTAATTCTTTCACATTTGTTCAATTTACGTCGCTGCTATTCCAGATAGCTTATTGTGCTTAGCGGCATCCCAAAGCGCATGAAATGGCGAGTGAAATGCACTATTAAACTTCTAGGGTAGGGCAAACAGAGACCCGATTAGATCATTTTATATTATGGTTAATTTAAGATGTCAGCGAAATTCTATCACATTTTTTCAACTTACGTCGCTCCTATTTCAGATAGCGTATTGGGATGAGCGGCATCTCAAAGCGCATGAAATGGCGAGTAAAATGCAGAATTAAACTATTAGGGTAGGGCAAACAGAGACCCGATTAGATCATTTTATATTATGGTTAATATAAGAATTCAGCGTAATTCTATCACATTTGTTCAACTTACGTCGCTCCTATTTCGGGTAGCGTACTGGGCTATGCGGCATCTTAAAGCGCGTGAAATGGCGAGTAAAATGCACTATTAAACTTCTAGGATAAGGCAAACAGAGACCCGATTAGATCATTTTATATTACGGTTAATATAAGAATGCGGCGTAATTCTTTCACATTTGTTCAATTTACGTCGCTGCTATTCCAGATAGCTTATTGGGCTTAGCGGCATCTCAAAGCGCATGAAATGACGAGTGAAATGCACTATTAAACTTCTAGGGTAGGGCAAACAGAGACCCGATTAGATCATTTTATATTATGGTTAATCTAAGAATTCAGCGAAATTCTATCACATTTGTTCAACTTACGTCGCTCCTATTTCAGATAGCGTACTGTGCTAGGCGGCATCTTAAAGCTCGTGGAATGGCGAGTAAAATGCACTACTAAACTTCTATGATAGGGCAATCAGAGACCCGATTAGCTCATTTTATATTTTGTTTAATATAAGATTTCAGGGAAATTCTATCACATTTGTTCAATTTACGTCGCTCCTATTTCAGATAGCTTATTGGGCTAAGCGGCATGTCAAAGCGCATGAAATGACGAGTGAAATGCACTGTTAAACTTCTATGATAGGGCAATCAGAGACCCGATTAGATCATTTTATATTTTGTTTAATATAAGATTTCAGGGAAATTCTATCACATTTGTTCAATTTACGTCGCTCCTATTTCAGATAGCTTATTGGGCTAAGCGGCATGTCAAAGCGCATGAAATGACGAGTGAAATGCAATGTTAAACTTCTATGATAGGGCAATCAGAGACCCGATTAGATCATTTTATATTTTGTTTAATATAAGATTTCAGGGAAATTCTATCACATTTGTTCAATTTACGTCGCTCCTATTTCAGATAGCTTATTGGGCTAAGCGGCATCTGAAGGCGCATGAAATGACGAGTGAAATGCACTGTTAAACTTGTATGATAGTGCAATCAGAGACCCGATTAGATCATTTTATATTTTGTTTAATATAAGATTTCAGGGAAATTCTATCACATTTGTTCAATTTACGTCGCTCCTATTTCAGATAGCGTATTGTGCTAAGCGGCATCTCAAGGCGCATAAAATAGCGAATAAAATGCGCTATTAAACTTCTAGGCTAGGGCGAAGAGAGACCCGATTAGATCATTTTACATTAAGGTTAATATAAGTATTCAGCGAGATTCTATCACACTTGTTCAAGTTACGTCGCTTCTATTTCAGACAGCGTACTGAGCTAGGCGGCATCTTAGAGCGCGTAGAATGGCGAGTAAAATGCACTATTAACCTTCTATGATAGGGCAATCAGAGACCAGATTAGATCATTATATACTTTGGTTAATATAAGAATTCAGCGAAATTCTATCACATTTGTTCAATTTACGTCGCTCCTATTTCAGATAGCGTATTGGGCTAAGCGGCATCTCAAAGCGCATGAAATGACGAGTGAAATGCACTATTAAACTTCTCGGGTAGGGCAAACAGGGACCCGATTAGATCATTTTATATTATGGTTAATATAAGAATTCAGCGAAATTCTATCACATTTGTTCAATTTACGTCGCTTCTATTACAGATAGCTTATTGGGCTTAGCGGCATCTCAAAGCGCATGAAATGACGAGTGAAATGCACTATTATACTTCTAGGGTGAGGCAAACAGAGACCCGATTAGATCATTTTATATTACGGTTAATATAAGAATGCGGCGTAATTCTTTCACATTTGTTCAATTTACGTCGCTGCTATTCCAGATAGCTTATTGTGCTTAGCGGCATCTCAAAGCGCATGAAATGGCGAGTGAAATGCACTATTAAACTTCTAGGGTAGGGCAAACAGAGACCCGATTAGATCATTTTATATTATGGTTAATTTAAGATGTCAGCGAAATTCTATCACATTTTTTCAACTTACGTCGCTCCTATTTCAGATAGCGTATTGGGATGAGCGGCATCTCAAAGCGCATGAAATGGCGAGTAAAATGCACAATTAAACTATTAGGGTAGGGCAAACAGAGACCCGATGAGGTCATTGAATATTATGGTTAATTTAAGATGTCAGCAAAATTTTATCACATTTGTTCAATTTACGTCGCTCCTATTTCAGATAGCGTACTGGGCTAGGCTGCATCTTAAAGCGCGTGGAATGGCGAGTAATATGCACTACTAAAATTCTATGATAGGGCAATCAGAGACCCGATTAGATCATTTTATATTTTGTTTAATATAAGGTTTCAGGGAAATTCTATCACATTTGTTCAATTTAGGTCGCTCCTATTTCAGATAGCTTATTGGGCTATGCGGCATCTGAAGGCGCATGAAATGGCGAGTAAAATGCACTATTAAACTTCTATGATAGGGCAATCAGAGACCCGATTAGATCATTTTATATTTTGGTTAATATAAGAATTCAACGAAATTCTATCACATTCGTTCAATTTACGTCGCTTCTATTACAGATAGCTTATTGGGCTTAGCGGCATCTCAAAGCGCATGAAATGACGAGTGAAATGCACTATTAAAATTCTAGGGTAGGGCAAACAGAGTCCCGATTATGTCATTTTATATTATGGTTAATTTAAGAATTCAGCAAAACTCTATCACATTTGTTCAATTTACGTCGTTCCTATTTCAGATAGCGTCCTGGGCTAAGCGGCATCTAAAAGCGCATGAAATGGCGAGTATAATGCACTATTATACTTCTAGGATAAGGCAAACAGAGACCCGATTAGATCATTTTATATTATGGTTAATATAAGAATTCAGCGTAATTCTATCACATTTGTTCAACTTACGCCGCTCCTATTTCAGGTAGCGTACTGGGCTAGGCGGCATCTTAAAGCGCGTGGAATGGCGAGTAAAATGCACTATTAAACTTCTAGGATAAGGCAAACAGAGACCCGATTAGATCATTTTATATTACGGTTAATATAAGAATGCGGCGTAATTCTTTCACATTTGTTCAATTTACGTCGCTCCTATTTCAGATAGCGTACTGGGCTAGGCTGCATCTTAAAGCGCGTGGAATGGCGAGTAATATGCACTACTAAAATTCTATGATAGGGCAATCAGAGACCCGATTAGATCATTTTATATTTTGTTTAATATAAGGTTTCAGGGAAATTCTATCACATTTGTTCAATTTAGGTCGCTCCTATTTCAGATAGCTTATTGGGCTAAGAGGCATCTGAAGGCGCATGAAATGGCGAGTAAAATGCACTATTAAACTTCTATGATAGGGCAATCAGAGACCCGATTAGATCATTTTATATTTTGGTTAATATAAGAATTCAACGAAATTCTATCACATTCGTTCAATTTACGTCGCGTCTATTACAGATAGCTTATTGGGCTTAGCGGCATCTCAAAGCGCATGAAATGACGAGTGAAATGCACTATTAAAATTCTAGGGTAGGGCAAACAGAGTCCCGATTATGTCATTTTATATTATGGTTAATTTAAGAATTCAGCAAAACTCTATCACATTTGTTCAATTTACGTCGTTCCTATTTCAGATAGCGTCCTGGGCTAAGCGGCATCTAAAAGCGCATGAAATGGCGAGTATAATGCACTATTATACTTCTAGGATAAGGCAAACAGAGACCCGATTAGATCATTTTATATTATGGTTAATATAAGAATTCAGCGTAATTCTATCACATTTGTTCAACTTACGCCGCTCCTATTTCAGGTAGCGTACTGGGCTAGGCGGCATCTTAAAGCGCGTGGAATGGCGAGTAAAATGCACTATTAAACTTCTAGGATAAGGCAAACAGAGACCCGATTAGATCATTTTATATTACGGTTAATATAAGAATGCGGCGTAATTCTTTCACATTTGTTCAATTTACGTCGCTGCTATTCCAGATAGCTTATTGTGCTTAGCGGCATCTCAAAGCGCATGAAATGGCGAGTGAAATGCACTATTAAACTTCTAGGGTAGGGCAAACAGAGACCCGATTAGATCATTTTATATTATGGTTAATTTAAGATGTCAGCGAAATTCTATCACATTTGTTCAACTTACGTCGCTCCTATTTCAGATAGCGTATTGGGATAAGCGGCATCTCAAAGCGCATGAAATGGCGATTGAAATGCACAATTAAACTATTAGGGTAGGGCAAACAGAGACCCGATTAGATCATTTTATATTATGGTTAATATAAGAATCCAGCGTAATTCTATCACATTTGTTCAACTTATGTCGCTCCTATTTCAGGTAGCGTACTGGGCTAGGCGGCATCTTAAAGCGCGTGAAATGGCGAGTAAAATGCACTATTAAACTTCTAGGATAAGGCAAACGGAGACCCGATTAGATCATTTTATATTACGGTTAATATAAGAATGCGGCGTAATTCTTTCACATTTGTTCAATTTACGTCGCTGCTATTCCAGATAGCTTATTGTGCTTAGCGGCATCTCAAAGCGCATGAAATGACGAGTGATATGCACTATTAAACTTCTAGGGTAGGGCAAACAGAGACCCGATTAGATCATTTGATATTATGGTTAATTTAAGATTTCAGCGAAATTCTATCACATTTGTTCAATTTACGTCGCTCCTATTTCAGATAGCGTATTGGGATACGCGGCATCTCAAAGCGCATGAAATGGCGAGTAAAATGCACTATTAAACTTCTAGGGTAGGGCGAACAGAGACCCGATTAGATCATTTTACATTAAGGTTAATATAAGTCTTCAGCGAGATTCTATCACATTTGTTCAATTTACGTCGCTCCAATTTCAGACAGCGTACTGGGCTAGGCGGCATCTTAAAGCGTGTGGAATGGCGAGTAAAATGCACTATTAACCTTCTATGATAGGGCAATCAGAGACCAGACTAGATCATTTTATACTTTGGTTAATATAAGAATTCAGCGAAATTCTATCACATTTGTTCAATTTACGTTGCTCTTATTTCAGATAGCGTATTGGGCTACGCGGCATCTCAAAGCGCATGAAATGACGAGTAAAATGCACTATTATACTTCTAGGGTATGGCGAACAGAGACCCGAAGAGATCATTTTACATTAAGGTGAATATAAGAATGCAGCGTAATTCTGTCACATTTGTTCAACTTACGTCGCTCCTACTTCAGATAGCGTATTGGGTTAAGCGTCATCTCAAAGCGCATGAAATGGCGAGTGAAATGCACTATTAAACGTCTGGGGTAGGGCGAACAGAGACCCGATTAGATCATTTTACATTAAGGTTAATATAAGTATTCAGCGAGATTCTATCACATTTGTTCAATTTACGTCGCTCCTATTTCAGACAGCTTATTGGGCTTAGCGGCATCTCAAAGCGCATGAAATGGCGAACAAAATGCACTATTAAACTTCTAGGCTAGGGCGAACAGAGACCAGATTAGATCATTTTATATTTTGGTTAATATAAGAATTCTGCGAAATTCTATCACATCTGTTCAACTTACGTCGCTCCTATTTCAGATAGCGTACTGTGCTAGGCGGCATCTTAGAGCTCGTGGAATGGCGAGTAAAATGCACTACTAAACTTCTATGATAGGGCAATCAGAGACCCGATTAGCTCATTTTATATTTTGTTTAATATAAGATTTCAGGGAAATTCTATCACATTTGTTCAATTTACGTCGCTGCTATGTCAGATAGCTTATTGGGCTAAGCGGCATGTCAAAGCGCATGAAGTGACGAGTGAAATGCACTGTTAAACTTCTATGATAGGGCAATCAGAGACCCGATTAGATCATTTTATATTTTGTTTAATATAAGATTTCAGGGAAATTCTATCACATTTGTTCAATTTACGTCGCTCCTATTTCAGATAGCTTATTGGGCTAAGCGGCATCTGAAGGCGCATGAAATGGCGAGTAAAATGCACTATTAAACTTCTAGGGTAGGGCAAACAGAGACCCGATGAGATCATTTTATATTATGGTTAATTTAAGATGTCAGCAAAATTCTATCACATTTGTTCAATTTACGTCGCTCCTATTTCAGATAGCGTATTGTGCTAAGCGGCATCTCAAGGCGCATGAAATGGCGAATAAAATGCGCTATTAAACTTCTAGGCTAGGGCGAACAGAGACCCGATTAGATCATTTTACATTAAGGTTAATATAAGTATTCAGCGTAATTCTATCACATTTGTTCAACTTACGTCGTTCCTATTTCAGATAGCGTACTGGGCTAAGCGGCATCTCAAGGCGCATGAAATGGCGAATAAAATGCGCTATTAAACTTCTAGGCTAGGGCGAACAGAGACCCGATTAGATCATTTTACATTCTGGTTCTTAAAAGAATTCAGCAAAATTCTATCACATTTGTTCAATTTACGTCGCTCCTATTTCAGATAGCGTATTGGGATAAGCGGCATCGAAAAGCGCATGAAATGGCCAGTAAAATGCACTATCAAACTTCTAGGATAAGGCAAACAGAGACCCGATTAGATCATTTTATATTACGGTTAATATAAGAATTCAGCGTAATTCTATCACATTTGTTCAACTTACGTCGCTCCTATTTCAGGTAGCGTACTGGGCTAGGCGGCATCTTAAAGAGCGTGGAATGGCGAGTAAAATGCACTATTAAACTTCTAGGATAAGGCAAACAGAGACCCGATTAGATCATTTTATATTACGGTTAATATAAGAATGCGGCGTAATTCTTTCACATTTGTTCAATTTACGTCGCTGCTATTCCAGATAGCTTATTGTGCTTAGCGGCATCTCAAATCGCATGAAATGGCGAGTGAAATGCACTATTAAACTTCTAGGGTAGGGCAAACAGAGACCCGATTAGATCATTTTATATTATGGTTAATTTAAGATGTCAGCGAAATTCTATCACATTTTTTCAACTTACGTCGCTCCTATTTCAGATAGCGTATTGGGATGAGCGGCATCTCAAAGCGCATGAAATGGCGAGTAAAATGCACAATTAAACTATTAGGGTAGGGCAAACAGAGACCCGATTAGATCATTTTATATTATGGTTAATATAAGAATTCAGCGTAATTCTATCACATTTGTTCAACTTACGTCGCTCCTATTTCAGGTAGCGTACTGGGCTAGGCGGCATCTTAAAGCGCGTGAAATGGCGAGTAAAATGCACTATTAAACTTCTAGGATAAGGCAAACAGAGACCCGATTAGATCATTTTATATTACGGTTAATATAAGAATGCGGCGTAATTCTTTCACATTTGATCAATTTACGTCGCTGCTATTCCAGATAGCTTATTGGGCTTAGCGGCATCTCAAAGCGCATGAAATGACGAGTGAAATGCACTATTAAACTTCTAGGGTAGGGCAAACAGAGACCCGATTAGATCATTTTATATTATGGTTAATCTAAGAATTCAGCGAAATTCTATCACATTTGTTCAACTTACGTCGCTCCTATTTCAGATAGCGTACTGTGCTAGGCGGCATCTTAAAGCTCGTGGAATGGCGAGTAAAATGCACTACTAAACTTCTATGATAGGGCAATCAGAGACCCGATTGGCTCATTTTATATTTTGTTTAATATAAGATTTCAGGGAAATTCTATCACATTTGTTCAATTTACGTCGCTCCTATTTCAGATAGCTTATTGGGCTAAGCGGCATGTCAAAGCGCATGAAATGACGAGTGAAATGCACTGTTAAACTTCTATGATAGGGCAATCAGAGACCCGATTAGATCATTTTATATTTTGTTTAATATAAGATTTCAGGGAAATTCTATCACATTAGTTCAATTTACGTCGCTCCTATTTCAGATAGCTTATTGGGCTAAGCGGCATCTGAAGGCGCATGAAATGACGAGTGAAATGCACTGTTAAACTTCTATGATAGTGCAATCAGAGACCCGATTAGATCATTTTATATTTTGTTTAATATAAGATTTCAGGGAAATTCTATCACATTTGTTCAATTTACGTCGCTCCTATTTCAGATAGCGTATTGTGCTAAGCGGCACCTCAAGGCGCATGAAATGGCGAATAAAATGCGCTATTAAACTTCTAGGCTAGGGCGAAGAGAGACCCGATTAGATCATTTTACATTAAGGTTAATATAAGTATTCAGCGAGATTCTATCACACTTGTTCAAGTTACGTCGCTTCTATTTCAGACAGCGTACTGAGCTAGGCGGCATCTTAGAGCGCGTAGAATGGCGAGTAAAATGCACTATTAACCTTCTATGATAGGGCAATCAGAGACCAGATTAGATCATTATATACTTTGGTTAATATAAGAATTCAGCGAAATTCTATCACATTTGTTCAATTTACGTCGCTCCTATTTCAGATAGCGTATTGGGCTAAGCGGCATCTCAAAGCGCATGAAATGACGAGTGAAATTCACTATTAAACTTCTCGGGTAGGGCAAACAGGGACCCGATTAGATCATTTTATATTATGGTTAATATAAGAATTCAGCGAAATTCTATCACATTTGTTCAATTTACGTCGCTTCTATTACAGATAGCTTATTGGGCTTAGCGGCATCTCAAAGCGCATGAAATGACGAGTGAAATGCACTATTATACTTCTAGGGTGAGGCAAACAGAGACCCGATTAGATCATTTTATATTACGGTTAATATAAGAATGCGGCGTAATTCTTTCACATTCGTTCAATTTACGTCGCTTCTATTACAGATAGCTTATTGGGCTTAGCGGCATCTCAAAGCGCATGAAATGACGAGTGAAATGCACTATTAAAATTCTAGGGTAGGGCAAACAGAGTCCCGATTATGTCATTTTATATTATGGTTAATTTAAGAATTCAGCAAAACTCTATCACATTTGTCCAATTTACGTCGTTCCTATTTCAGATAGCGTCCTGGGCTAAGCGGCATCTAAAAGCGCATGAAATGGCGAGTATAATGCACTATTATACTTCTAGGATAAGGCAAACAGAGACCCGATTAGATCATTTTATATTATGGTTAATATAAGAATTCAGCGTAATTCTATCACATTTGTTCAACTTACGCCGCTCCTATTTCAGGTAGCGTACTGGGCTAGGCGGCATCTTAAAGCGCGTGGAATGGCGAGTAAAATGCACTATTAAACTTCTAGGATAAGGCAAATAGAGACCCGATTAGATCATTTTATATTACGGTTAATATAAGAATGCGGCGTACTTCTTTCACATTTGTTCAATTTACGTCGCTGCTATTCCAGATAGCTTATTGTGCTTAGCGGCATCTCAAAGCGCATGAAATGGCGAGTGAAATGCACTATTAAACTTCTAGGGTAGGGCAAACAGAGACCCGATTAGATCATTTTATATTATGGTTAATTTAAGATGTCAGCGAAATTCTATCACATTTGTTCAACTTACGTCGCTCCTATTTCAGATAGCGTATTGGGATAAGCGGCATCTCAAAGCGCATGAAAGGGCGATTGAAATGCACAATTAAACTATCAGGGTAGGGCAAACAGAGACCCGATTAGATCATTTTATATTATGGTTAATATAAGAATTCAGCGTAATTCTATCACATTTGTTCAACTTATGTCGCTCCTATTTCAGGTAGCGTACTGGGCTAGGCGGCATCTTAAAGCGCGTGAAATGGCGTGTAAAATGCACTATTAAACTTCTAGGATAAGGCAAACGGAGACCCGATTAGATCATTTTATATTACGGTTAATATAAGAATGCGGCGTAATTCTTTCACATTTGTTCAATTTACGTCGCTGCTATTCCAGATAGCTTATTGTGCTTAGCGGCATCTCAAAGCGCATGAAATGACGAGTGATATGCACTATTAAACTTCTAGGGTAGGGCAAACAGAGACCCGATGAGATCATTTGATATTATGGTTAATTTAAGATTTCAGCGAAATTCTATCACATTTGTTCAATTTACGTCGCTCCTATTTCAGATAGCGTATTGGGATAAGCGGCATCTCAAAGCGCATGAAATGGCGAGTAAAATGCACTATTAAACTTCTAGGGTAGGGCGAACAGAGACCCGATTAGATCATTTTACATTAAGGTTAATATAAGTCTTCAGCGAGATTCTATCACATTTGTTCAATTTACGTTGCTCCAATTTCAGACAGCGTACTGGGCTAGGCGGCATCTTAAAGCGTGTGGAATGGCGAGCAAAATGCACTATTAACCTTCTATGATAGGGCAATCAGAGACCAGACTAGATCATTTCATACTTTGGTTAATATAAGTATTCAGCGAAATTCTATCACATTTGTTCAATTTACGTCGCTCCTATTTCAGATAGCGTATTGGGCTAAGCAGCATCTCAAAGCGCATGAAATGACGAGTGAAATGCACTATTAAACTTCTAGGGTAGGGCAAACAGGGACCCGATTAGATCATTTTATATTATGGTTAATTTAAGAATTCAGCGAAATTCTATCACATTTGTTCAATTTACGTCGCTTCTATTACAGATAGCTTATTGGGCTTAGCGGCATCTCAAAGCGCATGAAATGACGAGTGAAATGCTCTATTATACTTCTAGGGTGAGGCAAACAGAGACCCGATTAGATCATTTTATATTACGGTTAATATAAGAATTCAGCGTAATTCTATCACATTTGTTCAACTTACGTCGTTCCTATTTCAGATAGCGTACTGGGCTAAGCGGCATCTTAAAGCGCGTGGAATGGCGAGTAAAATGCAATATTAAACTTCTATGATAGGGCAATCAGAGACCCGATTAGATCATTTTATATTATGGTTAATTTAAGAATTCAGCAAAATTCTATCACATTTGTTCAATTTCCGTCGCTCCTATTTCAGATAGCGTACTGGGCTAGGCGGCATCTTAAAGCGGGTGGAATGGCGAGTAAAATGCACTGCTAAACTTCTATGATAGGGCAATCAGAGACCCGATTAGATCATTTTATATTTTGTTTAATATAAGATTTCAGGGAAATTCTATCACATTTGTTCAATTTACGTCGCTCCTATTTCAGATAGCGTATTGGGCTAAGCGGCATCTCAAGGCGCATGAAATGGCGAATAAAATGCGCTATTAAACTTCTAGGCTAGGGCGAACAGAGACCCGATTAGATCATTTTACATTCTGGTTCTTAAAAGAATTCAGCGAAATTCTATCACATTTGTTCAACGTACGTCGCTCCTATTTCAGATAGCGTATTGGGATAAGCGGCATCGAAAAGCGCATGAAATGGCGAGTAAAATGCACAATTAAACTACTAGGGTAGGGCAAACAGAGACCCGATTAGATCATTTTATATTGTGGTTAATTTAAGAATTCAGCAAAATTCTATCACATTTGTTCAATTTACGTCGCTCCTATTTCAGATAGCGTATTGGGCTAAGCTGCATCTCAAAGCGCATGAAATGGCCAGTAAAATGCACTATCAAACTTCTAGGATAAGGCAAACAGAGACCCGATTAGATCATTTTATATTACGGTTAATATAAGAATTCAGCGTAATTCTATCACATTTGTTCAACTTACGCCGCTCCTATTTCAGGTAGCGTACTGGGCTAGGCGGCATCTTAAAGCGCGTGGAATGGCGAGTAAAATGCACTATTAAACTTCTAGGATAAGGCAAACAGAGACCCGATTAGATCATTTTATATTACGGTTAATATAAGAATGCGGCGTAATTCTTTCACATTTGTTCAATTTACGTCGCTGCTATTCCAGATAGCTTATTGTGCTTAGCGGCATCTCAAAGCGCATGAAATGGCGAGTGAAATGCACTATTAAACTTCTAGGGTAGGGCAAACAGAGACCCGATTAGATCATTTTATATTATGGTTAATTTAAGATGTCAGCGAAATTCTATCACATTTGTTCAACTTACGTCGCTCCTATTTCAGATAGCGTATTGGGATAAGCGGCATCTCAAAGCGCATGAAATGGCGAGTGAAATGCACAATTAAACTATTAGGGTAGGGCAAACAGAGACCCGATTAGATCATTTTATATTATGGTTAATATAAGAATTCAGCGTAATTCTATCACATTTGTTCAACTTACGCCGCTCCTATTTCAGGTAGCGTACTGGGCTAGGCGGCATCTTAAAGCGCGTGGAATGGCGAGTAAAATGCACTATTAAACTTCTAGGATAAGGCAAACGGAGACCCGATTAGATCATTTTATATTACGGTTAATATAAGAATGCGGCGTAATTCTTTCACATTTGTTCAATTTACGTCGCTGCTATTCCAGATAGCTTATTGTGCTTAGCGGCATCTCAAAGCGCATGAAATGACGAGTGATATGCACTATTAAACTTCTAGGGTAGGGCAAACAGAGACCCGATTAGATCATTTTATATTATGGTTAATTTAAGATTTCAGCGAAATTCTATCACATTTGTTCAACTTACGTCGCTCCTATTTCAGATAGCGTATTGGGATAAGCGGCATCTCAAAGCGCATGAAATGGCGAGTGAAATGCACAATTAAACTATTAGGGTAGGGCAAACAGAGACCCGATTAGATCATTTTATATTATGGTTAATTTAAGATGTCAGCGAAATTCTATCACATTTGTTCAACTTACGTCGCTCCTATTTCAGATAGCGTATTGGGATAAGCGGCATCTCAAAGCGCATGAAATGGCGAGTGAAATGCACAATTAAACTATTAGGGTAGGGCAAACAGAGACCCGATTAGATCATTTTATATTACGGTTAATATAAGAATTCAGCGTAATTCTATCACATTTGTTCAACTTACGTCGCTCCTATTTCAGGTAGCGTACTGGGCTAGGCGGCATCTTAAAGCGTGTGGAATGGCGAGTAAAATGCACTATTAACCTTCTATGATAGGGCAATCAGAGACCAGACTAGATCATTTTATACTTTGGTTAATATAAGAATTCAGCGAAATTCTATCACATTTGTTCAATTTACGTCGCTCTTATTTCAGATAGCGTATTGGGCTACGCGGCATCTCAAAGCGCATGAAATGACGAGTAAAATGCACTATTATACTTCTAGGGTATGGCGAACAGAGACCCGAAGAGATCATTTTACATTAAGGTGAATATAAGAATGCAGCGTAATTCTGTCACATTTGTTCAACTTACGTCGCTCCTACTTCAGATAGCGTATTGGGTTAAGCGTCATCTCAAAGCGCATGAAATGGCGAGTGAAATGCACTATTAAACGTCTGGGGTAGGGCGAACAGAGACCCGATTAGATCATTTTACATTAAGGTTAATATAAGTATTCAGCGAGATTCTATCACATTTGTTCAATTTACGTCGCTCCTATTTCAGACAGCTTATTGGGCTTAGCGGCATCTCAAAGCGCATGAAATGGCGAACAAAATGCACTATTAAACTTCTAGGCTAGGGCGAACAGAGACCAGATTAGATCATTTTACATTAAGGTTAATATAAGTATTCAGCGTAATTCTATCACATTTGTTCAACTTACGTCGTTCCTATTTCAGATAGCGTACTGGGCTAAGCGGCATCTTAAAGCGCGTGGAATGGCGAGTAAAACGCACTATTAAACTTCTATGATAGGGCAATCAGAGACCCGATTAGATCATTTTATATTATGGTTAATTTAAGAATTCAGAAAGATTCAATCACATTTGTTCAATTTCCGTCGCTCCTATTTCAGATAGCGTACTGGGCTAGGCGGCAACTTAAAGCGGGTGGAATGGCGAGTAGAATGCGCAATTAAATTTCTATGATAGGGCAATCAGAGACCAGATTAGATCATTTTATATTTTGGTTAATATAAGAATTCTGCGAAATTCTATCACATTTGTTCAACTTACGTCGCTCCTATTTCAGAAAGCGTACTGTGCTAGGCGGCATCTTAGAGCTCGTGGAATGGCGAGTAAAATGCACTACTAAACTTCTATGATAGGGCAATCAGAGACCCGATTAGATCATTTTATATTTTGGTTAATATAAGAATTCAGTGAAATTCTATCACATTTGTTCAATTTACGTCGCTCCTATTTCAAATAGCGTATTGGGCTCAGCGGCATCTCAAAGCGCATGAAATGGCGAGCAAAATGCACTATTAAATTTCTAGGGTAGGGCAAACAGAGACCCGATTAGATCATTTTATGTTATGGTTAATTTAAGAATTCAGCGAAATTCTATCACATTTGTTCAACTTACGTCGCTCCTATTTCAAATAGCGTACTGAGCTAAGCGGCATCTCAAAGCGCATGAAATGGCGAGCAAAATGCACTATTAAACTTCTAGGGTAGAGCAAACAGAGACCCGATTAGATCATTTTGTACTATGGTTAATTTAAGAATTCAGCAAAACTCTATCACATTTGTTCAATTTACGTCGCTCCTATTGCAGATAGCGAACTGGGCTATGCGGCATCTTAAAGCGTTCGGAATGGCGAGTAAAATGCACTATTAAACTTCTATGCTAGGGCAATCAGAGACCCGATTAGATCATTTTATATTTTGGTTAATATAAGAATTCAGTGAAATTCTATCACATTTGTTCAATTTACGTCGCTCCTATTTCAGATAGCGTACTGGGCTAGGCGGCAACTTAATGCGGGTGGAATGGCGAGTAGAATGCGCAATTAAATTTCTATGATAGGGCAATCAGAGACCAGATTAGATCATTTTATATTTTGGTTAATATAAGAATTCTGCGAAATTCTATCACATTTGTTCAACTTACGTCGCTCCTATTTCAGATAGCGTACTGTGCTAGGCGGCATCTTAGAGCTCGTGGAATGGCGAGTAAAATGCACTACTAAACTTCTATGATAGGGCAATCAGAGACCCGATTAGCTCATTTTATATTTTGTTTAATATAAGATTTCAGGGAAATTCTATCACATTTGTTCAATTTACGTCGCTCCTATGTCAGATAGCTTATTGGGCTAAGCGGCATGTCAAAGCGCATGAAATGACGAGTGAAATGCACTGTTAAACTTGTATGATAGGGCAATCAGAGACCCGATTAGATCATTTTATATTTTGTTTAATATAAGATTTCAGGGAAATTCTATCACATTAGTTCAATTTACGTCGCTCCTATTTCAGATAGCTTATTGGGCTAAGCGGCATCTGAAGGCGCATGAAATGACGAGTGAAATGCACTGTTAAACTTCTATGATAGTGCAATCAGAGACCCGATTAGATCATTTTATATTTTGTTTAATATAAGATTTCAGGGAAATTCTATCACATTTGTTCAATTTACGTCGCTCCTATTTCAGATAGCGTATTGTGCTAAGCGGCACCTCAAGGCGCATGAAATGGCGAATAAAATGCGCTATTAAACTTCTAGGCTAGGGCGAAGAGAGACCCGATTAGATCATTTTACATTAAGGTTAATATAAGTATTCAGCGAGATTCTATCACACTTGTTCAAGTTACGTCGCTTCTATTTCAGACAGCGTACTGAGCTAGGCGGCATCTTAGAGCGCGTAGAATGGCGAGTAAAATGCACTATTAACCTTCTATGATAGGGCAATCAGAGACCAGATTAGATCATTATATACTTTGGTTAATATAAGAATTCAGCGAAATTCTATCACATTTGTTCAATTTACGTCGCTCCTATTTCAGATAGCGTATTGGGCTAAGCGGCATCTCAAAGCGCATGAAATGACGAGTGAAATGCACTATTAAACTTCTCGGGTAGGGCAAACAGGGACCCGATTAGATCATTTTATATTATGGTTAATATAAGAATTCAGCGAAATTCTATCACATTTGTTCAATTTACGTCGCTTCTATTACAGATAGCTTATTGGGCTTAGCGGCATCTCAAAGCGCATGAAATGACGAGTGAAATGCACTATTATACTTCTAGGGTGAGGCAAACAGAGACCCGATTAGATCATTTTATATTACGGTTAATATAAGAATGCGGCGTAATTCTTTCACATTCGTTCAATTTACGTCGCTTCTATTACAGATAGCTTATTGGGCTTAGCGGCATCTCAAAGCGCATGAAATGACGAGTGAAATGCACTATTAAAATTCTAGGGTAGGGCAAACAGAGTCCCGATTATGTCATTTTATATTATGGTTAATTTAAGAATTCAGCAAAACTCTATCACATTTGTCCAATTTACGTCGTTCCTATTTCAGATAGCGTCCTGGGCTAAGCGGCATCTAAAAGCGCATGAAATGGCGAGTATAATGCACTATTATACTTCTAGGATAAGGCAAACAGAGACCCGATTAGATCATTTTATATTATGGTTAATATAAGAATTCAGCGTAATTCTATCACATTTGTTCAACTTACGCCGCTCCTATTTCAGGTAGCGTACTGGGCTAGGCGGCATCTTAAAGCGCGTGGAATGGCGAGTAAAATGCACTATTAAACTTCTAGGATAAGGCAAATAGAGACCCGATTAGATCATTTTATATTACGGTTAATATAAGAATGCGGCGTACTTCTTTCACATTTGTTCAATTTACGTCGCTGCTATTCCAGATAGCTTATTGTGCTTAGCGGCATCTCAAAGCGCATGAAATGGCGAGTGAAATGCACTATTAAACTTCTAGGGTAGGGCAAACAGAGACCCGATTAGATCATTTTATATTATGGTTAATTTAAGATGTCAGCGAAATTCTATCACATTTGTTCAACTTACGTCGCTCCTATTTCAGATAGCGTATTGGGATAAGCGGCATCTCAAAGCGCATGAAAGGGCGATTGAAATGCACAATTAAACTATCAGGGTAGGGCAAACAGAGACCCGATTAGATCATTTTATATTATGGTTAATATAAGAATTCAGCGTAATTCTATCACATTTGTTCAACTTATGTCGCTCCTATTTCAGGTAGCGTACTGGGCTAGGCGGCATCTTAAAGCGCGTGAAATGGCGTGTAAAATGCACTATTAAACTTCTAGGATAAGGCAAACGGAGACCCGATTAGATCATTTTATATTACGGTTAATATAAGAATGCGGCGTAATTCTTTCACATTTGTTCAATTTACGTCGCTGCTATTCCAGATAGCTTATTGTGCTTAGCGGCATCTCAAAGCGCATGAAATGACGAGTGATATGCACTATTAAACTTCTAGGGTAGGGCAAACAGAGACCCGATGAGATCATTTGATATTATGGTTAATTTAAGATTTCAGCGAAATTCTATCACATTTGTTCAATTTACGTCGCTCCTATTTCAGATAGCGTATTGGGATAAGCGGCATCTCAAAGCGCATGAAATGGCGAGTAAAATGCACTATTAAACTTCTAGGGTAGGGCGAACAGAGACCCGATTAGATCATTTTACATTAAGGTTAATATAAGTCTTCAGCGAGATTCTATCACATTTGTTCAATTTACGTTGCTCCAATTTCAGACAGCGTACTGGGCTAGGCGGCATCTTAAAGCGTGTGGAATGGCGAGCAAAATGCACTATTAACCTTCTATGATAGGGCAATCAGAGACCAGACTAGATCATTTTATACTTTGGTTAATATAAGAATTCAGCGAAATTCTATCACATTTGTTCAATTTACGTCGCTCTTATTTCAGATAGCGTATTGGGCTACGCGGCATCTCAAAGCGCATGAAATGACGAGTGAAATGCACTATTATACTTCTAGGGTATGGCGAACAGAGACCCGAAGAGATCATTTTACATTAAGGTGAATATAAGAATGCAGCGTAATTCTGTCACATTTGTTCAACTTACGTCGCTCCTACTTCAGATAGCGTATTGGGTTAAGCGTCATCTCAAAGCGCATGAAATGGCGAGTGAAATGCACTATTAAACGTCTGGGGTAGGGCGAACAGAGACCCGATTAGATCATTTTACATTAAGGTTAATATAAGTATTCAGCGAGATTCTATCACATTTGTTCAATTTACGTCGCTCCTATTTCAGACAGCTTATTGGGCTTAGCGGCATCTCAAAGCGCATGAAATGGCGAACAAAATGCACTATTAAACTTCTAGGCTAGGGCGAACAGAGACCAGATTAGATCATTTTATATTTTGGTTAATATAAGAATTCTGCGAAATTCTATCACATTTGTTCAACTTACGTCGCTCCTATTTCAGATAGCGTACTGTGCTAGGCGGCATCTTAGAGCTCGTGGAATGGCGAGTAAAATGCACTACTAAACTTCTATGATAGGGCAATCAGAGACCCGATTAGCTCATTTTATATTTTGTTTAATATAAGATTTCAGGGAAATTCTATCACATTTGTTCAATTTACGTCGCTGCTATGTCAGATAGCTTATTGGGCTAAGCGGCATGTCAAAGCGCATGAAGTGACGAGTGAAATGCACTGTTAAACTTCTATGATAGGGCAATCAGAGACCCGATTAGATCATTTTATATTTTGTTTAATATAAGATTTCAGGGAAATTCTATCACATTTGTTCAATTTACGTCGCTCCTATTTCAGATAGCGTATTGGGCTAAGCGGCATCTCAAAGCGCATGAAATGGCGAATAAAATGCAATATTAAACTTCTAGGCTATGTCGATCAGAGCCCCGATCAGATCATTTTACATTATGGTTAATAAAAGAATTCAGCGAAATTCTATCACATTTGTTCAACTTACGTCGCTGCTATTTTAGATAGCGTACTGGGCTAGGCGGCATCTTAAAGCGCATGAAATGGCGAGTGAAATGCACTATTAGACTTCTATAGTAGGGCGAACAGAGACCCGATTAGATCATTTTATATTACGGTTAATATAAGAATGCAGCGTAATTCTATCACATTTGGTCAACTTACGTCGCTCCTATTTCAGATAGCGTACTGGGCTAGGCGGCATCTCAAAGCGAATGAAATGGCGAGTAAAATGCACTATTAAACTTCTAGGGTAGGGCAAACAGAGACCCGATGAGATCATTTTATATTATGGTTAATTTAAGATGTCAGCAAAATTCTATCACATTTGTTCAATTTACGTCGCTCCTATTTCAGATAGCGTATTGTGCTAAGCGGCATCTCAAGGCGCATGAAATGGCGAATAAAATGCGCTATTAAACTTCTAGGCTAGGGCGAACAGAGACCCGATTAGATCATTTTACATTAAGGTTAATATAAGTATTCAGCGTAATTCTATCACATTTGTTCAACTTACGTCGTTCCTATTTCAGATAGCGTACTGGGCTAAGCGGCATCTTAAAGCGCGTGGAATGGCGAGTAAAATGCACTATTAAACTTCTATGATAGGGCAATCAGAGACCCGATTAGATCATTTTATATTATGGTTAATTTAAGAATTCAGCGAAATTCTATCACATTTGTTCAATTTACGTCGCTCCTATTTCAGATAGCGTATTGGGCTAAGCAGCATCTCAAAGCGCATGAAATGACGAGTGAAATGCACTATTAAACTTCTAGGGTAGGGCAAACAGGGACCCGATTAGATCATTTTATATTATGGTTAATTTAAGAATTCAGCGAAATTCTATCACATTTGTTCAATTTACGTCGCTTCTATTACAGATAGCTTATTGGGCTTAGCGGCATCTCAAAGCGCATGAAATGACGAGTGAAATGCTCTATTATACTTCTAGGGTGAGGCAAACAGAGACCCGATTAGATCATTTTATATTACGGTTAATATAAGAATTCAGCGTAATTCTATCACATTTGTTCAACTTACGTCGTTCCTATTTCAGATAGCGTACTGGGCTAAGCGGCATCTTAAAGCGCGTGGAATGGCGAGTAAAATGCAATATTAAACTTCTATGATAGGGCAATCAGAGACCCGATTAGATCATTTTATATTATGGTTAATTTAAGAATTCAGCAAAATTCTATCACATTTGTTCAATTTCCGTCGCTCCTATTTCAGATAGCGTACTGGGCTAGGCGGCATCTTAAAGCGGGTGGAATGGCGAGTAAAATGCACTGCTAAACTTCTATGATAGGGCAATCAGAGACCCGATTAGATCATTTTATATTTTGTTTAATATAAGATTTCAGGGAAATTCTATCACATTTGTTCAATTTACGTCGCTCCTATTTCAGATAGCGTATTGGGCTAAGCGGCATCTCAAGGCGCATGAAATGGCGAATAAAATGCGCTATTAAACTTCTAGGCTAGGGCGAACAGAGACCCGATTAGATCATTTTACATTCTGGTTCTTAAAAGAATTCAGCGAAATTCTATCACATTTGTTCAACGTACGTCGCTCCTATTTCAGATAGCGTATTGGGATAAGCGGCATCGAAAAGCGCATGAAATGGCGAGTAAAATGCACAATTAAACTACTAGGGTAGGGCAAACAGAGACCCGATTAGATCATTTTATATTGTGGTTAATTTAAGAATTCAGCAAAATTCTATCACATTTGTTCAATTTACGTCGCTCCTATTTCAGATAGCGTATTGGGCTAAGCTGCATCTCAAAGCGCATGAAATGGCCAGTAAAATGCACTATCAAACTTCTAGGATAAGGCAAACAGAGACCCGATTAGATCATTTTATATTACGGTTAATATAAGAATTCAGCGTAATTCTATCACATTTGTTCAACTTACGCCGCTCCTATTTCAGGTAGCGTACTGGGCTAGGCGGCATCTTAAAGCGCGTGGAATGGCGAGTAAAATGCACTATTAAACTTCTAGGATAAGGCAAACAGAGACCCGATTAGATCATTTTATATTACGGTTAATATAAGAATGCGGCGTAATTCTTTCACATTTGTTCAATTTACGTCGCTGCTATTCCAGATAGCTTATTGTGCTTAGCGGCATCTCAAAGCGCATGAAATGGCGAGTGAAATGCACTATTAAACTTCTAGGGTAGGGCAAACAGAGACCCGATTAGATCATTTTATATTATGGTTAATTTAAGATGTCAGCGAAATTCTATCACATTTGTTCAACTTACGTCGCTCCTATTTCAGATAGCGTATTGGGATAAGCGGCATCTCAAAGCGCATGAAATGGCGATTGAAATGCACAATTAAACTATTAGGGTAGGGCAAACAGAGACCCGATTAGATCATTTTATATTATGGTTAATATAAGAATTCAGCGTAATTCTATCACATTTGTTCAACTTACGCCGCTCCTATTTCAGGTAGCGTACTGGGCTAGGCGGCATCTTAAAGCGCGTGGAATGGCGAGTAAAATGCACTATTAAACTTCTAGGATAAGGCAAACGGAGACCCGATTAGATCATTTTATATTACGGTTAATATAAGAATGCGGCGTAATTCTTTCACGTTTGTTCAATTTACGTCGCTGCTATTCCAGATAGCTTATTGTGCTTAGCGGCATCTCAAAGCGCATGAAATGACGAGTGATATGCACTATTAAACTTCTAGGGTAGGGCAAACAGAGACCCGATTAGATCATTTGATATTATGGTTAATTTAAGATTTCAGCGAAATTCTATCACATTTGTTCAACTTACGTCGCTCCTATTTCAGATAGCGTATTGGGATAAGCGGCATCTCAAAGCGCATGAAATGGCGAGTGAAATGCACAATTAAACTATTAGGGTAGGGCAAACAGAGACCCGATTAGATCATTTTATATTATGGTTAATTTAAGATGTCAGCGAAATTCTATCACATTTGTTCAACTTACGTCGCTCCTATTTCAGATAGCGTATTGGGATAAGCGGCATCTCAAAGCGCATGAAATGGCGAGTGAAATGCACAATTAAACTATTAGGGTAGGGCAAACAGAGACCCGATTAGATCATTTTATATTACGGTTAATATAAGAATTCAGCGTAATTCTATCACATTTGTTCAACTTACGCCGCTCCTATTTCAGGTAGCGTACTGGGCTAGGCGGCATCTTAAAGCGTGTGGAATGGCGAGTAAAATGCACTATTAACCTTCTATAATAGGGCAATCAGAGACCAGACTAGATCATTTTATACTTTGGTTAATATAAGAATTCAGCGAAATTCTATCACATTTGTTCAATTTACGTCGCTCTTATTTCAGATAGCGTATTGGGCTACGCGGCATCTCAAAGCGCATGAAATGACGAGTAAAATGCACTATTATACTTCTAGGGTATGGCGAACAGAGACCCGAAGAGATCATTTTACATTAAGGTGAATATAAGAATGCAGCGTAATTCTGTCACATTTGTTCAACTTACGTCGCTCCTACTTCAGATAGCGTATTGGGTTAAGCGTCATCTCAAAGCGCATGAAATGGCGAGTGAAATGCACTATTAAACGTCTGGGGTAGGGCGAACAGAGACCCGATTAGATCATTTTACATTAAGGTTAATATAAGTATTCAGCGAGATTCTATCACATTTGTTCAATTTACGTCGCTCCTATTTCAGACAGCTTATTGGGCTTAGCGGCATCTCAAAGCGCATGAAATGGCGAACAAAATGCACTATTAAACTTCTAGGCTAGGGCGAACAGAGACCAGATTAGATCATTTTATATTTTGGTTAATATAAGAATTCTACGAAATTCTATCACATTTGTTCAACTTACGTCGCTCCTATTTCAGATAGCGTACTGTGCTAGGCGGCATCTTAGAGCTCGTGGAATGGCGAGTAAAATGCACTACTAAACTTCTATGATAGGGCAATCAGAGACCCGATTAGCTCATTTTATATTTTGTTTAATATAAGATTTCAGGGAAATTCTATCACATTTGTTCAATTTACGTCGCTGCTATGTCAGATAGCTTATTGGGCTAAGCGGCATGTCAAAGCGCATGAAGTGACGAGTGAAATGCACTGTTAAACTTCTATGATAGGGCAATCAGAGACCCGATTAGATCATTTTATATTTTGTTTAATATAAGATTTCAGGGAAATTCTATCACATTTGTTCAATTTACGTCGCTCCTATTTCAGATAGCGTATTGGGCTAAGCGGCATCTCAAAGCGCATGAAATGGCGAATAAAATGCAATATTAAACTTCTAGGCTATGGCGATCAGAGCCCCGATCAGATCATTTTACATTATGGTTAATAAAAGAATTCAGCGAAATTCTATCACATTTGTTCAACTTACGTCGCTGCTATTTTAGATAGCGTACTGGGCTAGGCGGCATCTTAAAGCGCATGAAATGGCGAGTGAAATGCACTATTAGACTTCTATAGTAGGGCGAACAGAGACCCGATTAGATCATTTTATATTACGGTTAATATAAGAATGCAGCGTAATTCTATCACATTTGGTCAACTTACGTCGCTCCTATTTCAGATAGCGTACTGGGCTAGGCGGCATCTCAAAGCGAATGAAATGGCGAGTAAAATGCACTATTAAACTTCTAGGGTAGGGCAAACAGAGACCCGATGAGATCATTTTATATTATGGTTAATTTAAGATGTCAGCAAAATTCTATCACATTTGTTCAATTTACGTCGCTCCTATTTCAGATAGCGTATTGTGCTAAGCGGCATCTCAAGGCGCATGAAATGGCGAATAAAATGCGCTATTAAACTTCTAGGCTAGGGCGAACAGAGACCCGATTAGATCATTTTACATTAAGGTTAATATAAGTATTCAGCGTAATTCTATCACATTTGTTCAACTTACGTCGTTCCTATTTCAGATAGCGTACTGGGCTAAGCGGCATCTTAAAGCGCGTGGAATGGCGAGTAAAATGCACTATTAAACTTCTATGATAGGGCAATCAGAGACCCGATTAGATCATTTTATATTATGGTTAATTTAAGAATTCAGCGAAATTCTATCACATTTGTTCAATTTACGTCGCTCCTATTTCAGATAGCGTATTGGGCTAAGCAGCATCTCAAAGCGCATGAAATGACGAGTGAAATGCACTATTAAACTTCTAGGGTAGGGCAAACAGGGACCCGATTAGATCATTTTATATTATGGTTAATTTAAGAATTCAGCGAAATTCTATCACATTTGTTCAATTTACGTCGCTTCTATTACAGATAGCTTATTGGGCTTAGCGGCATCTCAAAGCGCATGAAATGACGAGTGAAATGCTCTATTATACTTCTAGGGTGAGGCAAACAGAGACCCGATTAGATCATTTTATATTACGGTTAATATAAGAATTCAGCGTAATTCTATCACATTTGTTCAACTTACGTCGTTCCTATTTCAGATAGCGTACTGGGCTAAGCGGCATCTTAAAGCGCGTGGAATGGCGAGTAAAATGCAATATTAAACTTCTATGATAGGGCAATCAGAGACCCGATTAGATCATTTTATATTATGGTTAATTTAAGAATTCAGCAAAATTCTATCACATTTGTTCAATTTCCGTCGCTCCTATTTCAGATAGCGTACTGGGCTAGGCGGCATCTTAAAGCGGGTGGAATGGCGAGTAAAATGCACTGCTAAACTTCTATGATAGGGCAATCAGAGACCCGATTAGATCATTTTATATTTTGTTTAATATAAGATTTCAGGGAAATTCTATCACATTTGTTCAATTTACGTCGCTCCTATTTCAGATAGCGTATTGGGCTAAGCGGCATCTCAAGGCGCATGAAATGGCGAATAAAATGCGCTATTAAACTTCTAGGCTAGGGCGAACAGAGACCCGATTAGATCATTTTACATTCTGGTTCTTAAAAGAATTCAGCGAAATTCTATCACATTTGTTCAACGTACGTCGCTCCTATTTCAGATAGCGTATTGGGATAAGCGGCATCGAAAAGCGCATGAAATGGCGAGTAAAATGCACAATTAAACTACTAGGGTAGGGCAAACAGAGACCCGATTAGATCATTTTATATTATGGTTAATTTAAGAATTCAGCAAAATTCTATCACATTTGTTCAATTTACGTCGCTCCTATTTCAGATAGCGTATTGGGCTAAGCTGCATCTCAAAGCGCATGAAATGGCCAGTAAAATGCACTATCAAACTTCTAGGATAAGGCAAACAGAGACCCGATTAGATCATTTTATATTACGGTTAATATAAGAATTCAGCGTAATTCTATCACATTTGTTCAACTTACGCCGCTCCTATTTCAGGTAGCGTACTGGGCTAGGCGGCATCTTAAAGCGCGTGGAATGGCGAGTAAAATGCACTATTAAACTTCTAGGATAAGGCAAACAGAGACCCGATTAGATCATTTTATATTACGGTTAATATAAGAATGCGGCGTAATTCTTTCACATTTGTTCAATTTACGTCGCTGCTATTCCAGATAGCTTATTGTGCTTAGCGGCATCTCAAAGCGCATGAAATGGCGAGTGAAATGCACTATTAAACTTCTAGGGTAGGGCAAACAGAGACCCGATTAGATCATTTTATATTATGGTTAATTTAAGATGTCAGCGAAATTCTATCACATTTGTTCAACTTACGTCGCTCCTATTTCAGATAGCGTATTGGGATAAGCGGCATCTCAAAGCGCATGAAATGGCGATTGAAATGCACAATTAAACTATTAGGGTAGGGCAAACAGAGACCCGATTAGATCATTTTATATTATGGTTAATATAAGAATTCAGCGTAATTCTATCACATTTGTTCAACTTACGCCGCTCCTATTTCAGATAGCGTACTGGGCTAGGCGGCATCTTAAAGCGCGTGGAATGGCGAGTAAAATGCACTATTAAACTTCTAGGATAAGGCAAACGGAGACCCGATTAGATCATTTTATATTACGGTTAATATAAGAATGCGGCGTAATTCTTTCACGTTTGTTCAATTTACGTCGCTGCTATTCCAGATAGCTTATTGTGCTTAGCGGCATCTCAAAGCGCATGAAATGACGAGTGATATGCACTATTAAACTTCTAGGGTAGGGCAAACAGAGACCCGATTAGATCATTTGATATTATGGTTAATTTAAGATTTCAGCGAAATTCTATCACATTTGTTCAACTTACGTCGCTCCTATTTCAGATAGCGTATTGGGATAAGCGGCATCTCAAAGCGCATGAAATGGCGAGTGAAATGCACAATTAAACTATTAGGGTAGGGCAAACAGAGACCCGATTAGATCATTTTATATTATGGTTAATTTAAGATGTCAGCGAAATTCTATCACATTTGTTCAACTTACGTCGCTCCTATTTCAGATAGCGTATTGGGATAAGCGGCATCTCAAAGCGCATGAAATGGCGAGTGAAATGCACAATTAAACTATTAGGGTAGGGCAAACAGAGACCCGATTAGATCATTTTATATTACGGTTAATATAAGAATTCAGCGTAATTCTATCACATTTGTTCAACTTACGCCGCTCCTATTTCAGGTAGCGTACTGGGCTAGGCGGCATCTTAAAGCGTGTGGAATGGCGAGTAAAATGCACTATTAACCTTCTATGATAGGGCAATCAGAGACCAGACTAGATCATTTTATACTTTGGTTAATATAAGAATTCAGCGAAATTCTATCACATTTGTTCAATTTACGTCGCTCTTATTTCAGATAGCGTATTGGGCTACGCGGCATCTCAAAGCGCATGAAATGACGAGTAAAATGCACTATTATACTTCTAGGGTATGGCGAACAGAGACCCGAAGAGATCATTTTACATTAAGGTGAATATAAGAATGCAGCGTAATTCTGTCACATTTGTTCAACTTACGTCGCTCCTACTTCAGATAGCGTATTGGGTTAAGCGTCATCTCAAAGCGCATGAAATGGCGAGTGAAATGCACTATTAAACGTCTGGGGTAGGGCGAACAGAGACCCGATTAGATCATTTTACATTAAGGTTAATATAAGTATTCAGCGAGATTCTATCACATTTGTTCAATTTACGTCGCTCCTATTTCAGACAGCTTATTGGGCTTAGCGGCATCTCAAAGCGCATGAAATGGCGAACAAAATGCACTATTAAACTTCTAGGCTAGGGCGAACAGAGACCAGATTAGATCATTTTACATTAAGGTTAATATAAGTATTCAGCGTAATTCTATCACATTTGTTCAACTTACGTCGTTCCTATTTCAGATAGCGTACTGGGCTAAGCGGCATCTTAAAGCGCGTGGAATGGCGAGTAAAACGCACTATTAAACTTCTATGATAGGGCAATCAGAGACCCGATTAGATCATTTTATATTATGGTTAATTTAAGAATTCAGAAAGATTCAATCACATTTGTTCAATTTCCGTCGCTCCTATTTCAGATAGCGTACTGGGCTAGGCGGCAACTTAAAGCGGGTGGAATGGCGAGTAGAATGCGCAATTAAATTTCTATGATAGGGCAATCAGAGACCAGATTAGATCATTTTATATTTTGGTTAATATAAGAATTCTGCGAAATTCTATCACATTTGTTCAACTTACGTCGCTCCTATTTCAGAAAGCGTACTGTGCTAGGCGGCATCTTAGAGCTCGTGGAATGGCGAGTAAAATGCACTACTAAACTTCTATGATAGGGCAATCAGAGACCCGATTAGATCATTTTATATTTTGGTTAATATAAGAATTCAGTGAAATTCTATCACATTTGTTCAATTTACGTCGCTCCTATTTCAAATAGCGTATTGGGCTCAGCGGCATCTCAAAGCGCATGAAATGGCGAGCAAAATGCACTATTAAATTTCTAGGGTAGGGCAAACAGAGACCCGATTAGATCATTTTATGTTATGGTTAATTTAAGAATTCAGCGAAATTCTATCACATTTGTTCAACTTACGTCGCTCCTATTTCAAATAGCGTACTGAGCTAAGCGGCATCTCAAAGCGCATGAAATGGCGAGCAAAATGCACTATTAAACTTCTAGGGTAGAGCAAACAGAGACCCGATTAGATCATTTTGTACTATGGTTAATTTAAGAATTCAGCAAAACTCTATCACATTTGTTCAATTTACGTCGCTCCTATTGCAGATAGCGAACTGGGCTATGCGGCATCTTAAAGCGTTCGGAATGGCGAGTAAAATGCACTATTAAACTTCTATGCTAGGGCAATCAGAGACCCGATTAGATCATTTTATATTTTGGTTAATATAAGAATTCAGTGAAATTCTATCACATTTGTTCAATTTACGTCGCTCCTATTTCAGATAGCGTACTGGGCTAGGCGGCAACTTAATGCGGGTGGAATGGCGAGTAGAATGCGCAATTAAATTTCTATGATAGGGCAATCAGAGACCAGATTAGATCATTTTATATTTTGGTTAATATAAGAATTCTGCGAAATTCTATCACATTTGTTCAACTTACGTCGCTCCTATTTCAGATAGCGTACTGTGCTAGGCGGCATCTTAGAGCTCGTGGAATGGCGAGTAAAATGCACTACTAAACTTCTATGATAGGGCAATCAGAGACCCGATTAGCTCATTTTATATTTTGTTTAATATAAGATTTCAGGGAAATTCTATCACATTTGTTCAATTTACGTCGCTCCTATGTCAGATAGCTTATTGGGCTAAGCGGCATGTCAAAGCGCATGAAATGACGAGTGAAATGCACTGTTAAACTTCTATGATAGGGCAATCAGAGACCCGATTAGATCATTTTATATTTTGTTTAATATAAGATTTCAGGGAAATTCTATCACATTTGTTCAATTTACGTCGCTCCTATTTCAGATAGCTTATTGGGCTAAGCGGCATCTGAAGGCGCATGAAATGGCGAGTAAAATGCACTATTAAACTTCTAGGGTAGGGCAAACAGAGACCCGATGAGATCATTTTATATTATGGTTAATCTAAGATGTCAGCAAAATTCTATCACATTTGTTCAACTTACGTCGTTCCTATTTCAGATAGCGTACTGGGCTAAGCGGCATCTTAAAGCGCGTGGAATGGCGAGTAAAATGCACTATTAAACTTCTATGATAGGGCAATCAGAGACCCGATTAGATCATTTTATATTATGGTTAATTTAAGAATTCAGCGTAATTCTATCACATTTGTTCAATTTACGTCGCTCCTATTTCAGATAGCGTATTGGGCTAAGCGGCATCTCAAAGCGCATGAAATGACGAGTGAAATGCACTATTAAACTTCTAGGGTAGGGCAAACAGGGACCCGATTAGATCATTTTATATTATGGTTAATTTAAGAATTCAGCGAAATTCTATCACATTTGTTCAATTTACGTCGCTTCTATTACAGATAGCTTATTGGGCTTAGCGGCATCTCAAAGCGCATGAAATGACGAGTGAAATGCACTATTATACTTCTAGGGTGAAGCAAACAGAGACCCGATTAGATCATTTTATAGTATGGTTAATTTAAGAATTCAGCGTAATTCTATCACATTTGTTCAATTTCCGTCGCTCCTATTTCAGATAGCGTACTGGGCTAGGCGGCATCTTAAAGCGGGTGGAATGGCGAGTAGAATGCGCAATTAAATTTCTATGATAGGGCAATCAGAGACCCGATTAGATCATTTTATATTTTGGTTAATATAAGAATTCAGTGAAATTCTATCACATTTGTTCAATTTACGTCGCTCCTATTTCAAATAGCGTATTGGGCTCAGCGGCATCTCAAAGCGCATGAAATGGCGAGCAAAATGCACTATTAAATTTCTAGGGTAGGGCAAACAGAGACCCGATTAGATCATTTTATGTTATGGTTAATTTAAGAATTCAGCGAAATTCTATCACATTTGTTCAACTTACGTCGCTCCTATTTCAAATAGCGTACTGAGCTAAGCGGCATCTCAAAGCGCATGAAATGGCGAGCAAAATGCACTATTAAACTTCTAGGGTAGAGCAAACAGAGACCCGATTAGATCATTTTGTACTATGGTTAATTTAAGAATTTAGCAAAACTCTATCACATTTGTTCAATTTACGTCGCTCCTATTGCAGATAGCGAACTGGGCTATGCGGCATCTTAAAGCGTTCGGAATGGCGAGTAAAATGCACTATTAAACTTCTATGCTAGGGCAATCAGAGACCCGATTAGATCATTTTATATTTTGGTTAATATAAGAATTCAGTGAAATTCTATCACATTTGTTCAATTTACGTCGCTCCTATTTCAGATAGCGTACGGGGCAAAGCGGCATCTCAAACCGTATGAAATGGCGAATAAAATGAACTATTAAAGTTCTAGACTCGGGCGGACAGAGATCCGATTAGATCATTTTACATTATGGTTAATAAGAGAATTCAGTGAAATTCTATCACATATGTTCAACTTATATCGCTCCAATTTCAGATAGCGTATTAGGCTAAGCGGCATCTCAAAGCGCATGAAATGACGAGTAAAATGCACTATTAATGTTCTAGGGTAGGGCAAACAGAGACCCGATTAGATCATTTTATATTATGGTTAATTTAAGAATTGAGCGAAATTCTATCACATTCGTTCAATTTACGTCGCTCCTATTTCAGATAGCGTATTGGGCAAAGCGGCATCTCAAAGCGCATGAAATGACGAGTAAAATGCACTATTAAACTTCTAGGGTAGGGCAAGCAGAGACCCGATTAGATCATTTTATATTATGGTTAATTTAAGAATTCAGCAAAATTCTATCACATTCGTACAATTTAGGTCGCTCCTATTTCAGATAGCGTATTGGGCTAAGCGGCATCTCAAAGCGCATGAAATGGCGAGTGAAATGCACTATAAGACTTCTATGGTAGGGCGAACAGAGACCAGATTAGATCATTTTACATTATGGTTAATAAAAGAATTCAGCGAAATTCTATCACATTTTTTCAACTTATATCACTCCAATTTCAGATAGCGTATTAGGCTAAGCAGCATCTCAAAGCGTATGAAATAACGAGTAAAATGCACAATTAAAGTTCTAGGGTAGGGCAAACAGAGACCCGATTAGATCATTTTATATTATGGTTAATTTAAGAATTGAGCGAAATTCTATCACATTCGTTCAATTTAGATCGCTCCTATTTCAGATAGCGTATTGGGCTAAGCGGCATCTCAAAGCGCATGAAATGGCGAGTGAAGTGCACTATAAGACTTCTATGGTAGGGCGAACAGAGACCCGATTAGATCATTTTATATTGAGGTTAATATAAGGATTCACGGAAATTCTATCACACTTGTCCAATTTACGTCGCTCCTATTTCAGAAAGCGTATTGGGCTAAGCGGCATCTCAAAGCGCATGAAATGGCGAGCAAAATGCACTATTAAACTTCTAGGGTAGGGCAAACAGAGACCCGATTAGATCATTTTATATTATTGTTAATTTAATCATTAAGCAAAATTCTATCACATTTGTTCAATTTACGTCGTTCCTATTTCAGATAGCGTACTGGGCTAGGCGGCATCTCAAAGCGCATGAAATAGGAAGTGAAATGCACTATTACACTTCTAGGGTAGGGCGAACAGAGACCCGATGAGATCATTTTATATTATGGTTAATTTAAGAATTCAACGAAATTCTATCACACTTGTTCAATTTACGTCGCTCCTATTTCAGATAGCGTATTGGGCTAAACGGCATCTCAAAACGCATGAAATGGCGAGTACAATGCACTATTAAACTTCTAGGGTAAGGCAAACAGGGACCCGATTAGATCATTTTATATTACGGTTAATATAAGAATTAAGCGTAATCCTATCACATTTGTTAAACTTACGTCGCTCCTATTTCAGATAGCGTACTGGGCTAGGCGGCATCATATAGCACGTGCAAGGGCGAGTAAAATGCACTATTAAACTTCTAGGGTAGGGCAAACAGAGACCCTATTAGATCATTTTATATTATGGTTAATTTAAGAATTCAGCAAAATTCTATCACATTTGTTCAACTTACGTCGCTCCTATTTCAGATAGCGTACTGGGCTAGGCGGCATCTTAAAGCGCTTGGAATGGCGAGTAAAATGCACTATTAAACTTCTATGATAGGGCAATCAGAGACCCAATTAGATCATTTTATATTTTGTTCAATATAAGATTTCAGGGAAATTCTATCACATTTGTTCAATTTACGTCGCTCCTATTTCAGATAGCGTATTGGGCTACGCGGCATCTCAAAGCGCATGAAATGGCGAATAAAATGCACTACTAAACTTCTAGGCTAGGGCGAACAGAGACCCGATTACATCATTTTAAATTATGGTTAATAAAAGAATTCAGCGAAATTCTATCACATTTGTTCACTTTACGTCGGTCCTATTTCAGATAGCTTATTGGGCTAAGCGGCATCTCAAAGCGCATGAAATGTCGAGTGAAATGCACTTTTAAACTTCTAGGCTAGGGCGAACAGAGACCCGATTAGATCATTTTACATTATGGTTCATAAAAGAATTCAGCGAAATTCTATCACATTTGTTCAATTTACGTCGCTCCCATTTCAGATAGCGTATTGGGCTACGCGGCATCTCAAAGCGCATGAAATGGCGAGAACAATGCACTATTAAACTTCTACGGTAAGGCAAACAGAGACCCGATTAGATCATTTTATATTACGGTTAATCTAAGAATTCAGCGTAATTGTATCACATTTGTTCAACTTACGTCGCTCCTATTTCAGATAGCGTACTGGGCTAGACGGCATCCTAAAGCGCGTGGAAGGGCGAGTAAAATGCACTACTAAACTTCTATGATAGGGCAATCAGAGACCCGATTAGATCATTTTATATTTTGTTCAATATAAGATTTCGGGGAAATTCTATCACATTTGTTCAATTTACGTCGCTCCTATTTCAGATAGCGTATTGGGCTAGACGGTATCTTAAAGCGCCTGGAAGGGCGAGTAAAATGCACTACTAAACTTCTATGATAGGGCAATCAGAGCCCCAATTAGATCATTTTATATTTTGTTCAATATAAGATTTCAGGGAAATTCTATCACATTTGTTCAATTTACGTCGCTCCTATTTCAGATAGCGTATTGGGCTAAGCGGCATCTCAAAGCGCATGAAATGGCGAATAAAATGCACCATTAAACTTCTAGGCTAGGGCGAACGGAGACCCGATTAGATCATTTTACATTATGGTTAATAAAAGAATTCAGCGAAATTCTATCACATTTGTTCAATTTACATCGCTCCTATTTCAGATAACGTATTGGGCTAAGCTGCCTCTCACAGCGCATGAAATGACGAGTAAAATGCACTATTAAACTTCTATGGTAGGGCAAACAGAGACCCGATTAGATACTTTTATATTATAGTTAATTTGAGAATTCAGCGAAATTCTACCGCATTTGTTCTATTTACGTCGCTCCTATTTCAGATAGCGTATTGGGCTAAGCGGCATCTCAAAGCGCATGAAATGGCGAGTAAAATGCACTATTAATCTTCTAGGGTAAGGCAAACAGAGACCCGATTGGATCATTTTATATTATGGTTAATATAAGAATTCAGCGTAATTCTATCACATTTGTTCAACTTACGTCGCTCCTATTTCAGATAGCGTACTGGGCTAGACGGCATCTTAAAGCGCGTGGAAGGGCGAGTAAAATGCACTATTAAACTTCTAGGATAAGCCAAACAGATACCCGATTAGATCATTTTATATTACGGTTAATATAAGATTTCAGGGAAATTCTATCACATTTGTTCTATTTACGTCGCTCCTGTTTCAGATGGCGTATTGGGCTAAGCGGCATCTCGAAGCGCATGAAATGGCGAGTATAATGCACTATTAAACTTCTAGGATAAGGCAAACAGAGACCCGATTAGATCATTTTATATTACGGTTAATATAAGAATGCAGCGTAATTCTATCACATTTGTTCAACTTACGTCGCTCCTATTTCAGATAGCGTACTGGGCTAGGCGGCATCTCAAAGCGCATGAAATGGCGAGTAAAATGCACTATTAAACTTCTAGGGTAGGACAAACAGAGACCCGATTAGATCATTTTACATTATGGTTAATTTAAGAATTCAGCAAAATTCTATCACATTTGTTCAATTTACGTCGCTCCTATTTCAGATAGCGTACTGGGCTAGGCGGCATCTTAAAGCGCGTGGAATGGCGAGTGAAATTCACTATTTAACTTCGATGATAGGGCAATCAGAGGCCCGATTAGATCATTTTATATTTGGGTTAATATAAGAATTCAGCGAAATTCTATCACATTTGTTCAATTTACGTCGCTCCTATTTCAGGTAGCGTATTGGGCTAAGCGGCATCTCAAAGCGCATGAAATGGCGAGTGAAGTGCACTGTTAAACTTCTAGGGTAAGGGAAAGAGAGACCCGATTAGAACATTTTATATTACGGTTAATATAAGAATTAAGCGTAATTCTATCACATTTGTTGAATTTACGTCACTCCCATTTCAGATAGCGTATTGGGCTAAGCGGCATCTCAAAGCGCATGAAATGGCAAATAAAATGCACCATTAATCTTCTCGGCTAGGGCGAACAGAAACCCGATTAGATCATTTTATATTATGGTTAATTTAAGAATTCAGGGAAATTCTATCACATTTGTTCAATTTACGTCGCTCCTGTTTCAGATAGCGTACTGGGCTAGGCGGCATCTTAAAGCGCGTGGAATGGCGAGTGAAATTCACTATTTAACTTCGATGATAGGGCAATCAGCGACCTGATTAGATCATTTTATATTTGTGTTAATATAATAATTCAGGGAAATTCTATCACATTTGTTCAATTTACGTCGCTCCTATTTCATATAGCGTATTGGGCTAAGTGGCATCTCAAAGCGCATGAAATGGCGAATAAAATGCACCATTAAACTTCTAGGCTAGGGCGAACGGAGACCCGATTATATCATTTTACATTATGGTCAATATATGAATTCAGCGAAATTCTATCACATTTGTTCAATTTACATCGCTCCTATTTCAGATGGCGTACTGGGCTAGACGGCATCTTAAAGCGCGTGGAAGGGCGAGTAAAATGCACTATTAAACTTCGATGATAGGGCAATCAGAGACCCGATTAGATCATTTTATATTTTGGTTAATATAAGAATTCAGCGAAATCTTATCACGTTTGTTCAATTTACGTCGCTCCAATTCCAGATAGCGTATTGGGCTAGGCGGCATCTCAAAGCGCATGAAATGGCGAGTGAAATGCACTATTAAACTTCTAGGGTAGGGCGAACAGAGAACCGATTAGATCATTTTACATTAAGGTTAGTATAAGAATTCAGGGAAATCCTATCACGTTTGTTCAATTTACGTCGCTCCTATTTCAGATAGCGTATTGGGCTAAGCGGCATCTCAAAGCGCATGAAATGGCGAGCAAAATGCACTGTTAAACTTCTAGGGTAGGGCAAACAGAGACCCGATTAGATCATTTCATATTATGGTTTATTTAAGAATTCAGAAAAATTCTATCACATTTGTTATAATTTACGTCGCTCCTATTTCAGTTGGCGTACTGGGCTAGACGGAATCTTAAAGCGCGTGGAAGGGCGAGTAAAATGCACTATTAAAGTTCTATGATAGGGCGAACAGAGACCCAATTAGATCATTTTATATTATGGTTAATTTAAGAATTCAGCGAAATTCTATCACATTCGTTCAATTTACGTCGCTTCTATTTCAGATAGCGTATTGGGCAAAGCGGCATCTCAAAGCGCATGAAATGACGAGTAAAATGCACTATTACACTTCAATGATAGGGCAATCAGAGACCCGATTAGATCATTTTATATTTAGGTTAATATAAGAATTCAGCAAAATTCTATCACATTTGTTCAATTTACGTCGCTCCTATTTCAGATAGCTTATTGGGCTAAGCGGCATCTCAAAGCGCATGAAATGTCGAGTGAAATGCACTATTAAACTTCTAGGGTAGGGCGAACAGAGACTCGATTAGATCATTTTATATTATGGTTAATTTAAGAATTCAGCGAAATTCTATCACATTTGTTCAATTTACGTCGCTCCCATTTCAGATAGCGTATTGGGCTACGCGGCATCATAAAGCGCGTGGAATGGCGAGTAAAATGCTCTACTAAACTTCTATGGTAGGGCAATCAGAGACCCGATTAGATCATTTTATATTTTGGTTAATATAAGGATTCAGCGAAATTCTATCACTTTTGTTCAACTTACGTCGCTCCTATTTCAGATAGCGTACTGGGCTATGCGGCATCTCAATGCGCATGAAATGGCGAGCAAAATCCACTATTAAACTTCTAGGGTATGGCAAACAGAGACCCGATTAGATCATATTACATTATGGTTAATAAAAGAATTAAGAGTAATTCTATCACATTTGTTCAATTTACGTCACTCCTATTTCAGATAGCCTACTGGGCTAGCCGGCACCTTAAAGCGCGTGGAATAGCGAGTAAAATGCACTATTAGCCTTCTATGGTAGGGCAATCAGAGACCCGATTAGATCATTTTATATTTTGGTTAATATAAGAATTCGGCGAAATCCTATCACGTTTGTTCAATTTACGTCGCTCCTATTCCAGATAGCGTATTGGGCTTAGCGGCATCTTAAAGCGCGTGGAATGGCGAGTAAAATGCTCTACTAAACTTCTATGGTAGGGCAATCAGAGACCCGATAAGATCATTTTATATTTTGTTTAATATAAGATTTCAGGGAAATTGTATCACATTTGTTCAATTTACGTCGCTCCTATTTCAGATAGCGTATTCGGCTAAGCGGCATCTCAAAGCGCATGAAGTGGCGAATAAAATTCACTATTAAACTTCTAGGCTAGGGCGAACAGAGACCCGATCAGATCATTTTACATTATGGTTAATAAAAGAATTCAGCGAAATTCTATCACATTTGTTCAACTTACGTCGCTCCTATTTCAGATAGCGTATTGGGCTAAGCGGCATCTCAAAGCGCATGAAATGGCGAGTGAAATGCACCATTAGACTTCTATGGTAAGGCGAACAGAGACCCGATTAGATCATTTTACATTAAGGTTAATATAAGAATTCACGGAAATTCTATTACATTTGTTCAATTTACGTCACTCCTATTTCAGATAGCCTACTGGGCTAGCCGGCATCTTAAAGCGCGTGGAATAGCGAGTAAAATGCACTATTAGCCTTCTATGATAGGGCAATCAGAGACCCGATTAGATCATTTTATATTTTAGTTAATATAAGAATTCAGCGAAATCCTATCACGTTTGTTCAATTTACGTCGCTCCAATTCCAGATAGCGTATTGAGCTAAGCGGCATCTCAAAGTGCATGAAATGGGGAGTAAAATGCACTATTAAACTTCTAGGGTAGGGCAATTAGAGACCCGATTAGATCATTTTATATTTTGGTTAATATAAGAATTCAGCGAAATTCTATCACATTTGTTCAATTTACGTCGTTCCTATTTCAGATAGCGTACTGGGCTATGCGGCATCTCAAAGCGCATGAAATGGCGAGTGAAATGCACTATTCAACTTCTAGGGTAGGGCGAACAGAGACCCGATTAGATCATTTTACATTAAGGTTAATATAAGAATTCAGGGAAATTCTATCACATTTGTTCAATTTACGTCGCTCCTATTTCAGATAGCGTATTGGGCTAAGCGGCATCTCAAAGCGCATGAAATGGCGAGTGAAGTGCACTGTTAAACTTCTAGGGTAAGGGAAAGAGAGACCCGATTAGAACATTTTATATTACGGTTAATATAAGAATTAAGCGTAATTCTATCACATTTGTTGAATTTACGTCACTCCTATTTCAGATAGCGTATTGGGCTAAGCGGCATCTCAGAGCGCATGAAATGGCGAATACAATGCACTATTAATCTTCTCGGCTAGGGCGAACAGAAACCCGATTAGATCATTTTATATTATGGTTAATTTAAGAATTAAGGGAAATTCTATCAAATTTGTTCAATTTACGTCGCTCCTATTTCAGATAGCGTACTGGGCTAGTCGGCATCTTAAAGCGCGTGGAATGGCGAGTGAAATTCACTATTTAACTTCGATGATAGGGCAATCAGGGACCCGATTAGATCATTTTATATTTGGGTTAATATAAGAATTCAGGGAAATTCTATCACATTTGTTCAATTTACGTCGCTCCTATTTCAGATAGCGTATTGGGCTAAGAGGCATCTCAATGCGCATGAAATGGCGAGTAAAATGCACTATTAAACTTCTAGGGTAGGACAAACAGAGACCCGATTAGATCATTTTATATTATGGTTAATTTAAGAATTCAGCAAAATTCTATCACATTTGTTCAATTTACGTCGCTCCTATTTCAGATAGCGTACTGGGCTGGGCGGCAACTTAAAGCGCGTGGAATGTCGAGTAAAATGCACTATTAGACTTCTATGATAGGGCAATCAGTGACCCGATTAGATCATTTTATATTATAGTTAATTTAAGAATTCAGCGAAATTCTATCACATTTGTTCAATTTACGTCGCACCTATTTCAGATAGCGTATTTGGATAAGCGGCATCTCAAAGCGCATGAAATGGCGAGTAAAATGCAATACTAAACTTCTAGGATAAGGCAAACTGAGACCCGATTAGGTCATTTTATATTACGGTTAATATAAGGATTAAGCGTAATTCTATCACATTTGTTCAACTTACGTCGCTCCTATTTTAGATAGCGTACTGGGCTAGGCGGCATCTTAAAGCGCGTGGAATGGCGATTAAAATGCACTACTAAACTTCTATGATAGGGCAATCAGAGACCCGATTAGATCATTTTATATTTTGTTTAATATAAGACTTCAGGGAAATTCTATCACATTTGTTCAATTTACGTCGTTCCTATTTCAGATAGCGTATTGGGCTAAGCGGCATCTCAAAGCGCATTAAATGGCGAGCAAAATGCACTATCAAACATCTAGGGTATTGCAAACAGAGACCCGATTAGATCATTTTATATTATGGTTAATTTAAGAATTCAACGAAATTCTATCACACTTGTTCAATTTACGTCGCTCCTATTTCAGATAGCGTATTGGGCTAAGAGGCATCTCAAAGCGCATGAAATGTCGAGTAAAATGCACTATTAAACTTCTAGGGTAGCGCGAACAGAGAACCGATTAGATCATTTTACATTAAGGTTAATATAAGAATTCAGGGAAATTCTATCACGTTTGTTCAATATACGTCGCTACTATTTCAGATATCGTCTTGGGCTAAGCGGCATCTCAATGCGCATGAAATGACGAGCGAAAGGCACTATTAAACTTCTAGGGTAGGGCGAACAGAGAACCGATTAGATCATTTTACATTAAGGTTAGTATAAGAAGTCAGGGAAATCCTATCACGTTTGTTCAATTTACGTCGCTCCTATTTCAGATAGCGTATTGTGCTAAGCGGCATCTCAAAGCGCACGAAATGGCGAGCAAAATGCACTGTTAAAGTTCTAGGGTAGGGCAAACAGAGACCCGATTAGATCATTTTATATTATGGTTAATTTAAGAATTCAACGAAATTCTATCACACTTGTTCAATTTACGTCGCTCCTATTTCAGATAGCGTATTGGGCTAAGAGGCATCTCAAAGCGCATGAAATGTCGAGTAAAATGCACTATTAAACTTCTAGGTTAGCGCGAACAGAGAACCGATTAGATCATTTTACATTAAGGTTAATATAAGAATTCAGGGAAATTCTATCACGTTTGTTCAATATACGTCGCTACTATTTCAGATATCGTATTGGGCTAAGCGGCATCTCAATGCGCATGAAATGACGAGCGAAAGGCACTATTAAACTTCTAGGGTAGGGCGAACAGAGAACCGATTAGATCATTTTACATTAAGGTTAGTATAAGAAGTCAGGGAAATCCTATCACGTTTGTTCAATTTACGTCGCTCCTATTTCAGATAGCGTATTGTGCTAAGCGGCATCTCAAAGCGCACGAAATGGCGAGCAAAATGCACTGTTAAAGTTCTAGGGTAGGGCAAACAGAGACACGATTAGATCATTTCATATTATGGTTTATTTAAGAATTCAGAAAAATTCTATCACAGTTGTTATAATTTACGTCGCTCCTATTTCAGATAGCTTATTGGGCTAAGCGGCATCTCAAAGCGCATGAAATGACGAGTGAAATGCACTACTAAACTTCTAGGATAGGGCAAACAGAGACCCGATCAGATCATTTTATATTACGGTTAATATAAGAATTCAGCGTAATTCTATCACATTTGTTCAATTTATGTCGCTCCTATTTCAGATGGCGTATTGGGCTAAGCGGCATCTCAATGCGCATGAAATGGCGAGTAAAATGCACTATTAAACTTCTAGGATAAGGCAAACAGAGACCCGATTAGATCATTTTATATTACGGTTAATATAAGAATTCAGCGTAATTCTATCACATTTGTTCAATTTACGTCGTTCCTATTTCAGATAGCATACTGGGCTAGGCGGCATCTTAAAGCGCGTGGAATGGCGAGTAAAATGCACTATTAATCTTCTATGATAGGGCAATCAGAGACCCGATTAGATCATTTTATATTTTGGTTAATATAAGAATACAGCGTAATTCTATCGCATTTGTTCAATTTACGTCGCTCCTATATCAGATAGCATATTGGGCTAAGCGGCATCTCAAAGCGCATGAAATGGCGAGTAAAATGCACTATTAAACTTCTAGGGTAGGGCAAACAGAGACCCGATTAGATCATTTTATATTATGGTTAATTTAAGAATTCAGCCAAATTCTATCACATTTGTTCAATTTACGTCGCTCGTATTTCAGATAGCGTACTGCGCCAGGCGGAATCTTAAAGCGCGTGGATTGGCGAGTAAAATGCACTATTAAACTTCTAGGGTAAGGCAATCAGAGACCCGATTAGATGATTTTATATTATAGTTAATTTAAGAATTCAGCAAAATTCTATTACATTTGTTCAATTTACGTCGTTCCTATTTCAGATAGCATACTGGGCTAGGCGGCATCTTAAAGCGCGTGGAATGGCGAGTAACATGCACGATTAATCTTCTATGATAGGGCAATCAGAGACCCGATTAGATCATTTTATATTTTGGTTAATATAAGAATTCAGCGTAATTCTATCGCATTTGTTCAATTTACGTCGCTCCTATATCAGATAGCATATTGGGCTAAGCGGCATCTCAAAGCGCATGAAATGGCGAGTAATATGCACTATTAAACTTCTAGGGTAAGGCAAACAGAGACCCGATTAGATCATTTTATATTACGGTTAATATAAGAATTCAGCGAAATTCTATCACATTTGTTCAATTTACGTCGCTCCTATTTCAGATAGCGACTTGTGCTAAGCGTCATCTCAAAGCGCAAGAAATGGCGAGTAAAATGCACTATTAAACTTCTAGGATAAGGCAAACAGAAACCCGATTAGATCATTTTATATTACGGTTAATATAAGAATTCAGCGTAATTCTGTGACATTTGTTCAACTTACGTAGCTCCTATTTCGGATAGCGTGCTGGGCTAGGCGGCAACTTAAAGCGCGTGGAATGGCGAGTAAAATGCACTATTAAACTTCTATGATAGGGCAATCAGAGACCCGATTAGACCATTTTATATTTTGGTTAATATAAGAATTCAGCGAAATTCTATCACATTTGTTCAATTTACGTCGCTCCTATTTCAGATAGCGTATTGGGCTAAGCGGCATCTTAAAGCGCGCGGAATGGCGAGTAAAATGCACTATTAAACTTCTACGGTAGGGCAAACAGAGACTCGATTAGATCATTTTATATTATGGTTACTTTATCAATTCAGCGAAATTCTATCACAGTAGTTCAATTTACGTCGCTCCTATTTCAGATAGCTTATTGGGCTAAGCGGCATCGCAAAGCGCATGAATTGACGAGTAACATGCACTATTAAACTTCTACGGTAGGGCAAACAGAGACTCGATTAGATCATTTTATATTATGGTTACTTTATCAATTCAGCGAAATTCTATCACAGTAGTTCAATTTACGTCGCTCCTATTTCAGATAGCTTATTGGGCTAAGCGGCATCGCAAAGCGCATGAATTGACGAGTAACATGCACTATTAAACTTCTAGGATAAGGCAAACAGAGACCCGATTAGATCATTTTATATTACGGTTAATATAAGAATTCAGCGTAATTCTGTGACATTTGTTCAACTTACGTAGCTCCTATTTCAGATAGCGTACTGGGCTAGGCGGCAACTTAAAGCGCGTGGAATGGCGAGTAAAATGCACTATTAAGCTTCTATGATAGGGCAATCAGAGACTCGCTTAGATCATTTTATATTTTGGTTAATGTAAGAATTCAGCGAAATTCTATCACATTTGTTCAATTTACGTCGCTCCTATTTCAGATAGCGTATTGGGATAAGCGGCATCTCAAGGCGCATGAAATGGCGAGTAAAATGCACTACTAAACTTCTAGGGTAGGGCAATCAGTGACCCGATTAGATCATTTTATATTATGGTTAATTTAAGATTTCAGCAAAATTCTAACACATTTGTTCAATTTACGTCGCTCCTATTTCAGATAGCGTACTCGGATAGGCGGCATCTTAAAGCGCGTGGAGTGGCGAGTAAAATGTACTGTTAAACTTCTATGATAGGGCAATCAGAGACCCGGTTAGATCATTTTATATTTTGGTTAATTTATCAATTCAGCGAAATTCTATCACATTTGTTTAATTTACGTCGCTCCTATTTCAGATAGCGTATTGGGCTAAGCGGCATCTCAAAGTGCATGAAATGGGGAGTAAAATGCACTATTAAACTTCTAGGGTAGGGCAATCAGAGACCCGATTAGATCATTTTATATTTTGGTTAATATAAGAATTCAGCGAAATTCTATCACATTTGTTCAACTTACGTCGCTCCTATTTCAGATAGCGTATTGGGCTAAGCGGCATCTCAAAGCGCATGAAATGGCGTGTAAAATGCACTTTTAAGCTTCTACGCTAGGGCGAAGAGAGACCCGATTAGATCATTTAACATTATGGTTAATAAAAGAATTCAGCGAAATTCTATCACGTTTGTTCAATTTACGTCGCTACTATTTCAGATAGCGTATTGGGCTAAGCGGCATCTCAAAGCGCATGAAATGGCGACTAAAATGCACTGTTAAACTTCTAGGGTAGGGCAAACAGAGACCCGATTAGATCATTTCATATTATGGTTTATTTAAGAATTCAGAAAAATTCTATCACATTTGTTCAATTTACGTCGCTCCTATTTCAGATAGCTTATTGGGCTAAGCGGCATCTCAAAGCGCATTGAATGACGAGTGAAATGCACTATTGAACATCTAGGATAAGGCAAACAGAGACCCGATCAGATCATTTTATATTACGGTTAATATAAGAATTCAGCGTAATTCTATCACATTTGTTCAATTTACGTCGCTGATATTTCAGATAGCGTATTGGGCTAAGCGGCATCTCAAAGCGCAAGAAATGGCGAGTAAAATGCACTATTAAACTTCTAGGGTAGCGCAAACAGAGACCCGATTAGATCATTTTATATTATGGTTAATTTAAGAATTCAGCCAAATTCTATCACATTTGTTCAATTTACGTCGCTCCTATTTCAGATAGCGTACTGCGCTAGGCGGAATCTTAAAGCGCGTGGAATGGCGAGTAAAATGCACTATTAATCTTCTATGATAGAGCAATCAGAGACCCGATTAGATCATTTTATATTTTGGTTAATATAAGAATTCAGCGTAATTCTATCGCATTTGTTCAATTTACGTCGCTCCTATATCAGATAGCATATTGGGCTAAGCGGCATCTCAAAGCGCATGAAATGGCGAGTAATATGCACTATTAAACTTCTAGGGTAAGGCAAACAGAGACCCGATTAGATCATTTTATATTACGGTTAATATAAGAAATCAGCGTAATTCTGTCACATTCGTTCAACTTACGTTGCTCCTATTTCAGATAGCGTACTGGGCTAGGCGGCATCTTAAAGCGCGTGGAATGGCGAGTAAAATGCACTATTAAACTTCTATGATAGGGCAATCAGAGTCCCGATCAGATCATTTTATATTTTGGTTAATATAAGAATTCAGCGAAATTCTATCACATTTGTTCAATATACGTCGCTCCAATTTCAGATAGCTTATTGGGCTAAGCGGCATCGCAAAGCGCATGAACTGACGAGTGAAATGCACTATTAAACTTCTTGGGTAGGGCGAACAAAGACCCGATTAGATCATTTTACATTAAGGTTAATATAAGAATTCAGCGAAATTCTATCACATTTGTTCAATTTACATCGCTCCTATTTCAGATAGCGACTTGTGCTAAGCGGCATCTCAAAGCGCAAGAAATGGCGAGTAAAATGCACTATTAAACTTCTAGGGTAGGGCAAACAGAGACCCGATTAGGTCATTTCATATTATGGTTAATTTAAGAATTCAGCGAAATTCTATCACATTTGTTCAATTTACGTCGCTCCTATTTCAGATAGCGTACTTGGCTAAGCGGCATCTCAAAGCGCAAGAAATGGCGAGTAAAATGCACTATTAAACTTCTAGGATAAGGCAAACAGAGACCCGATTAGATCATTTTATATTACGGTTAATATAAGAATTCAGCGTAATTCTGTGACATTTGTTCAACTTACGTAGCTCCTATTTCAGGTAGCGTGCTGGGCTAGGCCGCAACTTAAAGCGCGTGGAATGGCGAGTAAAATGCACTGTTAAACTTCTATGATAGGGCAATCAGAGACCCGATTAGATCATTTTATATTTTGGTTAATATAAGAATTCAGCGAAATTCTATCACATTTGTTTAATTTACGTCGCTCCTATTTCAGATAGCGTATTGGGCTAAGCGGCATCTCACAGCGCACGAAAGGGCGAGTAAAATGCACTATTAAACTTCTAGGGTAGGGCAAACAGAGACCCCATTAGATCATTTTATATTATGGTTAATTTAAGAATTCAGCGAAATTCTATCACATTTGTTCAATTTACGTCGCTCCTATTTCAGATAGCGTACTTGGCTAAGCGGCATCTCAAAGCGCAAGAAATGGCGAGTAAAATGCACTATTAAACTTCTAGGATAAGGCAAACAGAGACCCGATTAGATCATTTTATATTACGGTTAATATAAGAATTCAGCGTAATTCTGTGACATTTGTTCAACTTACGTAGCTCCTATTTCAGGTAGCGTGCTGGGCTAGGCCGCAACTTAAAGCGCGTGGAATGGCGAGTAAAATGCACTGTTAAACTTCTATGATAGGGCAATCAGAGACCCGATTAGATCATTTTATATTTTGGTTAATATAAGAATTCAGCGAAATTCTATCACATTTGTTTAATTTACGTCGCTCCTATTTCAGATAGCGTATTGGGCTAAGCGGCATCTCACAGCGCACGAAAGGGCGAGTAAAATGCACTATTAAACTTCTAGGGTAGGGCAATCAGAGACCCGATTAGATCATTTTATATTACGGTTAACATAAGAATGCAGCGTAATTCTGTGACATTTGTTCAACTTACGTAGCTCCTATTTCAGATAGTGTACTGGGCTGGGCGGCAACTTAAAGCGCATGGAATGGCGAGTAAAATGCACTATTAAACTTCTATGATAGGGCAATCAGAGACCCGATTAGATCATTTTATATTTTGGTTAATATAAGAATCCAGCGAAATTCTATCACATTTGTTCAATTTACGTCGCTCCTATTTCAGATAGCGTATTGGGCTAAGCGGCATCTCACAGCGCACGAAAGGGCGAGTAAAATGCACTATTAAACTTCTAGGGTAGGGCAATGAGAGACCCGATTAGATCATTTTATATTTTGGGTAATATAAGAATTCAGCGAAATTCTATCACATTTGTTCAATTTACGTCGCTCCTATTTCAGATAGCGTATTGGGCTAAGCGGCATCTCAAAGCGCATGAAATGGCGAGTAAAATGCACTATTAAACTTCTAGGGTAGGGCAATCAGAGACGCGATTAGATCATTTTATATTTTGATTAATATAAGAATCCAGCGAAATTCTATCACATTTGTTCAATTTACGTCGCTCCTATTTCAGATAGCGTATTGGGCTAAGCGGCATCTCACAGCGCACGAAAGGGCGAGTAAAATGCACTATTAAACTTCTAGGGTAGGGCAATCAGAGACCCGATAAGATCTTTTCATATTTTGGTTAATATAAGAATTCAGCGAAATTCTATCACATTCGTTCAATTTACGTCGCTCCTATTTCAGATAGCGACTTGTGCTAAGTGGCATCTCAAAGCGCAAGAAATGGCGAGTAAAATGCACTATTAAACTTCTAGGGTAGGGCAAACAGAGACCCCATTAGATCATTTTATATTATGGTTAATTTAAGAATTCAGCGAAATTCTATCACATTTGTTCAATTTACGTCGCTCCTATTTCAGATAGCGTATTCGGCTAAGCGGCATCTCAAAGCGCATGAAATGGCGAGTAAAATGCACTATTAAACTTCTATGATAGGGCAATCAGAGACCCGATTAGGTCATTTTATATTTTGGTTAATATAAGAATCCAGCGAAATTCTATCACATTTGTTCAATTTACGTCGCTCCTATTTCAGATAGCGTATTGGGCTAAGCGGCATCTCACAGCGCACGAAAGGGCGAGTAAAATGCACTATTAAACTTCTAGGGTAGGGCAATCAGAGACCCGATAAGATCTTTTCATATTTTGGTTAATATAAGAATTCAGCGAAATTCTATCACATTTGTTCAATTTACGTCGCTCTTATTTCAGATAGCGACTTGTGCTAAGTGGCATCTCAAAGCGCAAGAAATGGCGAGTAAAATGCACTATTAATCTTCTAGGGTAGGGCAAACAGAGACCCCATTAGATCATTTTATATTATGGTTAATTTAAGAATTCAGCGAAATTCTATCACATTTGTTCAATTTACGTCGCTCCTATTTCAGATAGCGTATTCGGCTAAGCGGCATCTCAAAGCGCATGAAATGGCGAGTAAAATGCACTCTTAAACTTCTAGGATAAGGCAAACAGAGACCCGATTAGATCATTTTATATTACGGTTAATATAAGAAATCAGCGTAATTCTGTCACATTCGTTCAACTTACGTTGCTCCTATTTCAGATAGCGTACTGGGCTAGGCGGCATCTTAAAGCGCGTGGAATGGCGAGTAAAATGCACTATTAAACTTCTATGATAGGGCAATCAGAGACCCGATCAGATCATTTTATATTTTGGTTAATATAAGAATTCAGCGAAATTCTATCACATTTGTTCAATATACGTCGCTCCAATTTCAGATAGCTTATTGGGCTAAGCGGCATCGCAAAGCGCATGAACTGACGAGTGAAATGCACTATTAAACTTCTTGGGTAGGGCGAACAAAGACCCGATTAGATCATTTTACATTAAGGTTAATATAAGAATTCAGCGAAATTCTATCACATTTGTTCAATTTACATCGCTGCTGTTTCAGATAGCGACTTGTGCTAAGTGGCATCTCAAAGCGCAAGAAATGGCGAGTAAAATGCACTATTAAACTTGTAGGGTAGGGCAAACAGAGACCCCATTAGATCATTTTATATTATGGTTAATTTAATAATTCAGCGAAATTCTATCACACTTGTTCAATTTACGTCGCTCGTATTTCAGATAGCGAACTGGGCTAGGCGGCATCTCAAAGCGCATGAAATGGCGAGTAAAATGCACTATTAAACTTCTAGGATAAGGCAAACGGAGACCCGATTAGATCATTTTATATTACGGTTAATATAAGAATTCAGCGTAATTTTGTGACATTTGTTCAACTTACGTAGCTCCTATTTCAGATAGCGTACTGGGCTAGGCGGCAACTTAAAGCGCGTGGAATGGCGAGTAAAATGCACTATTAAACTTCTATGATAGGGCAATCAGAGACGCGATTAGATCATTTTATATTTTGGTTAATATAAGAATCCAGCGAAATTCTATCACATTTGTTCAATTTACGTCCCTCCTATTTCAGATAGCGTATTGGGCTAAGCGGCATCTCACAGCGAACGAAAGGCCGAGTAAAATGCACTATTAAAGTTCTAGGGTAGGGCAATCAGAGACCCGATAAGATCATTTCATATTTTGGTTAACATAAGAATTCAGCGAAATTCTATCACATTTGTTCAATTTACGTCGCTCCTATTTCAGATAGCGTATTGGGCTAAGCGGCATCTCAAAGCGCATGAAATGGCGAGTAAAATGCACTATTAAACTTCTAGGGTAGGGCAATCAGAGACCCGATTAGATCATTTTATATTTTGGTTAATATAAGAATTCAGCGAAATTCTATCACATTTGTTCAATTTACGTCGCTCCTATTTCAGATAGCGTATTGGGCTAAGCGACATCTCAAAGCGCATGAAATGGCGAGTAAAATGCACTCTTAAACTTCTAGGATAAGGCAAACAGAGACCCGATTAGATCATTTTATATTACGGTTAACATAAGAATGCAGCGTAATTCTGTGACATTTGTTCAACTTACGTAGCTCCTATTTCAGATAGCGTACTGGGCTAGGCGGCAACTTAAAGCGCGTGGAATGGCGAGTAAAATGCACTATTAAACTTCTATGATAGGGCAATCAGAGACGCGATTAGATCATTTTATATTTTGGTTAATATAAGAATCCAGCGAAATTCTATCACATTTGTTCAATTTACGTCGCTCCTATTTCAGATAGCATATTGGGCTAAGCTGCATCTCAAAGCGCAAGAAATGGCTCGTAAAATGCACTATTAAACTTCTAGGGTAGGGCAAACAGAGACCGGATTAGATCATTTTATATTTTGGTTAATATAAGAATTCAGCGAAATTCTATCACATTTGTTCAATTTACATCGCTCCTATTTCAGATAGCGACTTGTGCTAAGTGGCATCTCAAAGCGCAAGAAATGGCGAGTAAAATGCACTATTAAACTTCTAGGGTAGGGCAAACAGAGACCCCATTAGATCATTTTATATTATTGTTAATATAAGAATTCAGCGAAGTTCTATCACATTTGTTTAATTTACGTCGCTCCTATTTCAGATAGCGTATTGGGCTAAGCGGCATCTCAAAGCGCATGAAATGGCGAGTAAAATGCACTATTAAACTTCTAGGGTAGGGCAATGAGAGACCCGATTAGATCATTTTATATTTTGGTTAATATAAGAATTCAGGGAAATTCTATCACATTTGTTCAATTTACGTCGCTCCTATTCCAGATAGCGTATTGGGCTAAGCGGCATCTCAAAGCGCATGAAATGGCGAGTAAAATGCACTGTTAAACTTCTTGGGTAGGGCAATCAGAGACCCGATTAGATAATTTTATATTTTGGTTAATATAAGAATTCAGCGAAATTCTATCACATTTGTTCAATTTACGTCGCTCCTATTTCAGATAGCGTATTGGGCTAAGCGGCATCTCGAAGCGCATGAAATGGCGAGTAAAATGCACTATTAAACTTCTAGGATAAGGCAAACGGAGACCCGATTAGATCATTTTATATTTTGGTTAATAAATGAATTCATCGAAATTCTATCACATTTGTTCAATTTACGTCGCTCGTATCTCAGATAGCTCATTGGGCTAAGCGGCATCGCAAAGCGCATGAATTGACGAGTAAAATGCACTATTAAATTTCTAGGATAAGGCAAACAGAGACCCGATTAGATCATTTTATATTACGGTTAACATAAGAATGCAGCGTAATTCTGTGACATTTGTTCAACTTACGTAGCTCCTATTTCAGATAGCGTACTGGGCTAGGCGGTAACTTAAAGCGCGTGGAATGGCGAGTAAAATGCACTGTTAAACTTCTATGATAGGGCAATCAGAGACGCGATTAGATCATTTTATATTTTGGTTAATATAAGAATTCAGCGAAATTCTATCACATTTGTTCAATTTACGTCGCTCCTATTCCAGATAGCGTATTGGGCTAAGCGGCATCTCAAAGCGCATGAAATGGCGAGTAAAATGAACTATTAAACTTCTAGGGTAGGGCAATCAGAGACCCGATTAGATCATTTTATATTTTGGTTAATATAAGAATTCAGCGAAATTCTATCACATTTGTTCAATTTACGTCGCTCCTATTTCAGATAGCGTATTGGGCTAGGCGGCATCTTAAAGCGCGTGGAAGGGCGAGTAAAATGCACTACTAAACGTCTATGATAGGGCAATCAGAGTCCCGTTTAGATCATTTTATATTTTCTTTAATATAAGATTTCAGGGAAATTCTATCACATTTGTTCAATTTACGTCGCTCCTATTTCAGATAGCTATTGGGCTAAGCGGCATCTCAAAGCGCATGAAATGACGAGGGAAATGCACTATTAAACTTCTTGGGTAGGGCGAACAGAGACCCGATTACATCACTTTATATTATGGTTAATTTAAGAATTCAGCAAAATTCTATCACATTTGTGAATTTTACATCGCTCCTATTTCAGATAGCGTATTGGGCTAAGCGGCATCTCAAAGCGCATGGAATGACGAGTAAAATGCACTAATAAACTTCTAGGATAAGGCAAACGGAGATCCGATTAGACCATTTTATATTACGGTTAATATAAGAATTCAGCGTTATTCTATCACATTTGTTCAACTTACGTCGCTCCTATTTCAAATAGCGCACTCGGATAGGCGGCATCTTAAAGCGCGTGGAAAGGCGAGTAAAATGCACTATTAAACTTCGAGGGTAATGCAAACAGAGACCCGATTAGATCATTTTATGTATTGTTTAATATAAGATTTCAGGGAAATTCTATCACATTTGTTCAATTTACGTCGCTCCTATTTCAGATAGCGTATTGGGCTAAGCGGCATCTCAAAGCGCAAGAAATGGCGAGTAAAATGCACTATTAAGCTTCTAGGGTTGGGCACATATAGACACGATTAGATCATTTTATATTATGGTTAATTTAAGAATCCAGCGAAATCCTATCACATTTGTTCATTTTACGTCGCTCCTATTTCATATAGCGTATTGGGCTAGGCGGCATCTTAAAGCGCGTGGAATGGCGAGTAAAATGCACTATTAAACTTCTATAATAGGGCAATCAGAGACCCGATTAGATCATTTTATATTTTGGTTAATATAAGGATTCAGCGTAATTCTATCACATTTGTTCAATTTACGTCGCTCCTATTTCAGATAGCGTATTGGGCTAAGCGGCATCTCAAAGCGCATGAAATGGCGAGTAAAATGCACTATTAAACTTCTAGGGTAAGGCAAACAGAGACCCAATTAGATCATTTTATATTACGGTTAATATAAGAATTCAGCGTAATTCTATCACATTTGTTCAACATACGTCGCTCCTATTTCAGATAGTGTACTGGGCTAGGCGGCATCTTAAAGCGCGTGGAAGGGCGAGTAAAATGCACTACTAAACTTTTATGGTAGGGCAATCAGAGTCCCGTTTAGATCATTTTATGTATTGTTTAATATAAGATTTCAGGGAAATTCTATCACATTTGTTCAATTTACGTCGCTCCTATTTCAGATAGCGTATTGGGCTAAGCGGCATCTCAAAGCGTATGAAATGACGAGAGAAATGCACTATTAAACTTCTTGGGTAGGGCGAACAGAGACCCGATTAGGACATTTCATATTATGGTTAATTTAAGAATTCAGCGAAATTCTATCACATTTGTTCATTTTACATCGCTCCTATTTCAAATAGCGTATTGGGCTAAGCGGCATCTCCATGCGCATGAAATGGCGAGTAAAATGCACTATTAAACTTCTAGGATAAGGCAAATGGAGACCCGATTAGACCATTTTATATTACGGTTAATATAAGAATTCAGCGTTATTCTATCACATTTGTTCAACTTACGTCGCTCCTATTTCAGATAGCGTACTCGGATAGGCGGCATCTTAAAGCGCGTGGAAAGGCGAGTAAAATGCACTATTAAACTTCGAGGGTAATGCAAACAGAGACCCGATTAGATCATTTTATATTACGGTTAATATAAGATTTCAGGGAAATTCTATCACATTTGTTCAATTTACGTCGCTCCTATTTCAGATAGCTATTGGGCTAAGCGGCATCTCAAAGCGCATGAAATGACGAGAGAAATGCACTATTAAACTTCTTGGGTAGGGCGAACAGAGACCCGATTACATCATTTTATATTATGGTTAATATAAGAATTCAGCGATATTCTATCGCATTTGTTCAATTTGCGTCGCTCCTATTTCAGATAGCGTATTGGGCTAAGCGGCATCTCAAAGCGCATGAAATGACGAATAAAATGCACTATTAAGCTTCTACGCTAGGGCGAACAGAGACCCGATTAGATCATTTAACATTATGGTAAATAAAAGAATTCAGCGAAATTCTATCACATTTGTTCAATTTACGTCGCTCCTATTTCAGATAGCGTACTGGGCTAGGCGGCATCTCAAAGCGCATGAAATGGCGAGTAAAATGCTCTAATAAACTTCTAGGGTAGGGCAAACAGAGACCCGATTAGGTCATTTCATATTATGGTTAATTTAAGAATTCAGCGAAATTCTATCACATTTGTTCAAGTTACATCGCTCCTATTTCAGATAGCTTATTGGGCTAAGCGGCATCTCAAAGCGCATGAAATGGCGAGTAAAATGCACTCTTAAACTTCTAGGATAAGGCAAACAGAGACCCGATTAGATCATTTTATATTACGGTTAACATAAGAATGCAGCGTAATTCTGTGACATTTGTTCAACTTACGTAGCTCCTATTTCAGATAGCGACTTGTGCTAAGTGGCATCTCAAAGCGCAAGAAATGGCGAGTAAAATGCACTATTAAACTTCTAGGGTAGGGCAAACAGAGACCCCATTAGATCATTTTATATTATTGTTAATATAAGAATTCAGCGAAGTTCTATCACATTTGTTTAATTTACGTCGCTCCTATTTCAGATAGCGTATTGGGCTAAGCGGCATCTCAAAGCGCATGAAATGGCGAGTAAAATGCACTATTAAACTTCTAGGGTAGGGCAATGAGAGACCCGATTAGATCATTTTATATTTTGGTTAATATAAGAATTCAGGGAAATTCTATCACATTTGTTCAATTTACGTCGCTCCTATTTCAGATAGCGTATTGGGCTAAGCGGCATCTCAAAGCGCATGAAATGGCGAGTAAAATGCACTATTAAACTTCTAGGGTAGGGCAATCAGAGACCCGATTAGATAATTTTATATTTTGGTTAATATAAGAATTCAGCGAAATTCTATCACATTTGTTCAATTTACGTCGCTCCTATTTCAGATAGCGTATTGGGCTAAGCGGCATCGCAAAGCGCATGAATTGACGAGTAAAATGCACTATTAAATTTCTAGGATAAGGCAAACAGAGACCCGATTAGATCATTTTATATTACGGTTAACATAAGAATGCAGCGTAATTCTGTGACATTTGTTCAACTTACGTAGCTCCTATTTCAGATAGCGTACTGGGCTAGGCGGTAACTTAAAGCGCGTAGAATGGCGAGTAAAATGCACTGTTAAACTTCTATGATAGGGCAATCAGAGACGCGATTAGATCATTTTATATTTTGGTTAATATAAGAATTCAGCGAAATTCTATCACATTTGTTCAATTTACGTCGCTCCTATCTCAGATAGCTCATTGGGCTAAGCGGCATCGCAAAGCGCATGAATTGACGAGTAAAATGCACTATTAAATTTCTAGGATAAGGCAAACAGAGACCCGATTAGATCATTTTATATTACGGTTAACATAAGAATGCAGCGTAATTCTGTGACATTTGTTCAACTTACGTAGCTCCTATTTCAGATAGCGTACTGGGCTAGGCGGTAACTTAAAGCGCGTGGAATGGCGAGTAAAATGCACTGTTAAACTTCTATGATAGGGCAATCAGAGACGCGATTAGATCATTTTATATTTTGGTTAATATAAGAATTCAGCGAAATTCTATCACATTTGTTCAATTTACGTCGCTCCTATTCCAGATAGCGTATTGGGCTAAGCGGCATCTCAAAGCGCATGAAATGGCGAGTAAAATGAACTATTAAACTTCTAGGGTAGGGCAATCAGAGACCCGATTAGATCATTTTATATTTTGGTTAATATAAGAATTCAGCGAAATTCTATCACATTTGTTCAATTTACGTCGCTCCTATTTCAGATAGCGTATTGGGCTAAGCGGCATCTCAAAGCGCATGAAATGGCGAGTAAAATGCACTATTAAACTTCTAGGGTAGGGCAATCAGAGACCCGATTAGATCATTTTATATTTTGGTTAATATAAGAATTCGGCGAAATTCTATCACATTTGTTCAATTTACGTCGCTCCTATTTCAGATAGCGTATTGGGCTAAGCGGCATCTCAAAGCGCATGAAATGGCGAGTAAAATGCACTCTTAAACTTCTAGGATAAGGCAAACAGAGACCCGATTAGATCATTTTATATTACGGTTAACATAAGAATTCAGCGTAATTCTGTGACATTTGTTCAACTTACGTAGCTCCTGTTTCAGATAGCGTACTGGGCTAGGCGGCAACTTAAAGCGCGTGGAATGGCGAGTAAAATGAACTATTAAACTTCTATGATAGGGCAATCAGAGACCCGATTAGATCATTTTATATTTTGGTTAATATAAGAATCCAGCGAAATTCTATCACATTTGTTCAATTTACGTCGCTCCTATTTCAGATAGCGTATTGGGCTAAGCGGCATCTCAAAGCGCATGAAATGGCGAGTAAAATGCACTATTAAACTTCTAGGGTAAGGCAAACAGAGACCCAATTAGATCATTTTATATTACGGTTAATATAAGAATTCAGCGTAATTCTATCACATTTGTTCAACATACGTCGCTCCTATTTCAGATAGTGTACTGGGCTAGGCGGCATCTTAAAGCGCGTGGAAGGGCGAGTAAAATGCACTACTAAACTTCTATGGTAGGGCAATCAGAGTCCCGTTTAGATCATTTTATGTATTGTTTAATATAAGATTTCAGGGAAATTCTATCACATTTGTTCAATTTACGTCGCTCCTATTTCAGATAGCGTATTGGGCTAAGCGGCATCTCAAAGCGTATGAAATGACGAGAGAAATGCACTATTAAACTTCTTGGGTAGGGCGAACAGAGACCCGATTAGGACATTTCATATTATGGTTAATTTAAGAATTCAGCGAAATTCTATCACATTTGTTCATTTTACATCGCTCCTATTTCAAATAGCGTATTGGGCTAAGCGGCATCTCCATGCGCATGAAATGGCGAGTAAAATGCACTATTAAACTTCTAGGATAAGGCAAATGGAGACCCGATTAGACCATTTTATATTACGGTTAATATAAGAATTCAGCGTTATTCTATCACATTTGTTCAACTTACGTCGCTCCTATTTCAGATAGCGTACTCGGATAGGCGGCATCTTAAAGCGCGTGGAAAGGCGAGTAAAATGCACTATTAAACTTCGAGGGTAATGCAAACAGAGACCCGATTAGATCATTTTATATTACGGTTAATATAAGATTTCAGGGAAATTCTATCACATTTGTTCAATTTACGTCGCTCCTATTTCAGATAGCTATTGGGCTAAGCGGCATCTCAAAGCGCATGAAATGACGAGAGAAATGCACTATTAAACTTCTTGGGTAGGGCGAACAGAGACCCGATTACATCATTTTATATTATGGTTAATATAAGAATTCAGCGATATTCTATCGCATTTGTTCAATTTGCGTCGCTCCTATTTCAGATAGCGTATTGGGCTAAGCGGCATCTCAAAGCGCATGAAATGACGAATAAAATGCACTATTAAGCTTCTACGCTAGGGCGAACAGAGACCCGATTAGATCATTTAACATTATGGTAAATAAAAGAATTCAGCGAAATTCTATCACATTTGTTCAATTTACGTCGCTCCTATTTCAGATAGCGTACTGGGCTAGGCGGCATCTCAAAGCGCATGAAATGGCGAGTAAAATGCTCTAATAAACTTCTAGGGTAGGGCAAACAGAGACCCGATTAGGTCATTTCATATTATGGTTAATTTAAGAATTCAGCGAAATTCTATCACATTTGTTCAAGTTACATCGCTCCTATTTCAGATAGCTTATTGGGCTAAGCGGCATCTCAAAGCGCATGAAATGGCGAGTAAAATGCACTCTTAAACTTCTAGGATAAGGCAAACAGAGACCCGATTAGATCATTTTATATTACGGTTAACATAAGAATGCAGCGTAATTCTGTGACATTTGTTCAACTTACGTAGCTCCTATTTCAGATAGCGACTTGTGCTAAGTGGCATCTCAAAGCGCAAGAAATGGCGAGTAAAATGCACTATTAAACTTCTAGGGTAGGGCAAACAGAGACCCCATTAGATCATTTTATATTATTGTTAATATAAGAATTCAGCGAAGTTCTATCACATTTGTTTAATTTACGTCGCTCCTATTTCAGATAGCGTATTGGGCTAAGCGGCATCTCAAAGCGCATGAAATGGCGAGTAAAATGCACTATTAAACTTCTAGGGTAGGGCAATGAGAGACCCGATTAGATCATTTTATATTTTGGTTAATATAAGAATTCAGGGAAATTCTATCACATTTGTTCAATTTACGTCGCTCCTATTTCAGATAGCGTATTGGGCTAAGCGGCATCTCAAAGCGCATGAAATGGCGAGTAAAATGCACTATTAAACTTCTAGGGTAGGGCAATCAGAGACCCGATTAGATAATTTTATATTTTGGTTAATATAAGAATTCAGCGAAATTCTATCACATTTGTTCAATTTACGTCGCTCCTATTTCAGATAGCGTATTGGGCTAAGCGGCATCGCAAAGCGCATGAATTGACGAGTAAAATGCACAATTAAATTTCTAGGATAAGGCAAACAGAGACCCGATTAGATCATTTTATATTACGGTTAACATAAGAATGCAGCGTAATTCTGTGACATTTGTTCAACTTACGTAGCTCCTATTTCAGATAGCGTACTGGGCTAGGCGGTAACTTAAAGCGCGTGGAATGGCGAGTAAAATGCACTGTTAAACTTCTATGATAGGGCAATCAGAGACGCGATTAGATCATTTTATATTTTGGTTAATATAAGAATTCAGCGAAATTCTATCACATTTGTTCAATTTACGTCGCTCCTATCTCAGATAACTCATTGGGCTAAGCGGCATCGCAAAGCGCATGAATTGACGAGTAAAATGCACTATTAAATTTCTAGGATAAGGCAAACAGAGACCCGATTAGATCATTTTATATTACGGTTAACATAAGAATGCAGCGTAATTCTGTGACATTTGTTCAACTTACGTAGCTCCTATTTCAGATAGCGTACTGGGCTAGGCGGTAACTTAAAGCGCGTGGAATGGCGAGTAAAATGCACTGTTAAACTTCTATGATAGGGCAATCAGAGACGCGATTAGATCATTTTATATTTTGGTTAATATAAGAATTCAGCGAAATTCTATCACATTTGTTCAATTTACGTCGCTCCTATTCCAGATAGCGTATTGGGCTAAGCGGCATCTCAAAGCGCATGAAATGGCGAGTAAAATGAACTATTAAACTTCTAGGGTAGGGCAATCAGAGACCCGATGAGATCATTTTATATTTTGGTTAATATAAGAATTCAGCGAAATTCTATCACATTTGTTCAATTTACGTCGCTCCTATTTCAGATAGCGTATTGGGCTAAGCGGCATCTCAAAGCGCATGAAATGGCGAGTAAAATGCACTATTAAACTTCTAGGGTAGGGCAATCAGAGACCCGATTAGATCATTTTATATTTTGGTTAATATAAGAATTCGGCGAAATTCTATCACATTTGTTCAATTTACGTCGCTCCTATTTCAGATAGCGTATTGGGCTAAGCGGCATCTCAAAGCGCATGAAATGGCGAGTAAAATGCACTCTTAAACTTCTAGGATAAGGCAAACAGAGACCCGATTAGATCATTTTATATTACGGTTAACATAAGAATTCAGCGTAATTCTGTGACATTTGTTCAACTTACGTAGCTCCTGTTTCAGATAGCGTACTGGGCTAGGCGGCAACTTAAAGCGCGTGGAATTGCGAGTAAAATGAACTATTAAACTTCTATGATAGGGCAATCAGAGACCCAATTAGATCATTTTATATTTTGGTTAATATAAGAATCCAGCGAAATTCTATCACATTTGTTCAATTTACGTCGCTCCTATTTCAGATAGCGTATTGGGCTAAGCGGCATCTCACAGCGCACGAAAGGGCGAGTAAAATGCACTATTAAACTTCTAGGGTAGGGCAATCAGAGACCCGATAAGATCATTTCATATTTTGGTTAATATAAGAATTCAGCGAAATTCTATCACATTTGTTCAATTTACGTCGCTCCTATTTCAGATAGCGTATTGGGCTAAGCGGCATCTCAAAGCGCAAGAAATGGCGAGTAAAATGCACTATTAAGCTTCTAGGGTTGGGCACATATAGACCCGATTAGATCATTTTATATTATGGTTAATTTAAGAATTCAGCGAAATCCTATCACATTTGTTCATTTTACGTCGCTCCTATTTCAGTCAGCGTATTGGGCTAAGCGGCATCTCAAAGCGCAAGAAATGGCGAGTAAAATGCACTATTAAACTTCTAGGGTAGGGCAAACAGAGACCCCATTAGATCATTTTATATTTTGGTTAATATAAGAATTCAGCGAAATTCTATCACATTTTTTCAATTTACGTCGCTCCTATTTCAGATAGTGTACTGGGCTAGGCGGCATCTTAAAGCGCGTGGAAGGGCGAGTAAAATGCACTACTAAACGTCTATGATAGGGCAATCAGAGTCCCGTTTAGATCATTTTATATTTTCTTTAATATAAGATTTCAGGGAAATTCTATCACATTTGTTCAATTTACGTCGCTCCTATTTCAGATAGCTATTGGGCTAAGCGGCATCTCAAAGCGCATGAAATGACGAGGGAAATGCACTATTAAACTTCTTGGGTAGGGCGAACAGAGACCCGATTACATCACTTTATATTATGGTTAATTTAAGAATTCAGCAAAATTCTATCACATTTGTTCATTTTACATCGCTCCTATTTCAGATAGCGTATTGGGCTAAGCGGCATCTCAAAGCGCATGGAATGACGAGTAAAATGCACTAATAAACTTCTAGGATAAGGCAAACGGAGATCCGATTAGACCATTTTATATTACGGTTAATATAAGAATTCAGCGTTATTCTATCACATTTGTTCAACTTACGTCGCTCCTATTTCAAATAGCGCACTCGGATAGGCGGCATCTTAAAGCGCGTGGAAAGGCGAGTAAAATGCACTATTAAACTTCGAGGGTAATGCAAACAGAGACCCGATTAGATCATTTTATGTATTGTTTAATATAAGATTTCAGGGAAATTCTATCACATTTGTTCAATTTACGTCGCTCCTATTTCAGATAGCGTATTGGGCTAAGCGGCATCTCAAAGCGCAAGAAATGGCGAGTAAAATGCACTATTACGCTTCTAGGGTTGGGCACATATAGACACGATTAGATCATTTTATATTATGGTTAATTTAAGAATCCAGCGAAATCCTATCACATTTGTTCATTTTACGTCGCTCCTATTTCATATAGCGTATTGGGCTAGGCGGCATCTTAAAGCGCGTGGCATGGCGAGTAAAATGCACTATTAAACTTCTATAATAGGGCAATCAGAGACCCGATTAGATCATTTTATATTTTGGTTAATATAAGGATTCAGCGTAATTCTATCACATTTGTTCAATTTACGTCGCTCCTATTTCAGATAGCGTATTGGGCTAAGCGGCATCTCAAAGCGCATGAAATGGCGAGTAAAATGCACTATTAAACTTCTAGGGTAAGGCAAACAGAGACCCAATTAGATCATTTTATATTACGGTTAATATAAGAATTCAGCGTAATTCTATCACATTTGTTCAACATACGTCGCTCCTATTTCAGATAGTGTACTGGGCTAGGCGGCATCTTAAAGCGCGTGGAAGGGCGAGTAAAATGCACTACTAAACTTCTATGGTAGGGCAATCAGAGTCCCGTTTAGATCATTTTATGTATTGTTTAATATAAGATTTCAGGGAAATTCTATCACATTTGTTCAATTTACGTCGCTCCTATTTCAGATAGCGTATTGGGCTAAGCGGCATCTCAAAGCGTATGAAATGACGAGAGAAATGCACTATTAAACTTCTTGGGTAGGGCGAACAGAGACCCGATTACATCATTTTATATTATGGTTAATATAAGAATTCAGCGATATTCTATCGCATTTGTTCAATTTGCGTCGCTCCTATTTCAGATAGCGTATTGGGCTAAGCGGCATCTCAAAGCGCATGAAATGACGAATAAAATGCACTATTAAGCTTCTACGCTAGGGCGAACAGAGACCCGATTAGATCATTTAACATTATGGTAAATAAAAGAATGCAGCGAAATTCTATCACATTTGTTCAATTTACGTCGCTCCTATTTCAGATAGCGTACTGGGCTAGGCGGCATCTCAAAGCGCATGAAATGACGAGTAAAATGCTCTATTAAACTTCTAGGGTAGGGCAAACAGAGACCCGATTAGGTCATTTCATATTATGGTTAATTTAAGAATTCAGCGAAATTCTATCACATTTGTTCAAGTTACATCGCTCCTATTTCAGATAGCTTATTGGGGTAAGCGGCATCTCAAAGCGCATGAAATGGCGAGTAAAATGCACTCTTAAACTTCTAGGATAAGGCAAACAGAGACCCGATTAGATCATTTTATATTACGGTTAACATAAGAATGCAGCGTAATTCTGTGACATTTGTTCAACTTACGTAGCTCCTATTTCAGATAGCGTACTGGGCTAGGCGACAACTTAAAGCGCGTGGAATGGCGAGTAAAATGCACTATTAAACTTCTATGATAGGGCAATCAGAGACGCGATTAGATCATTTTATATTTTGGTTAATATAAGAATCCAGCGAAATTCTATCACATTTGTTCAATTTACGTCGCTCCTATTTCAGATAGCATATTGGGCTAAGCTGCATCTCAAAGCGCAAGAAATGGCTCGTAAAATGCACTATTAAACTTCTAGGGTAGGGCAAACAGAGACCGGATTAGATCATTTTATATTTTGGTTAATATAAGAATTCAGCGAAATTCTATCACATTTGTTCAATTTACATCGCTCCTATTTCAGATAGCGACTTGTGCTAAGTGGCATCTCAAAGCGCAAGAAATGGCGAGTAAAATGCACTATTAAACTTCTAGGGTAGGGCAAACAGAGACCCCATTAGATCATTTTATATTATTGTTAATATAAGAATTCAGCGAAGTTCTATCACATTTGTTTAATTTACGTCGCTCCTATTTCAGATAGCATATTGGGCTAAGCGGCATCTCAAAGCGCATGAAATGGCGAGTAAAATGCACTATTAAACTTCTAGGGTAGGGCAAACAGAGACCCGATTAGGTCATTTCATATTATGGTTAATTTAAGAATTCAGCGAAATTCTATCACATTTGTTCAAGTTACATCGCTCCTATTTCAGATAGCTTATTGGGCTAAGCGGCATCTCAAAGCGCATGAAATGGCGAGTAAAATGCCCTATTAAACTTCTAGGATAAGGCAAACAGAGACCCGATTAGATCATTTTATATTACGGTTAATATAAGAATTCAGCGTAATTCTGTCACATTTGTTCAAGTTACGTAGCTCCTATTTCAGGTAGCGTACTGGGCTAGGCCGCAACTTAAACCGCGTGGAATGGCGAGTAAAATGCACTATTAAACTTCTAGGGTGGGGCAATCAGAGACCCGATAAGAACATTTTATATTACGGTTAATATAAGAATCCAGCGAAATTCTATCACATTTGTTCAATTTACGTCGCTCCTATTTCAGATAGCGTATTGGGCTAAGCGGCATCTCAAAGCGCACGAAAGGGCGAGTAAAATGCACTATTAAACTTCTAGGGTGGGGCAATCAGAGACCCGATAAGAACATTTTATATTACGGTTAATATAAGAATCCAGCGAAATTCTATCACATTTGTTCAATTTACGTCGCTCCTATTTCAGATAGCGTATTGGGCTAAGCGGCATCTCAAAGCGCACGAAAGGGCGAGTAAAATGCACTATTAAACTTCTAGGGTGGGGCAATCAGAGACCCGATAAGAACATTTTATATTACGGTTAATATAAGAATTCAGCGAAGTTCTATCACATTTGTTCAATTTACGTCGCTCCTATTTCAGATAGCTTATTGGGCTAAGCGGCAACTCAAAGCGCATGAAATGACGAGTGAAATGCACTATTAAACTTCTAGGGTAGGGCGAACAAAGACCCGATTAGATCATTTTTCATTAAGGTTAAAATAAGAATTCAGCGAAATTCTATCACATTTGTTCAATTTACGTCGCTCTTATTTCAGATAGCGTATTGGGCTGAGCTGCATCTCAAAGCGCAAGAAATGGCTCGTACAATGCACTATTCAACTTCTAGGGTAGGGCAAACAGAGACCGGATTAGATCATTTTATATTTTGGTTAATATAAGAATTCAGCGAAATTCTATCACATTTGTTCAATTTACGTCGCTCCTATTTCAGATAGCGTATTGGGCTAAGAGGCATCTCAAAGCGCATGAAATGGCGAGTAAAATGCACTATTAAACTTCTAGGGTTGGGCAATCAGAGACCCGATAAGAACATTTTATATTACGGTTAATATAAGAATTCAGCGAAATTTTATCACATTTGTTCAATTTACGTCGCTCCAATTTCAGATAGCGTACTGGGCTAGGCGGCATATTAAAGCGCGTGGAGTCACGAGTAAAATGCACTATTAAACTTCTATGATAGGGCAATCAGAGACCCGATTAGATCATTTTATATTTTGGTTAATATAAGAATTCAGCGAAATTCTACCACATTTGTTCAATTTACGTCGCTCCTATTTCAGATAGCGTATTGGGCTAAGCGGCATCTTAAAGCGCGTGGAAGGGCGAGTAAAATGCACTACTAAACTTCTATGATAGGGCAATCAGAGTCCCGTTTAGATCATTTTATATTTTCTTTAATATAAGGTTTCAGGGAAATTCTATCACATTTGTTCAATTTACGTCGCTCCTATTTCAGATAACTATTGGGCTAAGCGGCATCTCAAAGCGCATGAAATGACGAGAGAAATGTACTATTAAACTTCTAGGGTAGGGCGAACAGAGACCCGATTACATCATTTTATATTATGGTTAATTTAAGAATTCCGCAAAATCCTATCACATTTGTTCAATTTACATCGCTGCTATTTCAGATAGCGTATTGGGCTAAGCGGCATCTCAAAGCGCATGGAATGACGAGTAAAATGCACTAATAAACTTCTAGGATAAGGCACGCGGAGATCCGATTAGACCATTTTATATTACGGTTAATATAAGAATTCAGCGTAATTCTATCACATTTGTTCAACTTACGTCGTTCCTGTTTCAGATAGCGTACTGGGCTTGGCGGCATCTCAAAGCGCGTGGAATGGCGAGTAAAATGCACTCTTAAACATCTATGATAGGGCAATCAGAGACCCGATTAGATCATTTTATATTTTGGTTAATATAAGAATTCAGCGAAATTCTATCACATTTGTTCAATTTACGTCGCTCCTATTTCGGATAGCGTATTGGGCTAAGCTGCATCTCAAAGCGCAAGAAATGGCTCGTAAAATGCACTATTAAACTTCTAGGGTAGGGCAATCAGAGACCAGATTAGATCATTTTATATTATGGTTAATTTAAGAATTCAGCAAAATTCTATCACATTTGTTCAATTTACGTCGTTCCTATTTCAGATAGCATACTGGGCTAGGCGACATCTTAAAGCGCGTGGAATGGCGAGTAGAATGCACTATTAAGCTTCTACGATAGGGCAAACAGAGACCCGATTAGATCATTTTATATTACGGTTAATATAAGAATTCAGCGTAATTCTATCACATTTGTTCAACATGCGTCGCTCCTATTTCAGATAGTGTACTGGGCTAGGCGGCATCTTATAGCGCGTGGAAGGGCGAGTAAAATGCACTACTAAACTTCTATGGTAAGGCAATCAGAGTCCCGTTTAGATCATTTTATGTATTGTTTAATATAAGATTTCAGGGAAATTCTATCACATTTGTTCAATTTACGTCGCTCGTATTTCAGATAGCGTATTGGGCTAAGCGGCATCTCAAAGCGTATGAAATGACGAGAGAAATGCACTATTAAACTTCTTGGGTAGGGCGAACAGAGACCCGATTAGGTCATTTCATATTATGGTTAATTACAGAATTCAGCGAAATTCTATCACATTTGTTCAATTTACATCGCTCCTATTTCAAATAGCGTATTGGGCTAAGCGGCATCTCAATGCGCATGAAATGGCGAGTAAAATGCACTATTAAACTTCTAGGATAAGGCAAACGGAGACCCGATTAGAAGATTTTATATTACGGTTAATATAAGAATTCAGCGTTATTCTATCACATTTGTTCAACTGACGTCGCTCCTATTTCAGATAGCGTGCTCTGATAGGCGGCATCCTAAAGCGCGTGGAATGGCGAGTAAAATGCACTATTAAACTTCTAGGGTAATGCAAACAGAGACCCGATTAGATCATTTCATATTACGGTTAATATAAGATTTCAGGGAAAATCTATCACATTTGTTCAATTTACGTCGCTCCTATTTCAGATAGCTATTGGGCTAAGCGGCATCTCAAAGCGCATGAAATGACGAGAGAAATGCACTATTAAACTTCTTGGGTACGGCGAACAGAGACCCGATTACATCATTTTATATTATGATTAATATAAGAATTCAGCGATATTCTATCGCATTAGTTCAATTTGCGTCGCTCCTATTTCAGATAGCGTATGGGGCTAAGCGGCATCTCAAAGCGCATGAAATGACGAATAAAATGCACTATTAAGCTTCTACGCTAGGGCGAACAGAGACCCGATTAGATCATTTAACATTATGGTAAATAAAAGAATTCAGCGAAATTCTATCACATTTGTTCAATTTACGTCGCTCCTATTTCAGATAGCGTATTGGGCTAAGCGGCATCTCAAAGCGCACGAAAGGGCGAGTAAAATGCACTATTGAGCTTCTAGGGTGGGGCAATCAGAGACCCGATAAGATCATTTTATATTACGGTTAATATAAGAATTCAGCGAAGTTCTATCACATTTGTTCAATTTACGTCGCTCCTATTTCAGATAGCTTATTGGGCTAAGCGGCAACTCAAAGCGCATGAAATGACGTGTGAAATGCACTATTAAACTTCTAGGGTAGGGCGAACAAAGACCCGATTAGATTATTTTACATTAAGGTTAAAATAAGAATTCAGCGAAATTCTATCACATTTGTTCAATTTACGTCGCTCCTATTTCAGATAGCGTATTGGGCTAAGCTGCATCTCAAAGCGCAAGAAATGGCTCGTACAGTGCACTATTCAACTTCTAGGGTAGAGCAAACAGAGACCGGATTAGATCATTTTATATTACGGTTAATATAAGAATTCAGCGTAATTCTGTGACATTTGTTCAACTTACGTAGCTCCTATTTCAGATAGCGTGCTGGGCTAGACGGCAACTTAAAGCGCGCGGAATGGCGAGTAAAATGCACTGTTAAACTTCTATGATAGGGCAATCAGAGACCCGATTAGATCATTTTATATTTTGGTTAATATAAGAATTCAGCGAAATTCTATCACATTTGTTCAATATACGTCGCTCCAATTTCAGATAGCTTATTGGGTTAAGCGGCATCGCAAAGCGCATGAAATGACGAGTGAAATGCACTATTAAACTTCTTGGGTAGGGCGAACAAAGACCCGATTAGATCATTTTACATTAAGGTTAATATAAGAATTCAGCGAAATTCTATCACATTTGTTCAATTTACATCGCTCCTGTTTCAGATAGCGACTTGTGCTAAGTGGCATCTCAAAGCGCAAGAAATGGCGAGTAAAATGCACTATTAAACTTGTAGGGTAGGGCAAACAGAGACCCCATTAGATCATTTTATATTATGGTTAATTTAATAATTCAGCGAAATTCTATCACATTTGTTCAATTTACGTCGCTCCTATTTCAGATAGCGTATTGGGCTAAACGGCATCTCAAAGCGCATGAAATGGCGAGTAAAATGCACTATTAAACTTCTGGGGTAGGGCAATCAGAGACCCGATTAGATCATTTTATATTTTGGTTAATAAATGAATTCATCGAAATTCTATCACATTTGTTCAATTTACATCGCTCCTATCTCAGATAGCGTACTGGGCTAAGCGGCATCTCAAAGCGCAAGAAATGGCGAGTAAAATGCACTATTAAACTTCTAGGATAAGGCAAACAGAGACCCGATTAGATCATTTTATATTACAGTTAATATAAGAATTCAGCGTCATTCTGTGACATTTGTTCAACTTACGTAGCTCCTATTTCAGATAGCGTGCTGGGCTAGGCGGCAACTTAAAGCGCGTGGAATGGCGAGTAAAATGCACTGTTAAACTTCTATGATAGGGCAATCAGAGACCCGATTAGATCATTTTATATTTTGGTTAATATAAGAATTCAGCGTAATTCTGTGACATTTGTTCAACTTACGTAGCTCCTATTTCAGAGAGCGTACTGGGCTGGGCGTCAACTTAAAGCGCGTGGAATGGTGAGTAAAATGCACTATTAAACTTCTAGGGTAGGGCAATCAGAGACCCGATTAGATCATTTTATATTATGGTTAATATAAGAATTCAGCGAAGTTCTATCACATTTGTTTAATTTACGTCGCTCCTATTTCAGATAGCGTATTGGGCTAAGCGGCATCTCAAAGCGCATGAAATGGCGAGTAAAATGCACTATTAAACTTCTAGGGTAGGGCAATCAGAGACCCGATTAGATCATTTTATATTTTGGTTAATATAAGAATTCAGCGAAATTCTATCACATTTGTTCAATTTACGTCGCTCCTATTTCAGATAGCGTATTGGGCTAAGCGGCATCTCAAAGCGCATGAAATGGCGAGTAAAATGCACTATTAAACTTCTAGGAGAAGGCAAACAGAGACCCGATTAGATCATTTTATATTACGGTTAATATAAGAAATCAGCGTAATTCTGTCACATTCGCTCAACTTACGTAGCTCCTATTTCAGATAGCGTACTGGGCTAGGCGGCATCTTAAAGCGCGTGGAATGGCGAGTAAAATGCACTATTAAACTTCTATGATAGGGCAATCAGAGACCCGATAAGATCATTTTATATTTTGGTTAATATAAGAATTCAGCGAAATTCTATCACATTTGTTCAATATACGTCGCTCCAATTTCAGATAGCTTATTGGGCTAAGCGGCATCGCAAAGCGCATGAAATGACGAGTGAAATGCACTATTAAACTTCTTGGGTAGGGCGAACAAAGACCCGATTAGATCATTTTACATTAAGGTTAATATAAGAATTCAGCGAAATTCTATCACATTTGTTCAATTTACATCGCTCCTGTTTCAGATAGCGACTTGTGCTAAGTGGCATCTCAAAGCGCAAGAAATGGCGAGTAGAATGCACTATTAAACTTCTAGGGTAGGGCAAACAGAGACCCCATTAGATCATTTTATATTATGGTTAATTTAAGAATTCAGCGAAATTCTATCACATTTTTTCAATTTACGTCGCTCCTATTTCAGATAGCGTATTGGGCTATGCGGCATCTCAAAGCGCATGAAATGACGAGAGAAATGCACTATTAAACTTCTTGGGTAGGGCGAACAGAGACCCGATTACATCATTTTATATTATGGTTAATTTAAGAATTCAGCAAAATTCTATCACATTTGTTTAATTTACGTCGCTCCTATTTCAGATAGCGTACTGGGCTACGCGGTATCTTAAAGCGCGTGGAATGGCGAGTAAAATGCACTATTAAACTTCTAGCATAAGGCAAACGGAGACCCGATTAGACCATTTTATATTACGGTTAATATAATAATTCAGCGTTATTCTATCACATTTGTTCAACTTACGTCGCTCCTATTTCAGAAAGCGTACTCGGATAGGCGGCATCTTAAAGCGCGTGGAATGACGAATAAAATGCACTATTAAGCTTGTACGCTAGGGCGAACAGAGACCCGATTAGATCATTTAACATTACGGTAAATAAAAGAATTCAGCGAAATTCTATCACATTTGTTCAACATACGTCGCTCCTATTTCAGATAGTGTACAGGGCTCGGCGGCATCTTAAAACGCGTGGAAGGGCGAGTAAAATGCACTACTAAACTTCTATGGTAGGGCAATCAGAGTCCCGTTTAGATCATTTTATGTATTGTTTAATATAAGATTTCAGGGAAATTCTATCACATTTGTTCAATTTACGTCGCTCCTATTTCAGATAGCTATTGGGCTAAGCGGCATCTCAAAGCGCATGAAATGACGAGAGAAATGCACTATTAAACTTCTTGGGTAGGGCGAACAGAGACCCGATTACATCATTTTATATTATGGTTAATATAAGAATTCAGCGATATTCTATCGCATTTGTTCAATTTGCGTCGCTCCTATTTCAGATAGCGTATTGGGCTAAGCGGCACCTCAAAGCGCATGAAATGACGAATAAAATGCACTATTAAGCTTCTACGCTAGGGCGAACAGAGACCCGATTAGATCATTTAACATTATGGTAAATAAAAGAATTCAGCGAAATTCTATCACATTTGTTCAATTTACGTCGCTCCTATTTCAGATAGCGTATTGGGCTAAGCGGCATCTCAAAGCGCACGAAAGGGCGAGTAAAATGCACTATTAAACTTCTAGGGTAGGGCGAACAAAGACCCGATTAGATCATTTTACATTAAGGTTAAAATAAGAATTCAGCGAAATTCTATCACATTTGTTCAATTTACGTCGCTCCTATTTCAGATAGCGTATTGGGCTAAGCTGCATCTCAAAGCGCAAGAAATGGCTCGTACAATGCACTATTCAACTTCTAGGGTAGGGCAAACAGAGACCGGATTAGATCATTTTATATTTTGGTTAATATAAGAATTCAGCGAAATTCTATCACATTTGTTCAATTTACGTCGCTCCTATTTCAGATAGCGTATTGGGCTAAGAGGCATCTCAAAGCGCATGAAATGGCGAGTAAAATGCACTATTAAACTTCTAGGGTGGGGCAATCAGAGACCCGATAAGAACATTTTATATTACGGTTAATATAAGAATTCAGCGAAATTCTATCACATTTGTTCAATTTACGTCGCTCCAATTTCAGATAGCTTATTGGGCTAAGCGGCATCGCAAAGCGCATGAATTGACGAGTGAAATGCACTATTAAACTTCTTGGGTAGGGCGAACAAAGACTCGATTAGATCATTTTACATTAAGGTTAATATAAGAATTCAGCGAAATTCTATCACATTTGTTCAATTTACATCGCTCCTATTTCAGATAGCGACTTGTGCTAAGCGGCATCTCAAAGCGCAAGAAATGGCGAGTAAAATGCACTATTAAACTTCTAGGGTAGGGCAAACAGAGACCCCATTAGATCATTTTATATTATGGTTAATTTAAGAATTCAGCGAAATTCTCTCACATTTGTTCAATTTACGTCGCTGATATTTCAGATAGCGTATTGTGCTAAGCGGCATCTCACAGCGCACGAAAGGGCGAGTAAAATGCACTATCAAACTTCTAGGGTAGGGCAATCAGAGACCCGATAAGATCATTTCATATTTTGGTTAATATAAGAATTCAGCGAAATTCTATCACATTTGTTCAATTTACGTCGCTCCTATTTCAGATATCGTATTGGGCTAAGCTGCATCTCAAAGCGCAAGAAATGTCTCGTAAAATGCACTATTAAACTTCTAGGGTACGGCAAACAGAGACCGGATTAGATCATTTTATATTTTGGTTAATATAAGAATTCAGCGAAATTCTATCACATTTGTTCAATTTACGTCGCTCCTATTTCAGATAGCGTATTGGGCTAAGAGGCATCTCAAAGCGCACGAAAGGGCGAGTAAAATGCACTATTAAACTTCTAGGGTGGGGCAATCAGAGACCCGATAAGAACATTTTATATTACGGTTAATATAAGAATTCAGCGAAGTTCTATCACATTTGTTCAATTTACGTCGCTCCTATTTCAGATAGCTTATTGGGCTAAGCGGCAACTCAAAGCGCATGAAATGACGAGTGAAATGCACTATTAAACTTCTAGGGTAGGGCGAACAAAGACCCGATTAGATCATTTTACATTAAGGTTAAAATAAGAATTCAGCGAAATTCTATCACATTTGTTCAATTTTCGTCGCTCCTATTTCAGATAGCGTATTGGGCTAAGCGGCATCTCAAAGCGCAAGAAATGGCGAGTAAAATGCACTATTAAACTTCTAGGGTAGGGCAAACAGAGACCCGATAAGATCATTTTATATTATGGTTAATTTAAGAATTCAGCGAAACTCTATCACATTTGTTCAATTTATGTCGCTCCTATTTCAGATAGCGTATTGGGCTAAGCGGCATCTCAATGCGCATGAAATGGCAAGTAAAATGCACTATTAAACTTCTAGGATAAGGCAAACGGAGACCCGATTAGATCATTTTATATTACGGTTAATATAAGAATTCAGCGTAATTCTATCACATTTGTTCAACTTACGTCGCTCCTATTTCAGATAGCATACTGGGCTAGGCGGCATCTTAAAGCGCGTGGAATGGCGAGTAAAATGCACTATTAAACTTCTATGATAGGGCTATCAGAGACCCGATTAGATCATTTTATATTTTGGTTAATATAAGAATTCAGCGAAATTCTGTCACATTCGTTCAATTTACGTCGCTCCTATTTCAGATAGCGTATTGGGCTAAGCGGCATCTCAAAGCGCATGAAATGGCGAGTAAAATGTACTGTTAAACTTCTAGGGTAGGGCAAACAGAGACCCGATTAGATCATTTTATATTATGGTTAATTTAAGAATTCAGCCAAATTCTATCACATTTGTTCAATTTACGTCGCTCCTATTTCAGATAGCGTACTGCGCTAGGCGGAATCTTAAAGCGCGTGGATTGGCGAGTAAAATGCACTATTAAACTTCTAGGGTAAGGCAATCAGAGACCCGATTAGATGATTTTATATTATGGTTAATTTAAGAATTCAGCAAAATTCTATTACATTTGTTCAATTTACGTCGTTCCTATTTCAGATAGCATACTGGGCTAGGCGGCATCTTAAAGCGCATGGAATGGCGAGTAAAATGCACTATTAATCTTCTATGATAGGGCAATCAGAGACCCGATTAGATCATTTTATATTTTGGTTAATATAAGAATTCAGCGAAATTCTATCACATTTGTTCAATTTACGTCGCTCCTATTTCCGATAGCGTATTGGGCTAAGCGGCATCTTAAAGCGCGCGGAATGGCGAGTAAAATGCACTATTAAACTTCTAGGGTTGGGCGAACAAAGACCCGATTAGATCATTTTACATTAAGGTTAATATAAGTATTCAGGCCAATTCTATCACATTTGTTCAATTTACGTCGCTCCTATGTCAGATAGCGTATTGGGCTAAGCGCCATCTCAAAGCGCATGAAATGGCGAGTAAAATGCACTGTTAAACTTCTAGGGTAGGGCAAACAGAGACCCGATTAGATCATTTTATATTATGGTTAATTTAAGAATTCAGCCAAATTCTATCACATTTGTTCAATTTACGTCGCTCCTATTTCAGATAGCGTACTGCGCTAGGCGGAATCTTAAAGCGCGTGGATTGGCGAGTAAAATGCACTATTAAACTTCTAGGGTAAGGCAATCAGAGACCCGATTAGATGATTTTATATTATGGTTAATTTAAGAATTCAGCAAAATTCTATTACATTTGTTCAATTTACGTCGTTCCTATTTCAGATAGCATACTGGGCTAGGCGGCATCTTAAAGCGCATGGAATGGCGAGTAAAATGCACTATTAATCTTCTATGATAGGGCAATCAGAGACCCGATTAGATCATTTTATATTTTGGTTAATATAAGAATTCAGCGAAATTCTATCACATTTGTTCAATTTACGTCGCTCCTATTTCCGATAGCGTATTGGGCTAAGCGGCATCTTAAAGCGCGCGGAATGGCGAGTAAAATGCACTATTAAACTTCTAGGGTAGGGCAAACAGAGACTCGATTAGATCATTTTATATTATGGTTAATTTATCAATTCAGCGAAATTCTATCACATTTGTTCAATTTACGTCGCTCCTATTTCAGATAGCGTATTGGGCTAAGCGGCATCTCAAAGCGCAAGAAATGGCGAGTAAAATGCACTATTAAGCTTCTAGGGTTGGGCACATAGAGACCCGATTAGATCATTTTATATTATGGTTAATTTAAGAATTCAGCGAAATCCTATCACATTTGTTCATTTTACGTCGCTCCTATTTCAGATAGCGTATTGGGCTAAGCGGCATCTCAAAGCGCATGAAATGGCGAGTAAAATGCACTATTAAACTTCTAGGGCATGGCGAACAGAGACCCGATTAGATCATTTTACATTAAGGTTAATATAACTATTCAGGGAACTTCTATCACATTTGTTCAATTTACGTCGCTCCTATTTCAGACAGCTTATTGGGCTAAGCGGCATCTCAAAGCGCATGAAATGACGAGTAAAATGCACTATTAAACTTCTAGGGTAGGGCAATCAGAGACCCGATTAGATCATTTTATATTATGGTTAATTTAAGAATTCAGCAAAATTATATCACGTTTGTTCAATTTACGTCGTTCCTATTTCAGATATCATACTGGGCGAGGCGGCATCTTAAAGCGCGTGGAATTGCGAGTAAAATGCACTATTAATCTTCCATGATAGGGCAATCAGAGACCCGATTAGATCATTTTATATTTTGGTTAATATAAGAATTCAGCGTAATTCTATCACATTTGTTCAATTTACGTCGCTCCTATATCAGATAGCATATTGGGCTAAGCGGCATCTCAAAGCGCATGAAATGGCGAGTAAAATGCACTATTAAACTTCTAGGGTAGGGCAAACAGAGACCCGATGAGATCATTTTATATTATGGTTAATCTAAGATGTCAGCAAAATTCTATCACATTTGTTCAACTTACGTCGTTCCTATTTCAGATAGCGTACTGGGCTAAGCGGCATCTTAAAGCGCGTGGAATGGCGAGTAAAATGCACTATTAAACTTCTATGATAGGGCAATCAGAGACCCGATTAGATCATTTTATATTATGGTTAATATAAGAATTCAGCGTAATTCTATCACATTTGTTCAATTTACGTCGCTCCTATTTCAGACAGCTTATTGGGCTTAGCGGCATCTCAAAGCGCATGAAATGGCGAACAAAATGCACTATTAAACTTCTAGGCTAGGGCGAACAGAGACCAGATTAGATCATTTTATATTTTGGTTAATATAAGAATTCTGCGAAATTCTATCATATTTGTTCAACTTACGTCGCTCCTATTTCAGATAGCGTACTGTGCTAGGCGGCATCTTAGAGCTCGTGGAATGGCGAGTAAAATGCACTACTAAACTTCTATGATAGGGCAATCAGGGACCAGTTTAGCTCATTTTATATTTTGTTTAATATAAGATTTCAGGGAAATTCTATCACATTTGTTCAATTTACGTCGCTCCTATGTCAGATAGCTTATTGGGCTAAGCGGCATGTCAAAGCGCATGAAATGACGAGTGAAATGCACTGTTAAACTTCTATGATAGGGCAATCAGAGACCCGATTAGATCATTTTATATTTTGTTTAATATAAGATTTCAGGGAAATTCTATCACATTTGTTCAATTTACGTCGCTCCTATTTCAGATAGCTTATTGGGCTAAGCGGCATCTGAAGGCGCATGAAATGGCGAGTAAAATGCACTATTAAACTTCTAGGGTAGGGCAAACAGAGACTCGATGAGATCATTTTATATTATGGTTAATTTAAGATGTCAGCAAAATTCTATCACATTTGTTCAATTTACGTCGCTCCTATTTCAGATAGCGTATTGTGCTAAGCGGCATCTCAAGGCGCATGAAATGGCGAATAAAATGCGCTATTAAACTTCTAGGCTAGGGCGAACAGAGACCCGATTAGATCATTTTACATTAAGGTTAATATAAGTATTCAGCGTAATTCTATCACATTTGTTCAACTTACGTCGTTCCTATTTCAGATAGCGTACTGGGCTAAGCGGCATCTTAAAGCGCGTGGAATGGCGAGTAAAACGCACTATTAAACTTCTATGATAGGGCAATCAGAGACCCGATTAGATCATTTTATATTTTGGTTAATATAAGAATTCAGTGAAATTCTATCACATTTGTTCAATTTACGTCGCTCCTATTTCAGATAGCGTACGGGGCAAAGCGGCATCTCAAACCGTATGAAATGGCGAATAAAATGAACTATTAAAGTTCTAGACTCGGGCGGACAGAGATCCGATTAGATCATTTTACATTATGGTTAATAAGAGAATTCAGTGAAATTCTATCACATATGTTCAACTTATATCGCTCCAATTTCAGATAGCGTATTAGGCTAAGCGGCATCTCAAAGCGCATGAAATGACGAGTAAAATGCACTATTAAAGTTCTAGGGTAGGGCAAACAGAGACCCGATTAGATCATTTTATATTATGGTTAATTTAAGAATTGAGCGAAATTCTATCACATTCGTTCAATTTAGATCGCTCCTATTTCAGATAGCGTATTGGGCGAAGCGGCATCTCAAAGCGCATGAAATGGCGAGTGAAGTGCACTATAAGACTTCTATGGTAGGGCGAACAGAGACCCGATTAGATCATTTTATATTGAGGTTAATATAAGGATTCACGGAAATTCTATCACACTTGTTCAATTTACGTCGCTTCTATTACAGATAGCTTATTGGGCTTAGCGGCATCTCAAAGCGCATGAAATGACGAGTGAAATGCACTATTATACTTCTAGGGTGAGGCAAACAGAGACCCGATTAGATCATTTTATATTACGGTTAATATAAGAATTCAGCGTAATTCTATCACATTTGTTCATCTTACGTCGCTCCTATTTCAGATAGCGTACTGGGCTAGGCGGCATCTTAAAGCGCGTGGAAGGGCGAGTAAAATGCACTACTAATCTTCTATGATAGGGCAATCAGAGACCCGATTAGATCATTTTATATTTTGTTTAATATAAGATTTCAGGGAAATTCTATCACATTTGTCCAATTAACGTCGCTCCTATTTCAGATAGCGTATTGGGCTAAGCGGCATCCCAAAGCGCATGAAATGGCAAACAAAATGCACTATTAAACTTCTAGGCTATGGCGAACAGAGACCAGATTAGATCATTTTATATTTTGGTTAACATAAGAATTCTGCGAAATTCTATCACATTTGTTCAATTTACGTCGCTCCTATTTCCGATAGCTTATTGGGCTTAGCGGCATCTCAAAGCGCATAAAGTGACGAGTGAAATGCACTATTAAACTTCTAGGGTAGGGCAAACAGAGACCCGATTAGATCATTTTATATTATGGTTAATTTAAGAATTCAGCAAAATTCTATCACATTTGTTCAATGTACGTCGCTCCTATTTCGGATAGCGTACTGGGCTAAGCGGCACCCTAAAGCGCGTGGAGTGGCGAGTGAAATGCACTATTAATCTTCTATGATAGGGCAATCAGAGACCCGATTAGATCATTTTATATTTTGGTTAATATAAGAATTCAGCGAAATTCTATCACAATTGTTCTATTTACGTCGCTCGTATTTCAGATAGCTTATTGTGCTTAGCGGCATCTCAAAGCGCATGAAATGACGAGTGAAATGCACTATTAAACTTCTAGGGCAGGGCAAACAGAGACCCGATTAGATCATTTTATATTTTGGTTCATATAAGAATTCAGCGAAATTCTATCACATTTGTTCAATTTACGTCGCTCATATTTCAGATAGCATATTGCACTAAGCGGCATCTCAAAGCGCATGAAATGGCGAGTAAAATGCACTATTAAACTTCTAGGGTAGGGCCAACAGAGACCCGATTAAATCATTTTATATTGTAGTTAATTTAAGAATTCAGCGAAATTCTATCACATTTGTTCAATTTACGTCGCTCCTATTTCAGATAGCGTATTGGGCTAAGCGGCATCTCAAAGCGCATGAAATGGCGAGTAAAATGCAATGCTAAACTTCTAGGATAAGGAAAACAGAGACCCGATTAGATCATTTTATATTATAGTTACTTTAAGAATTCAGCGAAGTTCTATCACATTTGTTCAATTTACGTCGCTCCTATTTCAGATAGCGTACTGTGCTAGGCGGCATCTCAAAGCGCATGAAATGGCGAGTAAAATGCACTATTAAACTTCTAGGGTAGGACAAACAGAGACCCGATTAGATCATTTTATATTATGGTTAATTTAAGAATTCAACGAAATTCTATCACACTTGTTCAATTTACGTCGTTCCTATTTCAGATAGCGTACTGGGCTAGGCGTCATCTTAAAGCGCGTGGAATGGCGAGTAAAATGCACTATTAAACTTCTAGGGTAGGGCAAACAGAGACCCGATTAGATCATTTTATATTACGGTTAATATAAGATTTCAGGGAAATTCTATCACATTTGTTCAATTTACGTCGCTCCTATTTCAGATGGCGTACTGGGCTAGACGGCATCTTAAAGCGCGTGGAAGGGCGAGTAAAATGCACTATTGAACTTCGATGATAGGGCAATCAGAGACCCGATTAGATCATTTTATATTTTGGTTAATATAAGGATTCAGCGAAATTCTATCGCTTTTGTTCAACTTACGTCGCTCCTATTTCAGATAGCGTACTGGGCTATGCGGCATCTCAAAGCGCATGAAATGGCGAGCAAAATCCACTATTAAACTTCTAGGGTATGGCAAACAGAGACCCGATTATATCAGTTTAGATTATGGTTAATAAAAGAATTAAGAGTAATTCTATCACATTTGTTCAATTTACGTCACTCCTATTTCAGATAGCCTACTGGGCTAGCCGGCACCTTAAAGCGCGTGGAATAGCGAGTAAAATGCACTGTTAGCCTTCTATGATAGGGCAATCAGAGACCCGATTAGATCATTTTATATTATGGTTAATTTAAGAATTCAGCAAAATTCTATCACATTTGTTCAATTTACGTCGTTCCTATTTCAGATAGCGTACTGGGCTAGGCGGCATCTCAAAGCGCATGAAATGGCGAGTGAAATGCACTATTAAACTTCTAGGGTAGGGCGAACGGAGACCCGATTAGATCATTTTACATTAAGGTTAATATAAGAATTCAGGGAAATTATATCACATTTGTTCAATTTACGTAGCTGCTATTTCAGATAGCGTATTTGGCTAAGCGGCATCTCAAAGCGCATGAAATGGCGAGCAAAATCCACTATTAAACTTCTAGGGTATGGCAAACAGAGACCCGATTAGATCATTTTATATTATGGTTAATATAAGAATTCAGGGAAATTATATCACATTTGTTCAATTTACGTCGCTGCTATTTCAGATAGCGTACTGTGCTAGGCGGCATCTCAAAGAGCATGAAATGGCGAGTGAAATGCACTATTAAACTTCTAGGGTAGGGCGAACAGAGACCCGATTAGATCATTTTACATTAAGATTAATATAAGAATTCAGGGAAATTCTATCACATTTGTTCAATTTACGTCTCTCCTATTTCAGATAGCGTATTGGGCTAGGCGGCACCTCAAAGCTCATGAAATGTCGAGTAAGATGTACTATTAAACTTCTAGGATAAGGCAAACAGAGAACCGATTAGATCATTTTATATTACGGATAATATAAGAATTCAGCGTAAGTCTATCACATTTGTTCAACTTACGCCGCTCCTGCTTGAGATAGCGTACTGGACTAGGCGGCAACTTAAAGCGCGTGGAATGGCGAGTAAAATGCAGTACTAAACTTCTATGATAGGGCAATCGGAGTCCCGATTAGAACATTTTATATTTTGTTTCATATAAGATTTCAGGGAAATTCTATCACATTTGTTCAATTTACGTCGCTCCTATTTCAGATAGCTTATTGGGCTAAGCGGCATGTCAAAGCGCATGAAATGACGAGTGAAATGCACTGTTAAACTTCTATGATAGGGCAATCAGAGACCCGATTAGATCATTTTATATTTTGTTTAATATAAGATTTCAGGGAAATTCTATCACATTTGTTCAATTTACGTCGCTCCTATTTCAGATAGCTTATTGGGCTAAGCGGCATCTGAAGGCGCATGAAATGGCGAGTAAAATGCACTATTAAACTTCTAGGGTATGGCAAACAGAGACCCGATTATATCATTTTATATTATGGTTAATTTAAGAATTCAACGAAATTCTATCACACTTGTTCAATTTACGTCGCTCCTATTTCAGAAAGCGTATTGGGCTAAGCGGCATCTCAAAGCGCATGAAATGGCGAGCAAAATGCACTATTAAACTTCTAGGGTAGGGCAAACAGAGACCCGATTAGATCATTTTATATTATTGTTAATTTAATCATTAAGCAAAATTTTATCACATTTGTTCAATTTACGTCGTTCCTATTTCAGATAGCGTACTGGGCTAGGCGGCATCTCAAAGCGCATGAAATAGGAAGTGAAATGCACTATTACACTTCTAGGGTAGGGCGAACAGAGACCCGATGAGATCATTTTATATTATGGTTAATTTAAGAATTCAACGAAATTCTATCACACTTGTTCAATTTACGTCGCTCCTATTTCAGATAGCGTATTGGGCTAAACGGCATCTCAAAACGCATGAAATGGCGAGTACAATGCACTATTAAACTTCTAGGGTAAGGCAAACAGGGACCCGATTAGATCATTTTATATTACGGTTAATATAAGAATTAAGCGTAATCCTATCACATTTGTTAAACTTACGTCGCTCCTATTTCAGATAGCGTACTGGGCTAGGCGGCATCATATAGCACGTGGAAGGGCGAGTAAAATGCACTATTAAACTTCGAGGGTAGGGCAAACAGAGACCCTATTAGATCATTTTATATTATGGTTAATTTAGAATTCAGCAAAATTCTATCACATTTGTTCAACTTACGTCGCTCCTATTTCAGATAGCGTACTGGGCTAGGCGGCATCTTAAAGCGCTTGGAATGGCGAGTAAAATGCACTATTAAACTTCTATGATAGGGCAATCAGAGACCCAATTAGATCATTTTATATTTTGTTCAATATAAGATTTCAGGGAAATTCTATCACATTTGTTCAATTTACGTCGCTCCTATTTCAGGTAGCGTATTGGGCTACGCGGCATCTCAAAGCGCATGAAATGGCGAATAAAATGCACTACTAAACTTCTAGGCTAGGGCGAACAGAGACCCGATTACATCATTTTAAATTATGGTTAATAAAAGAATTCAGCGAAATTCTATCACATTTGTTCACTTTACGTCGGTCCTATTTCAGATAGCTTATTGGGCTAAGCGGCATCTCAAAGCGCATGAAATGTCGAGTGAAATGCACTTTTAAACTTCTAGGCTAGGGCGAACAGAGACCCGATTAGATCATTTTACATTATGGTTCATAAAAGAATTCAGCGAAATTCTATCACATTTGTTCAATTTACGTCGCTCCCATTTCAGATAGCGTATTGGGCTACGCGGCATCTCAAAGCGCATGAAATGGCGAGAACAATGCACTATTAAACTTCTACGGTAAGGCAAACAGAGACCCGATTAGATCATTTTATATTACGGTTAATCTAAGAATTCAGCGTAATTGTATCACATTTGTTCAACTTACGTCGCTCCTATTTCAGATAGCGTACTGGGCTAGACGGCATCCTAAAGCGCGTGGAAGGGCGAGTAAAATGCACTACTAAACTTCTATGATAGGGCAATCAGAGACCCGATTAGATCATTTTATATTTTGTTCAATATAAGATTTCGGGGAAATTCTATCACATTTGTTCAATTTACGTCGCTCCTATTTCAGATAGCGTATTGGGCTAGACGGTATCTTAAAGCGCCTGGAAGGGCGAGTAAAATGCACTACTAAACTTCTATGATAGGGCAATCAGAGCCCCAATTAGATCATTTTATATTTTGTTCAATATAAGATTTCAGGGAAATTCTATCACATTTGTTCAATTTACGTCGCTCCTATTTCAGATAGCGTATTGGGCTAAGCGGCATCTCAAACCGCATGAAATGGCGAATAAAATGCACCATTAAACTTCTAGGCTAGGGCGAACGGAGACCCGATTAGATCATTTTACATTATGGTTAATAAAAGAATTCAGCGAAATTCTATCACATTTGTTCAATTTACATCGCTCCTATTTCAGATAACGTATTGGGCTAAGCTGCCTCTCACAGCGCATGAAATGACGAGTAAAATGCACTATTAAACTTCTATGGTAGGGCAAACAGAGACCCGATTAGATACTTTTATATTATAGTTAATTTGAGAATTCAGCGAAATTCTACCGCATTTGTTCTATTTACGTCGCTCCTATTTCAGATAGCGTATTGGGCTAAGCGGCATCTCAAAGCGCATGAAATGGCGAGTAAAATGCACTATTAATCTTCTAGGGTAAGGCAAACAGAGACCCGATTGGATCATTTTATATTAAGGTTAATATAAGAATTCAGCGTAATTCTATCACATTTGTTCAACTTACGTCGCTCCTATTTAAGATAGCGTATCGGGCTAAGCGACATCTCAAAGCGCATGAAATGGTGAGTAAAATGCACTATTAAACTTCTACGGTAGGGCAAACAGAGACCCGATTAGATCATTTTATATTATGGTTAATTTAAGAATTCAGCAAAATTCTGTCACATTTGTTCAATTTACGTCGCTCCTATTTCAGATAGGGTACTGGGCTAGGCGGCATCTTAATGCGCGTGGAATGGCGAGTGAAATTCACTATTTAACATCGATGATAGGGCAATCAGAGACCCGATTAGATCATTTTATATTTGGGTTAATATAAGAATTCAGCGAAATTCTATCACATTTGTTCAATTTCCGTCGCTCACGTTTCAGATAGCGTATTGGGCTAAGCGGCATCTCAAAGCGCATGAAATGGCGAGTAAAATGCACTATGAAACTTCTAGGGTAGGGCAAACAGAGACCCGATTAGATCATTTTATATTACCGTTAATTTAAGGATTCAGCAAAATTCTATCACATTTGTTCAATTTACGTCGCTCCTATTTTAGATAGCGTACTGGGCTAGGCGGTAACTTAAAGCGCGTGGAATGGCGAGTAAAATGCACTATTAAACCTCTAGGCTAGGGCGAACAGAGACCCGATTAGATCATTTTACATTATGGTTCATAAAAGAATTCAGCGAAATTCTATCACATTTGTTCAACTTACGTTGCTCCTATTTCAGATAGCGTATTGGGCTAAGAGGCATCTCAAAGCGCATGAAATGGCGAGTGAAATGCACTATTAGACTTCTATGGTAGGGCGATCAGAGACCCGATTAGATCATTTTACATTAAGGTTAATATAAGAATTCACGGACATTCTATCACATTTGTTCAATTTACGTCGCTCCTATTTCAGATAGCGTATTGGGCTATGCGGCATCTCAATGCACATGCAATGGTGAGTAAAATGCACTATTAAACTTCTAGGGTAGGGCAAACAGAGACCCGCTTAGATCATTTTATATTACGGTTAATATAAGATTTCAGGGAAATTCTATCACATTTGTTCTATTTACGTCGCTCCTGTTTCAGATGGCGTATTGGGCTAAGCGGCATCTCGAAGCGCATGAAATGGCGAGTATAATGCACTATTAAACTTCTAGGATAAGGCAAACAGAGACCCGATTAGATCATTTTATATTTTGGTTAATATATAAGAAATCAGCGAAATTCTATCACATTTGTTCAATTTACGTCGCTCCTATTTCATATAGCGTATTGGGCTAAGTGGCATCTCAAAGCGCATGAAATGGCGAGTGAAGTGCACTGTTAAACTTCTAGGGTAAGGGAAAGAGAGACCCGATTAGAACATTTTATATTACGGTTAATATAAGAATTAAGCGTAATTCTATCACATTTGTTGAATTTACGTCACTCCCATTTCAGATAGCGTATTGGGCTAAGCGGCATCTCAAAGCGCATGAAATGGCAAATAAAATGCACCATTAATCTTCTCGGCTAGGGCGAACAGAAACCCGATTAGATCATTTTATATTATGGTTAATTTAAGAATTCAGGGAAATTCTATCACATTTGTTCAATTTACGTCGCTCCTGTTTCAGATAGCGTACTGGGCTAGGCGGCATCTTAAAGCGCGTGGAATGCCGAGTGAAATTCACTATTTAACTTCGATGATAGGGCAATCAGCGACCTGATTGGATCATTTTATATTTGTGTTAATATAATAATTCAGGGAAATTCTATCACATTTGTTCAATTTACGTCGCTCCTATTTCATATAGCGTATTGGGCTAAGTGGCATCTCAAAGCGCATGAAATGGCGAATAAAATGCACCATTAAACTTCTAGGCTAGGGCGAACGGAGACCCGATTAGATCATTTTACATTATGGTCAATATATGAATTCAGCGAAATTCTATCACATTCGTTCAATTTACATCGCTCCTATTTCAGATAGCGTATTGGGCTAAGCGGCATCTCAAAGCGTATGAAATGGCGAATAAAATGCACTATTAAAGTTCTATGATAGGGCGAACAGAGACCCGATTAGATCATTTTACATTAAGGTTAATATAAGAATTCAGCGAAATTCTATCACATTTGTTCAATTTACGTCGCTCATATTTCAGATAGCGTATTGGGCTAAGTGGCACCTCAAAGCGCATGAAATGGCGAGTAAAATGCACTATTAAACTTCTAGGGTAGGGCAAACAGAGACCCGATAAGATCATTTTATATTATGGTTAATTTAAGAATTCAGCGAAACTCTATCACATTTGTTCAATTTACGTCGCTCCTATTTCAGATAGCGTACTGGGCTAGTCGGCATCTTAAAGCGCGTGGAATGGCGAGTGAAATTCACTATTTAACTTCGATGATAGGGCAATCAGGGACCCGATTAGATCATTTTATATTTGGGTTAATATAAGAATTCAGGGAAATTCTATCACATTTGTTCAATTTACGTCGCTCCTATTTCAGATAGCGTATTGGGCTAAGCGGCATCTCAATGCGCATGAAATGGCGAGTAAAATGCACTATTAAACTTCTAGGGTAGGACAAACACAGACCCGATTAGATCATTTTATATTATGGTTAATTTAAGAATTCAGCAAAATTCTATCACATTTGTTCAATTTACGTCGCTCCTATTTCAGATAGCGTACTGGGCTAGGCGTCATCTTAAAACGCGTGGAATGGCGAGTAAAATGCACTATTAAACTTCTATGATAGGGCAATCAGAGACCCGATTAGATCATTTTATATTTTGGTTAATATAAGTATTCAGCGAAATTCTATCACATTTGTTCAATTTACGTCGCTCCTATTTCAGATAGCGTATTGGGCTAAGCGGCATCTCAAAGCGCATGAAATGGCGAGTGAAGTGCACTGTTAAACTTCTAGGGTAAGGGAAAGAGAGACCCGATTAGAACATTTTATATTACGGTTAATATAAGAATTAAGCGTAATTCTATCACATTTGTTGAATTTACGTCACTCCTATTTCAGATAGCGTATTGGGCTAAGCGGCATCTCAAAGCGCATGAAATGGCGAATACAATGCACTATTCATCTTCTCGGCTAGGGCGAACAGAAACCCGATTAGATCATTTTATATTATGGTTAATTTAAGAATTCAGGGAAATTCTATCAAATTTGTTCAATTTACGTCGCTCCTATTTCAGATAGCGTACTGGGCTAGTCGGCATCTTAAAGCGCGTGGAATGGCGAGTGAAATTCACTATTTAACTTCGATGATAGGGCAATCAGGGACCCGATTAGATCATTTTATATTTGGGTTAATATAAGAATTCAGGGAAATTCTATCACATTTGTTCAATTTACGTCGCTCCTATTTCAGATAGCGTATTGGGCTAAGCGGCATCTCAATGCGCATGAAATGGCGAGTAAAATGCACTATTAAACTTCTAGGGAAGGACAAACAGAGACCCGATTAGATCATTTTATATTATGGTTAATTTAAGAATTCAGCAAAATTCTATCACATTTGTTCAATCTACGTCGCTCCTATTTCAGATAGCGTACTGGGCTGGGCGGCAACTTAAAGCGCGTGGAATGTCGAGTAAAATGCACTATTATTCTTCTATGATAGGGCAATCAGTGACCCGATTAGATCATTTTATATTATAGTTAATTTAAGAATTCAGCGAAATTCTATCACATTTGTTCAATTTACGTCGCACCTATTTCAGATAGCGTATTTGGATAAGCGGCATCTCAAAGCGCATGAAATGGCGAGTAAAATGCAATACTAAACTTCTAGGATAAGGCAAACTGAGACCCGATTAGGTCATTTTATATTACGGTTAATATAAGGATTAAGCGTAATTCTATCACATTTGTTCAACTTACGTCGCTCCTATTTTAGATAGCGTACTGGGCTAGGCGGTATCTTAAAGCGCGTGGAATGGCGATTAAAATGCACTACTAAACTTCTATGATAGGGCAATCAGAGACCCGATTAGATCATTTTATATTTTGTTTAATATAAGACTTCAGGGAAATTCTATCACATTTGTTCAATTTACATCGCTCCTATTTCAGATAGGTTACAGGGCTAAGCGGCATCTTAAAGCACATGAAATGACGAGAGAAATGCACTATCAAACTTCTAGGGTAGGGCGAACAGAGACCCGATTAGATCATTTTACATTAAGGTTAATATAAGAATTCAGCGAAATTCTATCACATTTGTTCAATTTACGTCGCTGATATTTCAGATAGCGTATTGTGCTAAGCGGCATCTCGAAGCGCATGAAATGGCGAATAAAATGCACTATTAAACTTCTAGGGTATGGCAGACAGAGACCCGATTTGATCATTTTATATTATGGTTAATTTAAGAATTCAACGAAATTCTATCACACTTGTTCAATTTACGTCCTTCCTATTTCAGATAGCGTACTGGGCTAGGCGGCATCATAAAGCGCGTGGAATGGCAAATAAAATACCCTATGAAACTTCTATGATAGGGCAATAAGCGACCCGATTAGATCATTTTATATTTTGGTTAATATAAGGATTCAGCGAAATTCTATCACATTTGTTCAACTTACGTCGCTCCTATTTCAGATAGCGTATTGGGCTAAGCGGCATCTCAAAGCGCATGAAATGGCGAGTGAAATGCACCATTAGACTTCTATGGTAAGGCGAACAGAGACCCGATTAGATCATTTTACATTAAGGTTAATATAAGAATTCACGGAAATTCTATTACATTTGTTCAATTTACGTCACTCCTATTTCAGATAGCCTACTGGGATAGCCGGCATCTTAAAGCGCGTGGAATAGCGAGTAAAATGCACTATTAGCCTTCTATGATAGGGCAATCAGAGACCCGATTAGATCATTTTATATTTTGGTTAATATAAGAATTCAGCGAAATCCTATCACGTTTGTTCAATTTACGTCGCTCCAATTCCAGATAGCGTATTGGGCTAAGCGGCATCTCAAAGCGCATGAAATGGCGAATAAAATGCACTATTAAACGTCTAGGCTAGGGCGAACAGAGACCCGATTAGATCATTGTATATTATGGTTAATTTAAGAATTCAACGAAATTCTATCACATTTGTTCGATTTACGTCGCTCCTATTTCAGATAGCGTATTGGGCTAAGCGGCATCTCAAAGCGGATGAAATGGCGAGTAAAATGCACTATTAAACTTCTAGGGTAAGGCAAACAGAGACCCGATTAGATCATATTACATCATGGTTAATAAAAGAATTAAGAGTAATTCTATCACATTTGTTCAATTTACGTCACTCCTATTTCAGATAGCCTACTGGGCTAGCCGGCATCTTAAAGCGCGTGGAATAGCGAGTAAAATGCACTATTAGCCTTCTATGATAGGGCAATCAGAGACCCGATTAGATCATTTTATATTTTGGTTAATATAAGAATTCAGCGAAATCCTATCACGTTTGTTCAATTTACGTCGCTCCAATTCCAGATAGCGTATTGGGCTAAGCGGCATCTCAAAGCGCATGAAATGGCGAATAAAATGCACTATTAAACTTCTCGGCTAGGGCGAACAGAGACCCGATTAGATCATTTTATATTATGGTTAATTTAAGAATTCAACAAAATTCTATCACATTTGTTCAATCTACGTCGTTCCTATTTCAGATAGCGTACTGGGCTATGCGGCATCTCAAAGCGCATGAAATGGCGAGTGAAATGCACTATTCAACTTCTAGGGTAGGGCGAACAGAGACCCGATTAGATCATTTTACATTAAGGTTAATATAAGAATTCAGGGAAATTCTATCACATTTGTTCAATTTACGTCGCTGATATTTCAGATAGCGTATTGGGCTAAGCGGCATCTCAAAGCGCAAGAAATGGCGAGTAAAATGCACTATTAAACTTCTAGGGTAGGGCAAACAGAGACCCGATTAGATCATTTTATATTATGGTTAATTTAAGAATTCAGCGAAACTCTATCACATTTGTTCAATTTATGTCGCTCCTATTTCAGATGGCGTATTGGGCTAAGCGGCATCTCAATGCGCATGAAATGGCGAGTAAAATGCACTATTAAACTTCTAGGATAAGGCAAACTGAGACCCGATTAGATCATTTTATATTACGGTTAATATAAGAATTCAGCGTAATTCTATCACATTTGTTCAATTTACGTCGTTCCTGTTTCAGATAGCATACTGGGCTAGGCGGCATCTTAAAGCGCGTGGAATGGCGAGTAAAATGCACTATTAATCTTCTATGATAGGGCAATCAGAGACCCGATTAGATCATTTTATATTTTGGTTAATATAAGAATACAGCGTAATTCTATCGCATTTGTTCAATTTACGTCGCTCCTATATCAGATAGCATATTGGGCTAAGCGGCATCTCAAAGCGCATGAAATGGCGAGTAATATGCACTATTAAACTTCTAGGGTAAGGCAAACAGAGACCCGATTAGATCATTTTATATTACGGTTAATATAAGAATTCAGCGAAATTCTATCACATTTGTTCAATTTACGTCGCTCCTATTTCAGATAGCGTACTGGGCTAGGCGGCAACTTAAAGCGCGTGGAATGGCGAGTAAAATGCACTATTAAACTTTTATGATAGGGCAATCAGAGACCCGATTAGATCATTTCATATTTTGGTTAATATAAGAATTCAGCGAAATTCTATCACATTTGTTCAATTTACGTCGCTCCTATTTCAGACAGCTTATTGGGTTAAGCGGCATCTCAAAGCGCATGAAATGACGAGTGAAATGCACTATTAAACTTCTAGGGTAGGGCGAACAAAGACCCGATTAGATCATTTTACATTAAGGTTAATATAAGAATTCAGCGAAATTCTATCACATTTGTTCAATTTACATCGCTCCTATTTCAGATAGCGACTTGTGCTAAGCGTCATCTCAAAGCGCAAGAAATGGCGAGTAGAATGCACTATTAAACTTCTAGGATAAGGCAAACAGAAACCCGATTAGATCATTTTATATTACGGTTAATATAAGAATTCAGCGTAATTCTGTGACATTTGTTCAACTTACGTAGCTCCTATTTCGGATAGCGTGCTGGGCTAGGCGGCAACTTAAAGCGCGTGGAATGGCGAGTAAAATGCACTATTAAACTTCTAGGATAAGGCAAACAGAGAGCCGATTAGATCATTTTATATTTTGGTTAATATAAGAATTCAGCGAAATTCTATCACATTTGTTCGATTTACGTCGCTCCTATTTCAGATTGCGTATTGGGCTAAGCGGCATCTCAAAGCGCATGAAATGGCGAGTAAAATGCACTATTAAACTTCTAGGGTTGGGCGAACAAAGACCCGATTAGATCATTTTACATTAAGGTTAATATAAGAATTCAGGCAAATTCTATCACATTTGTTCAATTTACGTCGCTCCTATTTCAGATAGCGTACTGCGCCAGGCGGAATCTTAAAGCGCGTGGATTGGCGAGTAAAATGCACTATTAAACTTCTAGGGTAAGGCAATCAGAGACCCGATTAGATGATTTTATATTATGGTTAATTTAAGAATTGAGCAAAATTCTATTACATTTGTTCAATTTACGTCGTTCCTATTTCAGATAGCATACTGGGCTAGGCGGCATCTTAAAGCGCGTGGAATGGCGAGTAACATGCACGATTAATCTTCTATGATAGGGCAATCAGAGACCCGATTAGATCATTTTATATTTTGGTTAATATAAGAATTCAGCGTAATTCTATCGCATTTGTTCAATTTACGTCGCTCCTATATCAGATAGCATATTGGGCTAAGCGGCATCTCAAAGCGCATGAAATGGCGAGTAATATGCACTATTAAACTTCTAGGGTAAGGCAAACAGAGACCCGATTAGATCATTTTATATTACGGTTAATATAAGAATTCAGCGAAATTCTATCACATTTGTTCAATTTACGTCGCTCCTATTTCAGATAGCGACTTGTGCTAAGCGTCATCTCAAAGCGCAAGAAATGGCGAGTAAAATGCACTATTAAACTTCTAGGATAAGGCAAACAGAAACCCGATTAGATCATTTTATATTACGGTTAATATAAGAATTCAGCGTAATTCTGTGACATTTGTTCAACTTACGTAGCTCCTATTTCGGATAGCGTGCTGGGCTAGGCGGCAACTTAAAGCGCGTGGAATGGCGAGTAAAATGCACTATTAAACTTCTATGATAGGGCAATCAGAGACCCGATTAGACCATTTTATATTTTGGTTAATATAAGAATTCAGCGAAATTCTATCACATTTGTTCAATTTACGTCGCTCCTATTTCAGATAGCGTATTGGGCTAAGCGGCATCTTAAAGCGCGCGGAATGGCGAGTAAAATGCACTATTAAACTTCTACGGTACGGCAAACAGAGACTCGATTAGATCATTTTATATTATGGTTACTTCATCAATTCAGCGAAATTCTATCACATTTGTTCAATTTACGTCGCTCCTATTTCAGATAGCGTATTGGGCTAAGCGGCATCTCAAAGCGCATGAAATGGCGTGTAAAATGCACTTTTAAGCTTCTACGCTAGGGCGAAGAGAGACCCGATTAGATCATTTAACATTATGGTTAATAAAAGAATTCAGCGAAATTCTATCACGTTTGTTCAATTTACGTCGCTACTATTTCAGATAGCGTATTGGGCTAAGCGGCATCTCAAAGCGCATGAAATGGCGACTAAAATGCACTGTTAAACTTCTAGGGTAGGGCAAACAGAGACCCGATTAGATCATTTCATATTATGGTTTATTTAAGAATTCAGAAAAATTCTATCACATTTGTTCAATTTACGTCGCTCCTATTTCAGATAGCTTATTGGGCTAAGCGGCATCTCAAAGCGCATTGAATGACGAGTGAAATGCACTATTGAACATCTAGGATAAGGCAAACAGAGACCCGATCAGATCATTTTATATTACGGTTAATATAAGAATTCAGCGTAATTCTATCACATTTGTTCAATTTACGTCGCTGATATTTCAGATAGCGTATTGGGCTAAGCGGCATCTCAAAGCGCAAGAAATGGCGAGTAAAATGCACTATTAAACTTCTAGGGTAGCGCAAACAGAGACCCGATTAGATCATTTTATATTATGGTTAATTTAAGAATTCAGCCAAATTCTATCACATTTGTTCAATTTACGTCGCTCCTATTTCAGATAGCGTACTGCGCTAGGCGGAATCTTAAAGCGCGTGGATTGGCGAGTAAAATGCACTATTAAACTTCTAGGGTAGGGCAATGAGAGACCCGATTAGATCATTTTATATTTTGGGTAATATAAGAATTCAGCGAAATTCTATCACATTTCTTCAATTTACGTCGCTCCTATTTCAGATAGCGTATTGGGCTAAGCGGCATCTTAAAGCGCGCGGAATGACAAGTAAAATGCACTATTAAACTTCTATGATAGGGCAAACAGAGACCTGATTATATCATTTTATATTTTGGTTAATATAAGAATCCAGCGAAATTCTATCACATTTGTTCAATTTACGTCGCTCCTATTTCAGATAGCGTATTAGGCTAAGCGGCATCTCAAAGCGCACGGAAGGGCGAGTAAAATGCACTATTAAACTTCTAGGGTAGGGCAAACAGAGACCCGAGTAGATCATTTTATATTATGGTTAATTTAAGAATTCAGCCAAATTCTATCACATTTGTTCAATTTACGTCGCTCCTATTTCAGATAGCGTACTGCGCTAGGCGGAATCTTAAAGCGCGTGGATTGGCGAGTAAAATGCACTATTAAACTTCTAGGGTAGGGCAATCAGAGACCCGATTAGATGATTTTATATTATGGTTAATTTAAGAATTCAGCAAAATTCTATTACATTTGTTCAATTTACGTCGTTCCTATTTCAGATAGCATACTGGGCTAGACGGCATCTTAAAGCGCGTGGAATGGCGAGTAAAATGCACTATTAGTCTTCTATGATAGGGCAATCAGAGACCCGATTAGATCATTTTATATTTTGGTTAATATAAGAATTCAGTGTAATTCTATCGCATTTGTTCAATTTACGTCGCTCCTATTTCAGATAGCGTACTGGGCTAGGCGGCAGCTTAAACCGCGTGGAATGGCGAGTAAAATGCACTATTAAACTTCTAGGGTAGGGCAATGAGAGACCCGATTAGATCATTTTATATTTTGGGTAATATAAGAATTCAGCGAAATTCTATCACATTTCTTCAATTTACGTCGCTCCTATTTCAGATAGCGTATTGGGCTAAGCGGCATCTCAAAGCGCATGAAATGGCGAGTAAAATGCACTATTAAACTTCTAGGGTAGGGCAATCAGAGACGCGATTAGATCATTTTATATTTTGGTTAATATAAGAATCCAGCGAAATTCTATCACATTTGTTCAATTTACGTCGCTCCTATTTCAGATAGCGTATTGGGCTAAGCGGCATCTCACAGCGCACGAAAGGGCGAGTAAAATGCACTATTGAACTTCTAGGGTAGGGCAATCAGAGACCCGATAAGATCTTTTCATATTTTGGTTAATATAAGAATTCAGCGAAATTCTATCACATTCGTTCAATTTACGTCGCTCCTATTTCAGATAGCGACTTGTGCTAAGTGGCATCTCAAAGCGCAAGAAATGGCGAGTAAAATGCACTATTAATCTTCTAGGGTAGGGCAAACAGAGACCCCATTAGATCATTTTATATTATGGTTAATTTAAGAATTCAGCGAAATTCTATCACATTTGTTCAATTTACGTCGCTCCTATTTCAGATAGCGTATTCGGCTAAGCGGCATCTCAAAGCGCATGAAATGGCGAGTAAAATGCACTCTTAAACTTCTAGGATAAGGCAAACAGAGACCCGATTAGATCATTTTATATTACGGTTAATATAAGAAATCAGCGTAATTCTGTCACATTCGTTCAACTTACGTTGCTCCTATTTCAGATAGCGTACTGGGCTAGGCGGCATCTTAAAGCGCGTGGAATGGCGAGTAAAATGCACTATTAAACTTCTATGATAGGGCAATCAGAGACCCGATCAGATCATTTTATATTTTGGTTAATATAAGAATTCAGCGAAATTCTATCACATTTGTTCAATATACGTCGCTCCAATTTCAGATAGCTTATTGGGCTAAGCGGCATCGCAAAGCGCATGAACTGACGAGTGAAATGCACTATTAAACTTCTTGGGTAGGGCGAACAAAGACCCGATTAGATCATTTTACATTAAGGTTAATATAAGAATTCAGCGAAATTCTATCACATTTGTTCAATTTACATCGCTCCTGTTTCAGATAGCGACTTGTGCTAAGTGGCATCTCAAAGCGCAAGAAATGGCGAGTAAAATGCACTATTAAACTTGTAGGGTAGGGCAAACAGAGACCCCATTAGATCATTTTATATTATGGTTAATTTAATAATTCAGCGAAATTCTATCACACTTGTTCAATTTACGTCGCTCGTATTTCAGATAGCGAACTGGGCTAGGCGGCATCTCAAAGCGCATGAAATGGCGAGTAAAATGCACTATTAAACTTCTAGGATAAGGCAAACGGAGACCCGATTAGATCATTTTATATTACGGTTAATATAAGAATTCAGCGTAATTTTGTGACATTTGTTCAACTGACGTAGCTCCTATTTCAGATAGCGTACTGGGCTAGGCGGCAACATAAAGCGCGTGGAATGGCGAGTAAAATGCACTATTAAACTTCTATGATAGGGCAATCAGAGACGCGATTAGATCATTTTATATTTTGGTTAATATAAGAATCCAGCGAAATTCTATCACATTTGTTCAATTTACGTCGCTCCTATTTCAGATAGCGTATTGGGCTAAGCGGCATCTCACAGCGAACGAAAGGGCGAGTAAAATGCACTATTAAACTTCTAGGGTAGGGCAATCAGAGACCCGATAAGATCATTTCATATTTTGGTTAACATAAGAATTCAGCGAAATTCTATCACATTTGTTCAATTTACGTCGCTCCGATTTCAGATAGCGTATTGGGCTAAGCGGCATCTCAAAGCGCATGAAATGGCGAGTAAAATGCACTATTAAACTTCTAGGGTAGGGCAATCAGAGACCCGATTAGATCATTTTATATTTTGGTTAATATAAGAATTCAGCGAAATTCTATCACATTTGTTCAATTTACGTCGCTCCTATTTCAGATAGCGTATTGGGCTAAGCGGCATCTCAAAGCGCATGAAATGGCGAGTAAAATGCACTCTTAAACTTCTAGGATAAGGCAAACAGAGACCCGATTAGATCATTTTATATTACGGTTAACATAAGAATGCAGCGTAATTCTGTGACATTTGTTCAACTTACGTAGCTCCTATTTCAGATAGCGTACTGGGCTAGGCGGCAACTTAAAGCGCGTGGAATGGCGAGTAAAATGCACTATTAAACTTCTATGATAGGGCAATCAGAGACGCGATTAGATCATTTTATATTTTGGTTAATATAAGAATCCAGCGAAATTCTATCACATTTGTTCAATTTACGTCGCTCCTAATTCAGATAGCATATTGGGCTAAGCTGCATCTCAAAGCGCAAGAAATGGCTCGTAAAATGCACTATTAAACTTCTAGGGTAGGGCAAACAGAGACCGGATTAGATCATTTTATATTTTGGTTAATATAAGAATTCAGCGAAATTCTATCACATTTGTTCAATTTACATCGCTCCTATTTCAGATAGCGACTTGTGCTAAGTGGCATCTCAAAGCGCAAGAAATGGCGAGTAAAATGCACTATTAAACTTCTATGGTAGGGCAAACAGAGACCCCATTAGATCATTTTATATTATTGTTAATATAAGAATTCAGCGAAGTTCTATCACATTTGTTTAATTTACGTCGCTCCTATTTCAGATAGCGTATTGGGCTAAGCGGCATCTCAAAGCGCATGAAATGGCGAGTAAAATGCACTATTAAACTTCTAGGGTAGGGCAATGAGAGACCCGATTAGATCATTTTATATTTTGGTTAATATAAGAATTCAGGGAAATTCTATCACATTTGTTCAATTTACGTCGCTCCTATTTCAGATAGCGTATTGGGCTAAGCGGCATCTCAAAGCGCATGAAATGGCGAGTAAAATGCACTATTAAACTTCTAGGGTAGGGCAATCAGAGACCCGATTAGATAATTTTATATTTTGGTTAATATAAGAATTCAGCGAAATTCTATCACATTTGTTCAATTTACGTCGCTCCTATTTCAGATAGCGTATTGGGCTAAGCGGCATCTCAAAGCGCATGAAATGGCGAGTAAAATGCACTATTAAACTTCTAGGATACGGCAAACGGAGACCCGATTAGATCATTTTATATTTTGGTTAATAAATGAATTCATCGAAATTCTATCACATTTGTTCAATTTACATCGCTCCTATTTCAGATAGCGTACTGGGCTAAGCGGCATCTCAAAGCGCATGAAATGGCGTGTAAAATGCACTATTAAACTTCTAGGATAAGGCAAACGGAGACCCGATTAGATCATTTTATATTACGGTTAATATAAGAATTCAGCGTAATTTTGTGACATTTGTTCAACTTACGTAGCTCCTATTTCAGATAGCGTGCTGGGCTAGGCGGCAACGTAAAGCGCGTGGAATGGCGAGTAAAATGCACTGTTAAACTTCTATGATAGGGCAATCAGAGAACCGATTAGATCATTTTATATTTTGGTTAATATAAGAATTCAGCGAAATTCTATCACATTTGTTCAATTTACGTCGCTCCTATCTCGGATAGCTCATTGGGCTAAGCGGCATCGCAAAGCGCATGAATTGACGAGTAAAATGCACTATTAAATTTCTAGGATAAGGCAAACAGAGACCCGATTAGATCATTTTATATTACGGTTAACATAAGAATGCAGCGTAATTCTGTGACATTTGTTCAACTTACGTAGCTCCTATTTCAGATAGCGTACTGGGCTAGGCGGTAACTTAAAGCGCGTGGAATGGCGAGTAAAATGCACTGTTAAACTTCTATGATAGGGCAATCAGAGACGCGATTAGATCATTTTATATTTTGGTTAATATAAGAATTCAGCGAAATTCTATCACATTTGTTCAATTTACGTCGCTCCTATTCCAGATAGCGTATTGGGCTAAGCGGCATCTCAAAGCGCATGAAATGGCTCGTAAAATGCACTATTAAACTTCTAGGGTAGGGCAAACAGAGACCGGATTAGATGATTTTATATTTTGGTTAATATAAGAATTCAGCGAAATTCTATCACATTTGTTCAATTTACATCGCTCCTATTTCAGATAGCGACTTGTGCTAAGTGGCATCTCAAAGCGCAAGAAATGGCGAGTAAAATGCACTATTAAACTTCTAGGGTAGGGCAAACAGAGACCCCATTAGATCATTTTATATTATTGTTAATATAAGAATTCAGCGAAGTTCTATCACATTTGTTTAATTTACGTCGCTCCTATTTCAGATAGCGTATTGGGCTAAGCGGCATCTCAAAGCGCATGAAATGGCGAGTAAAATGCACTATTAAACTTCTAGGGTAGGGCAATCAGAGACCCGATTAGATCATTTTATATTTTGGTTAATATAAGGATTCAGCGAAATTCTATCACATTTGTTCAAGTTACATCGCTCCTATTTCAGATAGCTTATTGGGCTAAGCGGCATCTCAAAGCGCATGAAATGGCGAGTAAAATGCACTATTAAACTTCTAGGATAAGGCAAACAGAGACCCGATTAGATCATTTTATATTACGGTTAATATAAGAATTCAGCGTAATTCTGTCACATTTGTTCAAGTTACGTAGCTCCTATTTCAGGTAGCGTACTGGGCTAGGCCGCAACTTAAACCGCGTGGAATGGCGAGTAAAATGCACTATTAAACTTCTATGATAGGGCAATCAGAGACCCGATTAGTTCATTTTATATTTTGGTTAATATAAGAATCCAGCGAAATTCTATCACATTTGTTCAATTTACGTCGCTCCTATTTCAGATAGCGTATTGGGCTAAGCGGCATCTCAAAGCGCACGAAAGGACGAGTAAAATGCACTATTAAACTTCTAGGGTGGGGCAATCAGAGACCCGATAAGAACATTTTATATTACGGTTAATATAAGAATCCAGCGAAATTCTATCACATTTGTTCAATTTACGTCGCTCCTATTTCAGATAGCGTATTGGGCTAAGCGGCATCTCAAAGCGCACGAAAGGGCGAGTAAAATGCACTATTAAACTTCTAGGGTGGGGCAATCAGAGACCCGATAAGAACATTTTATATTACGGTTAATATAAGAATTCAGCGAAGTTCTATCACATTTGTTCAATTTACGTCGCTCCTATTTCAGATAGCTTATTGGGCTAAGCGGCAACTCAAAGCGCATGAAATGACGAGTGAAATGCACTATTAAACTTCTAGGGTAGGGCGAACAAAGACCCGATTAGATCATTTTACATTAAGGTTAAAATAAGAATTCAGCGAAATTCTATCACATTTGTTCAATTTACGTCGCTCCTATTTCAGATAGCGTATTGGGCTAAGCTGCATCTCAAAGCGCAAGAAATGGCTCGTACAGTGCACTATTCAACTTCTAGGGTAGAGCAAACAGAGACCGGATTAGATCATTTTATATTACGGTTAATATAAGAATTCAGCGTAATTCTGTGACATTTGTTCAACTTACGTAGCTCCTATTTCAGATAGCGTGCTGGGCTAGACGGCAACTTAAAGCGCGCGGAATGGCGAGTAAAATGCACTGTTAAACTTCTATGATAGGGCAATCAGAGACCCGATTAGATCATTTTATATTTTGGTTAATATAAGAATTCAGCGAAATTCTATCACATTTGTTCAATATACGTCGCTCCAATTTCAGATAGCTTATTGGGCTAAGCGGCATCGCAAAGCGCATGAAATGACGAGTGAAATGCACTATTAAACTTCTTGGGTAGGGCGAACAAAGACCCGATTAGATCATTTTACATTAAGGTTAATATAAGAATTCAGCGAAATTCTATCACATTTGTTCAATTTACATCGCTCCTGTTTCAGATAGCGACTTGTGCTAAGTGGCATCTCAAAGCGCAAGAAATGGCGAGTAAAATGCACTATTAAACTTGTAGGGTAGGGCAAACAGAGACCCCATTAGATCATTTTATATTATGGTTAATTTAATAATTCAGCGAAATTCTATCACATTTGTTCAATTTACGTCGCTCCTATTTCAGATAGCGTATTGGGCTAAGCGGCATCTCAAAGCGCATGAAATGGCGAGTAAAATGCACTATTAAACTTCTGGGGTAGGGCAATCAGAGACCCGATTAGATCATTTTATATTTTGGTTAATAAATGAATTCATCGAAATTCTATCACATTTGTTCAATTTACATCGCTCCTATCTCAGATAGCGTACTGGGCTAAGCGGCATCTCAAAGCGCAAGAAATGGCGAGTAAAATGCACTATTAAACTTCTAGGATAAGGCAAACAGAGACCCGATTAGATCATTTTATATTACAGTTAATATAAGAATTCAGCGTAATTCTGTGACATTTGTTCAACTTACGTAGCTCCTATTTCAGATAGCGTGCTGGGCTAGGCGGCAACTTAAAGCGCGTGGAATGGCGAGTGAAATGCACTGTTAAACTTCTATGATAGGGCAATCAGAGACCCGATTAGATCATTTTATATTTTGGTTAATATAAGAATTCAGCGTAATTCTGTGACATTTGTTCAACTTACGTAGCTCCTATTTCAGATAGCGTACTGGGCTGGGCGGCAACTTAAAGCGCGTGGAATGGTGAGTAAAATGCACTATTAAACTTCTAGGGTAGGGCAATCAGAGACCCGATTAGATCATTTTATATTATGGTTAATATAAGAATTCAGCGAAGTTCTATCACATTTGTTTAATTTACGTCGCTCCTATTTCAGATAGCGTATTGGGCTAAGCGGCATCTCAAAGCGCATGAAATGGCGAGTAAAATGCACTATTAAACTTCTAGGGTAGGGCAATCAGAGACCCGATTAGATCATTTTATATTTTGGTTAATATAAGAATTCAGCGAAATTCTATCACATTTGTTCAATATACGTCGCTCCAATTTCAGATAGCTTATTGGGCTAAGCGGCATCGCAAAGCGCATGAAATGACGAGTGAAATGCACTATTAAACTTCTTGGGTAGGGCGAACAAAGACCCGATTAGATCATTTTACATTAAGGTTAATATAAGAATTCAGCGAAATTCTATCACATTTGTTCAATTTACATCGCTCCTGTTTCAGATAGCGACTTGTGCTAAGTGGCATCTCAAAGCGCAAGAAATGGCGAGTAAAATGCACTATTAAACTTGTAGGGTAGGGCAAACAGAGACCCCATTAGATCATTTTATATTATGGTTAATTTAATAATTCAGCGAAATTCTATCACATTTGTTCAATTTACGTCGCTCCTATTTCAGATAGCGTATTGGGCTAAGCGGCATCTCAAAGCGCATGAAATGGCGAGTAAAATGCACTATTAAACTTCTGGGGTAGGGCAATCAGAGACCCGATTAGATCATTTTATATTTTGGTTAATAAATGAATTCATCGAAATTCTATCACATTTGTTCAATTTACATCGCTCCTATCTCAGATAGCGTACTGGGCTAAGCGGCATCTCAAAGCGCAAGAAATGGCGAGTAAAATGCACTATTAAACTTCTAGGATAAGGCAAACAGAGACCCGATTAGATCATTTTATATTACAGTTAATATAAGAATTCAGCGTAATTCTGTGACATTTGTTCAACTTACGTAGCTCCTATTTCAGATAGCGTGCTGGGCTAGGCGGCAACTTAAAGCGCGTGGAATGGCGAGTAAAATGCACTGTTAAACTTCTATGATAGGGCAATCAGAGACCCGATTAGATCATTTTATATTTTGGTTAATATAAGAATTCAGCGTAATTCTGTGACATTTGTTCAACTTACGTAGCTCCTATTTCAGATAGCGTACTGGGCTGGGCGGCAACTTAAAGCGCGTGGAATGGTGAGTAAAATGCACTATTAAACTTCTAGGGTAGGGCAATCAGAGACCCGATTAGATCATTTTATATTATGGTTAATATAAGAATTCAGCGAAGTTCTATCACATTTGTTTAATTTACGTCGCTCCTATTTCAGATAGCGTATTGGGCTAAGCGGCATCTCAAAGCGCATGAAATGGCGAGTAAAATGCACTATTAAACTTCTAGGGTAGGGCAATCAGAGACCCGATTAGATCATTTTATATTTTGGTTAATATAAGAATTCAGCGAAATTCTATCACATTTGTTCAATTTACGTCGCTCCTATTTCAGATAGCGTATTGGGCTAAGCGGCATCTCAAAGCGCATGAAATGGCGAGTAAAATGCACTACTAAACTTCTAGGGTAGGGCAATCAGAGACCCGATTAGATCATTTTATATTGTGGTCAATATAAGAATTCAGCGAAATTCTATCACATTTGTTCAATTTACGTCGCTCCTATTTCAGATAGCGTATTGGGCTAAGCGGCATCGCAAAGCGCATGAAATGGCGAGTAAAATGCACTCTTAAACTTCTAGGATAAGGCAAACAGAGACCCGATTAGATCATTTTATATTACGGTTAACATAAGAATTCAGCGTAATTCTGTGACACTTGTTCAACTTACGTAGCTCCTATTTCAGATAGCGTACTGGGCTAGGCGGCAACTCAAAGCGCATGAAATGGTGAGTAAAATGCACTATTAAACTTCTAGGGTAGGGCAATCAGAGACCCGATTAGATAATTTTATATTTTGGTTGATATAAGAATCCAGCGAAATTCTATCACATTTGTTCAATTTACGTCGCTCCTATTTCAGATAGCGTATTGGGCTAAGCGGCATGTCAAAGCGCAAGAAATGGCTCGTACAATGCACTATTCAACTTCTAGGGTAGGGCAAACAGAGACCGGATTAGATCATTTTATATTTTGGTTAATATAAGAATTCAGCGAAATTCTATCACATTTGCTCAATTTACGTCGCTCCTATTTCAGATAGCGTATTGGGCTAAGAGGCATCTCAAAGCGCATGAAATGGCGAGTAAAATGCACTATTAAACTTCTAGGAGAAGGCAAACAGAGACCCGATTAGATCATTTTATATTACGGTTAATATAAGAAATCAGCGTAATTCTGTCACATTCGCTCAACTTACGTAGCTCCTATTTCAGATAGCGTACTGGGCTAGGCGGCATCTTAAAGCGCGTGGAATGGCGAGTAAAATGCACTATTAAACTTCTATGATAGGGCAATCAGAGACCCGATAAGATCATTTTATATTTTGGTTAATATAAGAATTCAGCGAAATTCTATCACATTTGTTCAATATACGTCGCTCCAATTTCAGATAGCTTATTGGGCTAAGCGGCATCGCAAAGCGCATGAAATGACGAGTGAAATGCACTATTAAACTTCTTGGGTATTGCGAACAAAGACCCGATTAGATCATTTTACATTAAGGTTAATATAAGAATTCAGCGAAATTCTATCACATTTGTTCAATTTACATCGCTCCTGTTTCAGATAGCGACTTGTGCTAAGTGGCATCTCAAAGCGCTAGAAATGGCGAGTAGAATGCACTATTAAACTTCTAGGGTAGGGCAAACAGAGACCCCATTAGATCATTTTATATTATGGTTAATTTAAGAATTCAGCGAAATTCTATCACATTTGTTCAATTTACGTCGCTCCTATTTCAGATAGCGTATTGGGCTAAGCGGCATCTCAAAGCGCATGAAATGGCGAGTAAAATGCACTATTAAACTTCTAGGATAAGGCAAACAGAGACCCGATTAGATCATTTTATATTACGGTTAATATAAGAATTCAGCGTAATTCTGTGACATTTGTTCAACTTACGTAGCTCCTATTTCAGATAGCGTGCTGGGCCAGGCGGCAACTTAAAGCGCGTGGAATGGCGAGTAAAATGCACTGTTAAACTTCTATGATAGGGCAATCAGGGACCCGATTAGATCATTTTATATTTTGGTTAATATAAGAATTCAGCGAAATTCTATCACATTTGTTCAATTTACGTCGCTCCTATTTCAGATAGCTTATTGGGCTAAGCGGCATCGCAAAGCGCATGAATTGACGAGTAAAATGCACTATTAAACTTCTAGGATAAGGCAAACAGAGACCCGATTAGATCATTTTATATTAAGGTTAATATAAGAATTCAGCGTAATTCTGTGACATTTGTTCAACTTACGTAACTCCTATTTCAGATAGCGTACTGGGCTAGGCGGCAACTTAAAGCGCGTGGAATGGCGAGTAAAATGCACTGTTAAACGTCTATGATAGGGCAATCAGAGACCCGATTAGATCATTTTATATTTTGGTTAATATAAGAATGCAGCGTAATTCTATCACATTTTTTCAATTTACGTCGCTCCTATTTCAGATAGTGTACTGGGCTAGGCGGCATCTTAAGGCGCGTGGAAGGGCGAGTAAAATGCACTACTAAACGTCTATGATAGGGCAATCAGAGTCCCGCTTAGATCATTTTATATTTTCTTTAATATAAGATTTCAGGGAAATTCTATCACATTTGTTCAATTTACGTCGCTCCTATTTCAGATAGCTATTGCGCTAAGCGGCATCTCAAAGCGCATGAAATGACGAGAGAAATGCACTATTAAACTTCTTGGGTAGGGCGAACAGAGACCCGATTACATCATTTTATATTATGGTTAATTTAAGAATTCAGCAAAATTCTATCACATTTGTTCAATTTACATCGCTCCTATTTCAGATAGCGTATTGGGCTAAGCGGCATCTCAAAGCGCATGGAATGACGAGTAAAACGCACTAATAAACTTCTAGGATAAGGCGAACGGAGATCCGATTAGACCATTTTATATTACGGTTAATATAAGAATTCAGCGTTATTCTATCACATTTGTTCAACTTACGTCGCTCCTATTTCAGATAGCGTACTCGGACAGGCGGCATCTTAAAGCGCGTGGAAAGGCGAGTAAAATGCACTATTAAACTTCGAGGGTAATGCAAACAGAGACCCGATTAGATCATTTTATATTAAGGTTAATATAAGATTTCAGGGAAATTCTATCACATTTGTTCAATTTACGTCGCTCCTATTTCAGATAGCTATTGGGCTAAGCGGCATCTCAAAGCGCATGACATGACGAGAGAAATGCACTATTAAACTTCTTGGGTAGGGCGAACAGAGACCCGATTACATCATTTTATATTAAGGTTAATATAAGTATTCAGGGAACTTCTATCACATTTGTTCAATTTACGTCGCTCCTATTTCAGATAGCTATTGGGCTAAGCGGCATCTCAAAGCGCACGAAATGACGAGAGAAATGTACTATTAAACTTCTAGGGTAGGGCGAACAGAGACCCGATTACATCATTTTATATTATGGTTAATTTAAGAATTCAGCAAAATTCTATCACATTTGTTCAATTTACATCGCTCCTATTTCAAATAGCGTATTGGGCTAAGCGGCATCTCAAAGCGTATGAAATGACGAGAGAAATGCACTATTAAACTTGTTGAGTAGGGCGAACAGAGACCCGATTACATCATTCTATATTTTGGTTAACATAAGAATTCAGCGAAATTCTATCACATTTGTTCAATTTACGTCGCTCCTATTTCAGATAGCGTACTCGGATAGGCGGCATCTTAAAGCGCGTGGAATGGTGAGTAAAATGCACTATTAAACTTCTAGGGTAGGGCAATCAGCGACCCGATTAGATCATTTTATATTATGGTTAATATAAGAATTCAGCGAAATTCTATCACATTTGTTTAATTTACGTCGCTCCTATTTCAGATAGCGTATTGGGCTAAGCGGCATCTCAAAGCGCATGAAATGGCGAGTAAAATGCACTGTTAAACTTCTAGGGTAGGGCAATCAGAGACCCGATTAGATCATTTTATATTTTGGTTAATATAAGAATCCAGCGAAATTCTATCACATTTGTTCAATTTACGTCGCTCCTATTTCAGATAGCGTATTGGGCTAAGCGGCATCTCAAAGCGCATGGAATGGCGAGTGAAATGCACTATTAAACTTCTAGGGTAGGGCGAACAGAGACCCGAATAGATCATTTTATATTACGGTTAATATAAGAATTCAGCGTAATTCTATCACATTTGTTCAACTAACGTCGCTCCTATTTCAGATAGCGTACTGCGCTAGGCGGCATCTTAAAGCGCGTGGAACGGCGAGTAAAATGCACTACAAAACTTCTATGAAAGGGCAATCAGAGTTCCGAATAGATCATTTTATATTTTGTTTACTATAACATTTCAGGGAAATTCTATCACATTTGTTCAATTAACGTCGCTCCTATTTCAGATAGCGTATTGGGCTAAGCGGCATCTCAAAGCGCAAGAAATGGCGAGTAAAATGCACTATTAAGCTTCTAGGGTTGGGCACATAGAGACCCGATTAGATCATTTTATATTATGGTTAATTTAAGAATTCAGCGAAATCCTATCACATTTGTTCATTTTACGTCGCTCCTATTTCAGATAGCGTATTGGGCTAAGCGGCATCTCAAAGCGCATGAAATGGCGAGTAAAATGCACTATTAAACTTCTAGGGCATGGCGAACGGAGACCCGATTAGATCATTTTACATTAAGGTTAATATAAGTATTCAGGGAACTTCTATCACATTTGTTCAATTTACGTCGCTCCTATTTCAGACAGCTTATTGGGCTAAGCGGCATCTCAAAGCGCATGAAATGACGAGTAAAATGCACTATTAAACTTCTAGGGTAGGGCAATCAGAGACCCGATTAGATCATTTTATATTATGGTTAATTTGAGAATTCAGCAAAATTCTATCACGTTTGTTCAATTTACGTCGTTCCTATTTCAGATAGCATACTGGGCGAGGCGGCATCTTAAAGCGCGTGGAATTGCGAGTAAAATGCACTATTACTCTTCTATGATAGGGCAATCAGAGACCCGATTAGATCATTTTATATTTTGGTTAATATAAGAATTCAGCGTAATTCTATCACATTTGTTCAATTTACGTCGCTCCTATTTCAGATAGCGTACTGCGCTAGGCGGAATCTTAAAGCGCGTGGATTGGCGAGTAAAATGCACTATTAAACTTCTAGGGTAAGGCAATCAGAGACCCGATTAGATGATTTTATATTATGGTTAATTTAAGAATTCAGCAAAATTCTATTACATTTGTTCAATTTACGTCGTTCCTATTTCAGATAGCATACTGTGCTAGGCGGCATCTTAAAGCGCATGGAATGGCGAGTAAAATGCACTATTAATCTTCTATGATAGGGCAATCAGGGACCCGATTAGATCATTTTATATTTTGGTTAATATAAGAATTCAGCGAAATTCTATCACATTTGTTCAATTTACGTCGCTCCTATTTCCGATAGCGTATTGGGCTAAGCGGCATCTTAAAGCGCGCGGAATGGCGAGTAAAATGCACTATTAAACTTCTAGGGTAGGGCAAACAGAGACTCGATTAGATCATTTTATATTATGGTTAATTTATCAATTCAGCGAAATTCTATCACATTTGTTCAATTTACGTCGCTCCTATTTCAGATAGCGTATTGGGCTAAGCGGCATCTCAAAGCGCAAGAAATGGCGAGTAAAATGCACTATTAAGCTTCTAGGGTTGGGCACATAGAGACCCGATTAGATCATTTTATATTATGGTTAATTAAAGAATTCAGCGAAATCCTATCACATTTGTTCATTTTACGTCGCTCCTATTTCAGATAGCGTATTGGGCTAAGCGGCATCTCAAAGCGCATGAAATGGCGAGTAAAATGCACTATTAAACTTCTAGGGCATGGCGAACAGAGACCCGATTAGATCATTTTACATTAAGGTTAATATAACTATTCAGGGAACTTCTATCACATTTGTTCAATTTACGTCGCTCCTATTTCAGACAGCTTATTGGGCTAAGCGGCATCTCAAAGCGCATGAAATGACGAGTAAAATGCACTATTAAACTTCTAGGGTAGGGCAATCAGAGACCCGATTAGATCATTTTATATTATGGTTAATTTAAGAATTCAGCAAAATTCTATCACGTTTGTTCAATTTACGTCGTTCCTATTTCACATAGCATACTGGGCGAGGCGGCATCTTAAAGCGCGTGGAATTGCGAGTAAAATGCACTATTAATCTTCCATGATAGGGCAATCAGAGACCCGATTAGATCATTTTATATTTTGGTTAATATAAGAATTCAGCGTAATTCTATCACATTTGTTCAATTTACGTCGCTCGTATATCAGATAGCATATTGGGCTAAGCGGCATCTCAAAGCGCATGAAATGGCGAGTAAAATGCACTATTAAACTTCTAGGGTAGGGCAAACAGGGACCCGATTAGATCATTTTATATTACGGTTAATATAAGAATTCAGCGAAATTCTATCACATTTTTTCAATTTACGTCGCTCCTATTTCAGACAGCGTATTGGGCTATGCGGCATCTCAAAGCGCATGAAATGACGAGAGAAATGCACTATTAAACTTCTTGGGTAGGGCGAACAGAGACCCGATTACATCATTTTATATTATGTTTAATTTAAGAATTCAGCAAAATTCTATCACATTTGTTCAATTTACGTCGCTCCTATTTCAGATAGCGTACTGGGCTACGCGGTATCTTAAAGCGCGTGGAATGGCGAGTAAAATGCACTATTAAACTTCTAGCATAAGGCAAACGGAGACCCGATTAGACCATTTTATATTACGGTTAATATAAGAATTCAGCGAAATTCTATCACATTTGTTCAATTTACGTCGCTCCTATTTCAGAAAGCGTACTCGGATAGGCGGCATCTTAAAGCGCGTGGAATGGCGAGCAAAATGCACTATTAAACTTCTCGGGTAATGCAAACAGAGACCCGATTAGATCATTTTATATTACGGTTAATATAAGATTTCAGGGAAATTCAATCACATTTGTTCAATTTACGTCGCTCCTATTTCAGATAGCTATTGGGCTAAGCGGCATCTCAAAGCGCATGAAATGACGAGAGAAATGCACTATTAAACTTCTTGGGTAGGGCGAACAGAGACCCGATTACATCATTTTATATTATGGTTAATATAAGAATTCAGCGAAATTCTATCACATTTGTTCAATTTGCGTCGCTCCTATTTCAGATAGCGTATTGGGCTAAGCGGCATCTCAAAGCGCATGAAATGACGAATAAAATGCACTATTAAGCTTGTACGCTAGGGCGAACAGAGACCCGATTAGATCATTTAACATTACGGTAAATAAAAGAATTCAGCGAAATTCTATCACATTTGTTCAATTTACGTCGCTCCTATTTCAGATAGCGTACTGGGCTAGGCGGCATCTCAAAGCGCATGAAATGACGAGTAAAATGCTCTATTAAACTTCTAGGGTAGGGCAAACAGAGACCCGATTAGGTCATTTCATATTATGGTTAATTTAAGAATTCAGCGAAATTCTATCACATTTGTTCAAGTTACATCGCTCCTATTTCAGATAGCTTATTGGGCTAAGCGGCATCTCAAAGCGCATGAAATGGCGAGTAAAATGCACTATTAAACTTCTAGGATAAGGCAAACAGAAACCCGATTAGATCATTTTATATTACGGTTAATATAAGAATTCAGCGTAATTCTGTCACATTTGTTCAAGTTACGTAGCTCCTATTTCAGATAGCATACTGGGCTAGGCGGCAACTTAAACCGCGTGGAATGGCGAGTAAAATGCACTATTAAACTTCTATGATAGGGCAATCAGAGACCCGATTAGTTCATTTTATATTTTGGTTAATATAAGAATCCAGCGAAATTCTATCACATTTGTTCAGTTTACGTCGCTCCTATTTCAGTTAGCGTATTGGGCTAAGCGGCATCTCAAAGAGCACGAAAGGGCGAGTAAAATGCACTATTAAACTTCTAGGGTGGGGCAAGCAGAGACCCGATCAGATCATTTTATATTACGGTTAATATAAGAATTCAGCGAAGTTCTATCACATTTGTTCAATTTACGTCGCTCCTATTTCAGATAGCGACTTGTGCTAAGCGGCATCTCAAAGCGCAAGAAATGGCGAGTAAAATGCACTATTAAACTTCTAGGGTAGGGCAAAAAGAGACCCGATTAGGTCATTTCATATTATGGTTAATTTAAGAATTCAGCGAAATTCTATCACATTTGTTCAATTTACGTCGCTCCTATTTCAGATAGCGTATTGGGCTAAGCGGCATCTCAAAGCGCAAGAAATGGCGAGTAAAATTCACTATTAAACTTCTAGGGTAGGGCAAACAGAGACCCCATTAGATCATTTTATATTATGGTTAATTTAAGAATTCAGTAAAATTCTACCACATTTGTTCAATTTACATCGCTCCTATTTCAGATAGCGTATAGGGCTAAGCGGCATCTCAAAGGGCATGGAATGACGAGTAAAATGCACTAATAAACTTCTACGATAAGGCAAACGGAGATCCGATTAGACCATTTTATATTACGGTTAATATAAGAATTCAGCGTAATTCTATCACATTTGTTCAATTTACGTCGTTCCTATTTCAGATAGCATACTGGGCTAGGCGGCATCTTAAAGCGCGTGGAATGGCGAGTAAAATGCACTATTAAACTTCTATAACAGGGCAATCAGAGACCCGATTAGATCATTTTATATTTTGGTTAATATAAGGATTCAGCGTAATTCTATCACATTTGTTCAATTTACGTCGCTCCCATTTCAGATAGCGTATTGGGCTAAGCGGCATCTCAAGGCGCATGAGATGGCGAGTAAAATGCACTATTAAACTTCTAGGGTAAGGCAAACAGAGACCCGATTAGATCATTTTATATTACGGTTAATATAAGAATTCAGCGTAATTCTATCACATTTGTTCAACATACGTCGCTCCTATTTCAGATAGTGTACTGGGCTAGGCGGCATCTTAAAGCGCGTGGAAGGGCGAGTAAAATGCACTACTAAACTTCTATGGTAGGGCAATCAGAGTCCCGTTTAGATCATTTTATGTATTGTTTAATATAAGATTTCAGGGAAATTCTATCACATTTGTTCAATTTACGTCGCTCCTATTTCAGATAGCGTATTGGGCTAAGCGGCATCTCAAAGCGTATGAAATGACGAGAGAAATGCACTATTAAACTTCTTGGGTAGGGCGAACAGAGACCCGATTAGGTCATTTCATATTATGGTTAATTTAAGAATTCAGCGAAATTCTATGACATTTGTTCAATTTACATCGCTCCTATTTCAAATAGCGTATTGGGCTAAGCGGCATCTCCATGCGCATGAAATGGCGAGTAAAATGCACTATTAAACTTCTAGGATAAGGCAAATGGAGACCCGATTAGACCATTTTATATTACGGTTAATATAAGAATTCAGCGTTATTCTATCACATTTGTTCAACTTACGTCGCTCCTATTTCAGATAGCGTACTCGGACAGGCGGCATCTTAAAGCGCGTGGAAAGGCGAGTAAAATGCACTATTAAACTTCGAGGGTAATGCAAACAGAGACCCGATTAGATCATTTTATATTACGGTTAATATAAGATTTCAGGGAAATTCTATCACATTTGTTCAATTTACATCGCTCCTATTTCAGATAGCTTATTGGGCTAAGCGGCAACTCAAAGCGCATGAAATGACGAGTGAAATGCACTATTAAACTTCTAGGGTAGGGCGAACAAAGACCCGATTAGATCATTTTACATTAAGGTTAAAATAAGAATTCAGCGAAATTCTATCACATTTGTTCAATTTACGTCGCTCCTATTTCAGATAGCGTATTGGGCTAAGCTGCATCTCAAAGCGCAAGAAATGGCTCGTACAATGCACTATTCAACTTCTAGGGTAGGGCAAACAGAGACCGGATTAGATCATTTTATATTTTGGTTAATATAAGAATTCAGCGAAATTCTATCACATTTGTTCAATTTACGTCGCTCCTATTTCAGATAGCGTATTGGGCTAAGAGGCATCTCAAAGCGCATGAAATGGCGAGTAAAATGCACTATTAAACTTCTAGGGTGGGGCAATCAGAGACCCGATAAGAACATTTTATATTACGGTTAATATAAGAATTCAGCGAAATTCTATCACATTTGTTCAATTTACGTCGCTCCAATTTCAGATAGCTTATTGGGCTAAGCGGCATCGCAAAGCGCATGAATTGACGAGTGAAATGCACTATTAAACTTCTTGGGTAGGGCGAACAAAGACTCGATTAGATCATTTTACATTAAGGTTAATATAAGAATTCAGCGAAATTCTATCACATTTGTTCAATTTACATCGCTCCTATTTCAGATAGCGACTTGTGCTAAGCGGCATCTCAAAGCGCAAGAAATGGCGAGTAAAATGCACTATTAAACTTCTAGGGTAGGGCAAACAGAGACCCCATTAGATCATTTTATATTATGGTTAATTTAAGAATTCAGCGAAATTCTCTCACATTTGTTCAATTTACGTCGCTGATATTTCAGATAGCGTATTGGGCTAAGCGGCATCTCACAGCGCACGAAAGGGCGAGTAAAATGCACTATCAAACTTCTAGGGTAGGGCAATCAGAGACCCGATAAGATCATTTCATATTTTGGTTAATATAAGAATTCAGCGAAATTCTATCACATTTGTTCAATTTACGTCGCTCCTATTTCAGATAGCGTATTGGGCTAAGCTGCATCTCAAAGCGCAAGAAATGCCTCGTAAAATGCACTATTAAACTTCTAGGGTAGGGCAAACAGAGACCGGATTAGATCATTTTATATTTTGGTTAATATAAGAATTCAGCGAAATTCTATCACATTTGTTCAATTTACGTCGCTCCTATTTCAGATAGCGTATTGGGCTAAGAGGCATCTCAAAGCGCATGAAATGGCGAGTAAAATGCACTATTAAACTTCTAGGGTGGGGCAATCAGAGACCCGATAAGAACATTTTATATTACGGTTAATATAAGAATTCAGCGAAATTCTATCACATTTGTTCAATTTACGTCGCTCCAATTTCAGATAGCTTATTGGGCTAAGCGGCATCGCAAAGCGCATGAATTGACGAGTGAAATGCACTATTAAACTTCTTGGGTAGGGCGAACAAAGACTCGATTAGATCATTTTACATTAAGGTTAATATAAGAATTCAGCGAAATTCTATCACATTTGTTCAATTTACATCGCTCCTATTTCAGATAGCGACTTGTGCTAAGCGGCATCTCAAAGCGCAAGAAATGGCGAGTAAAATGCACTATTAAACTTCTAGGGTAGGGCAAACAGAGACCCCATTAGATCATTTTATATTATGGTTAATTTAAGAATTCAGCGAAATTCTCTCACATTTGTTCAATTTACGTCGCTGATATTTCAGATAGCGTATTGGGCTAAGCGGCATCTCACAGCGCACGAAAGGGCGAGTAAAATGCACTATCAAACTTCTAGGGTAGGGCAATCAGAGACCCGATAAGATCATTTCATATTTTGGTTAATATAAGAATTCAGCGAAATTCTATCACATTTGTTCAATTTACGTCGCTCCTATTTCAGATAGCGTATTGGGCTAAGCTGCATCTCAAAGCGCAAGAAATGCCTCGTAAAATGCACTATTAAACTTCTAGGGTAGGGCAAACAGAGACCGGATTAGATCATTTTATATTTTGGTTAATATAAGAATTCAGCGAAATTCTATCACATTTGTTCAATTTACGTCGCTCCTATTTCAGATAGCGTATTGGGCTAAGAGGCATCTCAAAGCGCACGAAAGGGCGAGTAAAATGCACTATTAAACTTCTAGGGTGGGGCAATCAGAGACCCGATAAGAACATTTTATATTACGGTTAATATAAGAATTCAGCGAAGTTCTATCACATTTGTTCAATTTACGTCGCTCCTATTTCAGATAGCTTATTGGGCTAAGCGGCAACTCAAAGCGCATGAAATGACGAGTGAAATGCACTATTAAACTTCTAGGGTAGGTCGAACAAAGACCCGATTAGATCATTTTACATTAAGGTTAAAATAAGAATTCAGCGAAATTCTATCACATTTGTTCAATTTTCGTCGCTCCTATTTCAGATAGCGTATTGGGCTAAGCTGCATCTCAAAGCGCAAGAAATGGCTCGTACAATGCACTATTCAACTTCTAGGGTAGGGCAAACAGAGACCGGATTAGATCATTTTATATTTTGGTTAATATAAGAATTCAGCGAAATTCTATCACATTTGTACAATTTACGTCGCTCCTATTTCAGATAGCGTATTGGGCTAAGAGGCATCTCAAAGCGCATGAAATGGCGAGTAAAATGCACTATTAAACTTCTAGGGTGGGGCAATCAGAGACCCGATAAGAACATTTTATATTACGGTTAATATAAGAATTCAGCGAAATTCTATCACATTTGTTCAATTTACGTCGCTCCAATTTCAGATAGCTTATTGGGCTAAGCGGCATCGCAAAGCGCATGAATTGACGAGTGAAATGCACTATTAAACTTCTTGGGTAGGGCGAACAAAGACCCGATTAGATCATTTTACATTAAGGTTATTATAAGATTTCAGCGAAATTCTATCACATATGTTCAATTTACATCGCTCCTATTTCAGATAGCGACTTGTGCTAAGCGGCATCTCAAAGCGCAAGAAATGGCGAGTAAAATGCACTATTAAACTTCTAGGGTAGGGCAAACAGAGACCCCATTAGATCATTTTATATTATGGTTAAGTTAAGAATTCAGCGAAATTCTCTCACATTTGTTCAATTTACGTCGCTGATATTTCAGAATGCGTATTGGGCTAAGCGGCATCTCAAAGCGCAAGAAATGGCGAGTAAAATGCACTATTAAACTTCTAGGGTAGGGCAAACAGAGACCCGATTAGGTCATTTCATATTATGGTTAATTTAAGAATTCAGCGAAATTCTCTCACATTTGTTCAATTTATGTCGCTGATATTTCAGATAGCGTATTGGGCTAAGCGGCATCTCAAAGCGCAAGAAATGGCGAGTAAAATGCACTATTAAACTTCTAGGGTAGGGCAAACAGAGACCCGATTAGGTCATTTCATATTATGGTTAATTTAAGAATTCAGCGAATTTCTATCACATTTGTTCAAGTTACATCGCTCCTATTTCAGGTAGCGTACTGGGCTAGGCCGCAACTTAAACCGCGTGGAATGGCGAGTAAAATGCACTATTAAACTTCTATGATAGGGCAATCAGAGACCCGATTAGTTCATTTTATATTTTGGTTAATATAAGAATCCAGCGAAATTCTATCACATTTGTTCAATTTACGTCGCTCCTATTTCAGATAGCGTATTGGGCTAAGCGGCATCTCAAAGCGCACGAAAGGGCGAGAAAAATGCACTATTAAAGTTCTAGGGTGGGGCAATCAGAGACCCGATAAGAACATTTTATATTACGGTTAATATAAGAATTCAGCGAAGTTCTATCACATTTGTTCAATTTACGTCGCTCCTATTTCAGATAGCTTATTGGGCTAAGCGGCAACTCAAAGCGCATGAAATGACGAGTGACATGCACTATTAAACTTCTAGGGTAGGGCGAACAAAGACCCGATTAGATCATTTTACATTAAGGTTAAAATAAGAATTCAGCGAAATTCTATCACATTTGTTCAATTTGCGTCGCTCCTATTTCAGATAGCGTATTGGGCTAAGCGGCATCTCAAAGCGCATGAAATGACGAATAAAATGCACTATTAAGCTCCTACGCTAGGGCGAACAGAGACCCGATTAGATCATTTAACATTATGGTAAATAAAAGAATTCAGCGAAATTCCATCACATTTGTTCAATTTACGTCGCTCCTATTTCAGATAGCGTATTGGGTTAAGCGGCATCTCAAAGCGCATGAAATGGCGAGTAAAATGCACTATTAAACTTCTAGGGTAGGGCAATCAGAGACCCGATTAGATCATTTTATATTTTGGTTAATATAAGAATTCAGCGAAGTTCTATCACATTTGTTTAATTTACGTCGCTCCTATTCCAGATAGTGTACTGGGCTAGGCGGCATCTTAAAGCGCGTGGAAGGGCGAGTAAAATGCACTACTAAACGTCTATGATAGGGCAATCAGAGTCCCGTTTAGATCATTTTATATTTTCTTTAATATAAGATTTCAGGGAAATTCTATCACATTTGTTCAATTTACGTCGCTCCTATTTCAGATAGCTATTGGGCTAAGCGGCATCTCAAAGCGCATGAAATGACGAGAGAAATGCACTATTAAACTTCTTGGGTAGGGCGAACAGAGACCCGATTACATCATTTTATATTATGGTTAATATAAGAATTCAGCGATATTCTATCGCATTTGTTCAATTTGCGTCGCTCCTATTTCAGATAGCGTATTGGGCTAAGCGGCATCTCAAAGCGCATGAAATGACGAATAAAATGCACTATTAAGCTTCTACGCTAGGGCGAACAGAGACCCGATTAGATCATTTAACATTATGGTAAATAAAAGAATTCAGCGAAATTCTATCACATTTGTTCAATTTACGTCGCTCCTATTTCAGATAGCGTACTGAGCTAGGCGGCATCTCAAAGTGCATGAAATGTCGAGTAAAATGCTCTATTAAACTTCTAGGGTAGGGCAAACAGAGACCCGATTAGGTCATTTCATATTATGGTTAATTTAAGAATTCAGCGAAATTCTATCACATTTGTTCAAGTTACATCGCTCCTATTTCAGATAGCTTATTGGGCTAAGCGGCATCTCAAAGCGCATGAAATGGCGAGTAAAATGCACTATTAAACTTCTAGGATAAGGCAAACAGAGACCCGATTAGATCATTTTATATTACGGTTAATATAAGAATTCAGCGTAATTCTGTCACATTTGTTCAAGTTACGTAGCTCCTATTTCCGGTAGCGTACTGGGCTAGGCCGCAACTTAAACCGCGTGGAATGGCGAGTAAAATGCACTATTAAACTTCTATGATAGGGCAATCAGAGACCCGATTAGTTCATTTTATATTTTGGTTAATATAAGAATCCAGCGAAATTCTATCACATTCGTTCAATTTACGTCGCTCCTATTTCAGATAGCGTATTGGGCTAAGAGGCATCTCAAAGCGCACGAAAGGGCGAGAAAAATGCACTATTAAACTTCTAGGGTGGGGCAATCAGAGACCCGATAAGAACATTTTATATTACGGTTAATATAAGAATTCAGCGAAGTTCTATCACATTTGTTCAATTTACGTCGCTCCTATTTCAGATAGCTTATTGGGCTAAGCGGCAACTCAAAGCGCATGAAATGACGAGTGAAATGCACTATTAAACTTCTAGGGTAAGGCGAACAAAGACCCGATTAGATCATTTTACATTAAGGTTAAAATAAGAATTCAGCGAAATTCTATCACATTTGTTCAATTTACGTCGCTCCTATTTCAGATAGCGTATTGGTCTAAGCTGCATCTCAAAGCGCAAGAAATGGCTCGTAAAATGCACTATTAAACTTCTAGGGTAGGGCAAACAGAGACAGGATTAGATCATTTTATCTTTTGGTTAATATAAGAATTCAGCGAAATTCTATCACATTTGTTCAATTTACGTCGCTCCTATTTCAGATAGCGTATTGGGCTAAGAGGCATCTCAAAGCGCACGAAAGGGCGAGTAAAATGCACTATTAAACTTCTAGGGTGGGGCAATCAGAGACCCGATAAGAACATTTTATATTACGGTTAATATAAGTATTCAGCGAAGTTCTATCACATTTGTTCAATTTACGTTGCTCCTATTTCAGATAGCTTATTGGGCTAAGCGGCAACTCAAAGCGCATGAAATGACGAGTGAAATGCACTATTAAACTTCTAGGGTAGGGCGAACAAAGACCCGATTAGATCATTTTACATTAAGGTTAAAATAAGAATTCAGCGAAATTCTATCACATTTGTTCAATTTTCGTCGCTCCTATTTCAGATAGCGTATTGGGCTAAGCTGCGTCTCAAAGCGCAAGAAATGGCTCGTACAATGCACTATTCAACTTCTAGGGTAGGGCAAACAGAGACCGGATTAGATCATTTTATATTTTGGTTAATATAAGAATTCAGCGAAATTCTATCACATTTGTTCAATTTACGTCGCTCCTATTTCAGATAGCGTATTGGGCTAAGAGGCATCTCAAAGCGCATGAAATGGCGAGTAAAATGCACTATTAAACTTCTAGGGTGGGGCAATCAGAGACCCGATAAGAACATTTTATATTACGGTTAATACAAGAATTCAGCGAAATCCTATCACATTTGTTCAATTTACGTCGCTCCAATTTCAGATAGCTTATTGGGCTAAGCGGCATCGCAAAGCGCATGAATTGACGAGTGAAATGCACTATTAAACTTCTTGGGTAGGGCGAACAAAGACCCGATTAGATCATTTTACATTAAGGTTAATATAAGAATTCAGCGAAATTCTATCACATATGTTCAATTTACATCGCTCCTATTTCAGATAGCGACTTGTGCTAAGCGGCATCTCAAAGCGCAAGAAATGGCGAGTAAAATGCACTATTAAACTTCTAGGGTAGGGCAAACAGAGACCCCATTAGATCATTTTATATTATGGTTAATTTAAGAATTCAGCGAAATTCTCTCACATTTGTTCAATTTACGTCGCTGATATTTCAGATAGCGTATTGGGCTAAGCGGCATCTCAAAGCGCAAGAAATGGCGAGTAAAATGCACTATTAAACTTCTAGGGTAGGGCAAACAGAGACCCGATTAGGTCATTTCATATTATGGTTAATTTAAGAATTCAGAAAAATTCCATCACATTTGTTCAATTTACGTCGCTCCTATTTCAGATAGCGTATTGGGCTAAGCGGCATCTCAAAGCGCAAGAAATGGCGAGTAAAATGCACTATTAAACTTCTAGGGTGGGGCAAACAGAGACCCGATTAGATCATTTTATATTACGGTTAACATAAGAATTCAGCCTAATTCTGTGACATTTGTTCAACTTACGTAGCTCCTATTTCAGATAGCGTACTGGGCTAGGCGGCAACTTAAAGCGCGTGGAATGGAGAGTAAAATGCACTATTAAACTTCTATGATAGGGCAATCAGAGACCCGATTAGATCATTTTATATTTTGGTTAATATAAGAATCCAGCGAAATTCTATCACATTTGTTCAATTTACGTCGCTCCTATTTCAGATAGCGTATTGGGCTAAGAGGCATCTCAAAGCGCACGAAAGGGCGAGTAAAATGCACTATTAAACTTCTAGGGTGGGGCAATCACAGACCCGATAAGAACATTTTATATTACGGTTAATATAAGAATTCAGCGAAGTTCTATCACATTTGTTCAATTTACGTCGCTCCTATTTCAGATAGCTTATTGGGCTAAGCGGCAACTCAAAACGCATGAAATGACGAGTGAAATGCACTATTAAACTTCTAGGGTAGGGCGAACAAAGACCCGATTAGATCATTTTACATTAAGGTTAAAATAAGAATTCAGCGAAATTCTATCACATTTGTTCAATTTACGTCGCTCCTATTTCAGATAGCGTACTGGGCTAGGCGGTATCTCAAAGCACATGAAATGACGAGAGAAATGCACTATTAAACTTCTTGGGTAGGGCGAACAGAGACCCGATTACATCATTTTATATTATGGTTAATATAAGAATTCAGCGAAATTCTATCACATTTGTTCAATTTACGTCGCTCCTATTTCAGATAGCGTATTGGGCTAAGAGGCATCTCAAAGCGCACGAAAGGGCGAGTAAAATGCACTATTAAACTTCTAGGGTGGGGCAATCAGAGACCCGATAAGAACATTTTATATTACGGTTAATATAAGAATTCAGCGAAGTTCTATCACATTTGTTCAATTTACGTCGCTCCTATTTCAGATAGCTTATTGGGCTAAGCGGCAACTCAAAGCGCATGAAATGACGAGTGAAATGCACAATTAAACTTCTAGGGTAGGGCGAACAAAGACCCGACTAGATCATTTTACATTAAGGTTAAAATAAGAATTGAGCGAAATTCTATCACATTTGTTCAATTTACGTCGCTCCTATTTCAGATAGCGTACTGGGCTAGGCGGTATCTCAAAGCACATGAAATGACGAGAGAAATGCACTATTAAACTTCTTGGGTAGGGCGAACAGAGACCCGATTACATCATTTTATATTATGGTTAATATAAGAATTCAGCGAAATTCTATCACATTTGTTCAATTTACGTCGCTCCTATTTCAGATAGCGTATTGGGCTAAGAGGCATCTCAAAGCGCACGAAAGGGCGAGTAAAATGCACTATTAAACTTCTAGGGTGGGGCAATCAGAGACCCGATAAGAACATTTTATGTTACGGTTAATATAAGAATTCAGCGAAGTTCTATCACATTTGTTCAATTTACGTCGCTCCTATTTCAGATAGCTTATTGGGCTAAGCGGCAACTCAAAGCGCATGAAATGACGAGTGAAATGCACTATTAAACTTCTAGGGTAGGGCGAACAAAGACCCGATTAGATCATTTTACATTAAGGTTAAAATAAGAATTCAGCGAAATTCTATCACATTTGTTCAATTTACGTCGCTCCTATTTCAGATAGCGTATTGGGCTAAGCTGCATCTCAAAGCGCAAGAAATGGCTCGTACAATGCACTATTCAACTTCTAGGGTAGGGCAAACAGAGACCGGATTAGATCTTTTTATATTTTGGTTAATATAAGAATTCAGCGAAATTCTATCACATTTGTTCAATTTACGTCGCTCCTATTTCAGATAGCATATTGGGCTAAGCTGCATCTCAAAGCGCAAGAAATGGCTCGTAAAATGCACTATTAAACTTCTAGGGTAGGGCAATCAGAGACCGGATTAGATCATTTTATATTTTGGTTAATATAAGAATTCAGCGAAATTCTATCACATTTGTTCAATTTACGTCGCTCCTATTTCAGATAGCGTATTGGGCTAAGAGGCATCTCGAAGCGCATGAAATGGCGAGTAAAATGCACTATTAAACTTCTAGGATAAGGCAAACAGAGACCCGATTAGATCATTTTATATTACGGTTAATATAAGAATTCAGCGTAATTCTGTCACATTTGTTCAAGTTACGTAGCTCCTATTTCCGGTAGCGTACTGGGCTAGGCCGCAACTTAAACCGCGTGGAATGGCGAGTAAAATGCACTATTAAACTTCTATGATAGGGCAATCAGAGACCCGATTAGTTCATTTTATATTTTGGTTAATATAAGAATCCAGCGAAATTCTATCACATTCGTTCAATTTACGTCGCTCCTATTTCAGATAGCGTATTGGGCTAAGAGGCATCTCAAAGCGCACGAAAGGGCGAGAAAAATGCACTATTAAACTTCTAGGGTGGGGCAATCAGAGACCCGATAAGAACATTTTATATTACGGTTAATATAAGAATTCAGCGAAGTTCTATCACATTTGTTCAATTTACGTCGCTCCTATTTCAGATAGCTTATTGGGCTAAGCGGCAACTCAAAGCGCATGAAATGACGAGTGAAATGCACTATTAAACTTCTAGGGTAAGGCGAACAAAGACCCGATTAGATCATTTTACATTAAGGTTAAAATAAGAATTCAGCGAAATTCTATCACATTTGTTCAATTTACGTCGCTCCTATTTCAGATAGCGTATTGGTCTAAGCTGCATCTCAAAGCGCAAGAAATGGCTCGTAAAATGCACTATTAAACTTCTAGGGTAGGGCAAACAGAGACAGGATTAGATCATTTTATCTTTTGGTTAATATAAGAATTCAGCGAAATTCTATCACATTTGTTCAATTTACGTCGCTCCTATTTCAGATAGCGTATTGGGCTAAGAGGCATCTCAAAGCGCACGAAAGGGCGAGTAAAATGCACTATTAAACTTCTAGGGTGGGGCAATCAGAGACCCGATAAGAACATTTTATATTACGGTTAATATAAGTATTCAGCGAAGTTCTATCACATTTGTTCAATTTACGTTGCTCCTATTTCAGATAGCTTATTGGGCTAAGCGGCAACTCAAAGCGCATGAAATGACGAGTGAAATGCACTATTAAACTTCTAGGGTAGGGCGAACAAAGACCCGATTAGATCATTTTACATTAAGGTTAAAATAAGAATTCAGCGAAATTCTATCACATTTGTTCAATTTTCGTCGCTCCTATTTCAGATAGCGTATTGGGCTAAGCTGCGTCTCAAAGCGCAAGAAATGGCTCGTACAATGCACTATTCAACTTCTAGGGTAGGGCAAACAGAGACCGGATTAGATCATTTTATATTTTGGTTAATATAAGAATTCAGCGAAATTCTATCACATTTGTTCAATTTACGTCGCTCCTATTTCAGATAGCGTATTGGGCTAAGAGGCATCTCAAAGCGCATGAAATGGCGAGTAAAATGCACTATTAAACTTCTAGGGTGGGGCAATCAGAGACCCGATAAGAACATTTTATATTACGGTTAATACAAGAATTCAGCGAAATCCTATCACATTTGTTCAATTTACGTCGCTCCAATTTCAGATAGCTTATTGGGCTAAGCGGCATCGCAAAGCGCATGAATTGACGAGTGAAATGCACTATTAAACTTCTTGGGTAGGGCGAACAAAGACCCGATTAGATCATTTTACATTAAGGTTAATATAAGAATTCAGCGAAATTCTATCACATATGTTCAATTTACATCGCTCCTATTTCAGATAGCGACTTGTGCTAAGCGGCATCTCAAAGCGCAAGAAATGGCGAGTAAAATGCACTATTAAACTTCTAGGGTAGGGCAAACAGAGACCCCATTAGATCATTTTATATTATGGTTAATTTAAGAATTCAGCGAAATTCTCTCACATTTGTTCAATTTACGTCGCTGATATTTCAGATAGCGTATTGGGCTAAGCGGCATCTCAAAGCGCAAGAAATGGCGAGTAAAATGCACTATTAAACTTCTAGGGTAGGGCAAACAGAGACCCGATTAGGTCATTTCATATTATGGTTAATTTAAGAATTCAGAAAAATTCCATCACATTTGTTCAATTTACGTCGCTCCTATTTCAGATAGCGTATTGGGCTAAGCGGCATCTCAAAGCGCAAGAAATGGCGAGTAAAATGCACTATTAAACTTCTAGGGTGGGGCAAACAGAGACCCGATTAGATCATTTTATATTACGGTTAACATAAGAATTCAGCCTAATTCTGTGACATTTGTTCAACTTACGTAGCTCCTATTTCAGATAGCGTACTGGGCTAGGCGGCAACTTAAAGCGCGTGGAATGGAGAGTAAAATGCACTATTAAACTTCTATGATAGGGCAATCAGAGACCCGATTAGATCATTTTATATTTTGGTTAATATAAGAATCCAGCGAAATTCTATCACATTTGTTCAATTTACGTCGCTCCTATTTCAGATAGCGTATTGGGCTAAGAGGCATCTCAAAGCGCACGAAAGGGCGAGTAAAATGCACTATTAAACTTCTAGGGTGGGGCAATCACAGACCCGATAAGAACATT
>CAKAJE020000420.1:0-24048 GCA_916610135.2 Macropis europaea | reverse complement strand
TGCGCTTTGAGCTGCCGCTTAGCCCAATACGCTATCTGAAATAGGAGCGACGTAAATTGAACATATGTGGTAGAATTTCGCTGAATTCTTATATTAACCAAAATATAAAATGATCTAATCGGGTCTCTGATTGCCCTATCATAGAAGTTTAAAAGTGCATTTTACTCGCCATTCCACGCGCTTTAAGATGCCGCCTAGCCCCAGTACGCTATCCGAAATAGGAGCGGCGTAGATTGAACAACTGTGATAGAATTTTGCAGAATTCTTAAATTAACCATAATATAAAATGATCTAATCGGGTCTCTGTTTGCACTACCCTGGAAATTTAACAGTGCATTTTACTCGCCATTTCATGCGCTTCGAGATGCCGCTTAGCCCAATACGCTACCTGAAACAGGAGCGACGTAAGTTGAACAAATGTGATAGAATTTCCCTGAATTCTTATAATAACCTTAATGTAAAATGATCTTATCGGGTCTCTGTTCGCCCTACCATAGAAGACTTATAGTGCATTTCACTCGTCATTTCATGCGCTCTGAGATGCCGCTTAGCCCAATACGCTATCTGAAATAGGAGCGACGTACGTTGAACAAATGTGATAGAATTTCCCTGAATACTTATATTAACCATTAATGTAAAATGATCTAATCGACTCTCTGTTTGCCCTATCATAGAAGTTTAATAGTGCATTTTACTCGCCATTCCACGCGCTTTAAGATGCCGTCTAGCCCAGTACGCTATCTGAAATAGGAGCGACGTAAATTGAACAAATGTGATAGAATTTTGCTGAATTCTTAAATTAACCATAATATAAAATGATCTAATCGGGTCTCTGTTTGCCCTACCCAAGAAATTTAATAGTGCATTTTACTCGCCATTTCATGCGCTTTGAGATGCCGCTTAGCCCAATACGCTATCTGAAATGGGAGCGACGTAAATTGAACAAATGTGATAGAATTTCACTGAATTCTTATATTAACCTTAATGTAAAATGATCTAATCGGGTCTCTGTTCGCCCCACCATAGAAGTCTAATAGTGCATTTCACTAGTCATTTCATGCGCTTTGAGGTGCCGCTTTGCCCAATACGCTATCTGAAATAGGAGCGACGTAAATTGAACAAATGTGATAGAATTTCGCTGAATTCTTATATTAACCAAAATATAAAATGATGTAATCGGGTCTCTGATTGCCCTATCATAGACGTTTAATAGTGCCTTTTACTCGCCATTCCCCGCGCTTTAAGATGCCGCCTAGCCCAGTACGCTATCTGAAATAGGAGCGACGTAAGTTGAACAAATGTGATAGAATTACGCTGAATTCTTATATTAACCGTAATATAAAATGATCTGTTCGGGTCTCTGTTCGCCCTACCCTAGAAGTTTGATAGTGCATTTCACTCGCCAATCGATGCGCTTTGAGATGCCGCTTAGCCCAATACGCTATCTGAAATAGGAGCGACGTAAATTGAACAAATGTGAGAGAATTTCGCTGAATTCTTATATTAAGCATAATGTAAAATGTTCTAATCGGGTCTCTGTTCGCCCTACCCTAGAAGATTAATAGTGAGTTTCACTCGTCATTTCATGCGCTTTGAGATGCCGCTAAGCCCAATACGCTATCTTAAATAGGAGCGACGTAAATTGAACAAATCTGATAGAATTTCGCTGAATTCTTATATTAAATAAAATATAAAATGATCGAATAGGGTCTCTGATTGCCGTATCATAGAAGTTTAATAGTGCATTTTAATCGCCATTCCCGCGCTTTATGGTGCCGCCTAGCCCAGTACGCTATCTGAAATTGCAGCGACGTAAATTGAACAAATGTGATAGAATTTCGCTGAATTCTTATATTAACCAAAATATAAAATGATCTAATCGGGTCTCTGATTGCCCTATCATAGAAGTTTAATAGTGCATTTTACTCGCCATTCCACGCGCTTTAAGTTGCCGCCTAGCCCAGTATGCTATCTGAAATAGGAGCTACATAAGTTGAACAAATGTGACAGAATTACGCTGAATTCTTATATTAACCGTAATATAAAATGATCTAATCGGGCCTCTGATTGCCCTATCATAGAAGTTTAATGGTGCATTTTACTCGCCATTCCATACGCTTTAAGATGCCGCCTAGCCCAGTATGCTATCTGAAATAGGAACGACGTAAATTGAACAAATGTGATAGAATTTTGCTGAATTCTTAAATTAACCATAATATGAAATTATCTAATCGTGTCTATGTTTGCCGTACCCTAGAAGTTTAATAGTGCATTTCACTCGTCATTTCATGCGCTTTGAGATGCCGCTTAGCCCAATAAGCTATCTGAAATAGGAGCGACGTAAATTGAACACATGTGATAGAATTTTGCTAAATTCTTAAATTAACCATAATATAAAATGATCTAATCGGGTCTCTGATTGCCCTACCCCAGAAGTATAATAGTGCATTTTACTCGCCATTTCATGCGCTTTGAGATGCCGCATAGCCCAATACGCTATTTGAAATAGGAGCGACGTAAATTGAACAAATGTGATAGAATTTCGCTGCATTCTTATATTAACCAAAATATAAAATGATCTAATCGGGTCTCTGATTGCCCTATCATAGAAGTTTAATAGTGCATTTTACTAGCCATTCCACGCGCTTTAAGTTGCCGCCTAGCCCAGTACGCTATCTGAAATAGGAGCTACATAAGTTGAACAAATGTGACTGAATTACGCTGAATTCTTATTTTAACCGTAATATAAAATGATCTAATCGGGTCTCTGATTGCCCTATCATAGAAGTTTAATGGTGCATTTTACTCGCCATTCCACACGCTTTAAGATGCCTCCTAGCCCAGTGTGCTATCTGAAATAGGAACGACGTAAATTGAACAAATGTGATAGAATTTTGCTGAATTCTTAAATTAACCATAATATGAAATGATCTAATCGTGTGTATGTTTGCCGCACCCTAGAAGTTTAATAGTGCATTTTACTCGTCATTTCATGCGCTTTGAGATGCCGCGTAGCCCCATACGCTATCTGAAATAGGAGCGACGTAAATTGAACAAAGCTGATAGAATTTCGCGGAATTCTTATATTCACCAAAATATAAAATGATCTAAACGGCACTCTGATTGCCCTATCATAGAAGTTTAGTAGTGCACTTCACTCGCGCTTCCACGCGCTTTAAGATGCCGCCTAGCCCAGTACACTATCTGAAATAGGAGCGACGTATGTTGAACAAATGTGATAGAATTACGCAGAATTCTCATATAAACCGTAATATAAAATGATCTAATCGGGTCTCTGCTCGCCCTACCCTAGAAGATTACTAGTGCATTTTACTGGTCATTTCATGCGCATTGAGATGCCGCTTAGCCCAAAAAGCTATCTGGAATAGGAGCGCCGTAAATTGAACAAATGTGATAGAATTTTTCTGAATTCTTAAATAAACCATAATATGAAATGATCTAATCGGGTCTCTGTTTGCCCTACCCTAGAAGTTTAACAGTGCATTTTACTCGCCATTGCATGCGCTTTGAGTTGCCGCTTAGCCCAATACGCTATCTGCAATAGGAGCGACGTAAATTGAACAAATGTGATAGAATTTCGCTGAATTCTTTTATTAACCATAATGTTACATGATCTAATCGGGTCTCTGTTCGCCCTAGCGTAGAAGCTTAATAGTGCATTTTATTCGTCATTTCATGCGCTTTGAGATGCCGCTTAGCCGAATACGCTATCTGAAATAGGAGCGACGTAAATTGAATAAATGTGATAGAATTTCGCTGAATTCTTATATAAACCAAAATATAAAATGATCTAATCGGGTCTCTGATTGCCCTATCATAGAAGTTTAGTAGTGCATTTTACTCGCCCTTCCGCGCGCTTTAAGATGCCGCCTAGCCCAGTACACTATCTGATATAGGAGCGACGTATGTTGAACAAATGTGATAGAATTACGCTGAATTCTTATATTAACCGTAATATAAAATGATCTAATCGGGTCTCTGTTTGCCTTACCCTAGAAGTTTAATAGTGCATTTTACTCGCCATTTCATGCGCTTTGAGATGCCGCTTAGCCCAATACGCTATCTGCAATAGGAGCGACGTAAATTGAACAAATGTGATAGAATTTCGCTGAATTCTTAAATTAACCATAATATAAAATGATCTAATCGGGTCTCTGTTCGCCCTACCGTAGATGTTTAATAGTGCATTTTACTCGCCATTTCTTGCGCTTTGAGATGCCGCTTAGCCCAATACGCAATCTGAAATATCAGCGACGTAAATTGAACAAATGTGAGAGAATCTCGCTGAATTCTTATGTTAACCTTAATGTAAAATGATCTAATCGGGTCTCTGTTCGCCATACCCTAGAAGATTTATAGTGCATTTCACTCGTCATTTCATGCGCTTTGAGATGCCGCTTAGCCCAATACGCTATCTGAAATTGGAGCGACGTAAATTGAACAAATGTGATAGAATTTCCCTGAATTCTTATATTAACCTTAATGTAAAATGATCTAATCGGGTCTCTGTTCGCCCTACCCTAGAAGTTTAATAGTGCATTTCACTCGCCATTTCATGCGCTTTGAGATGCCGTTTAGTCCAATACGCTATCTGAAATAGGAGCGACGTCAATTGAACAAATGTGATAGAATTTCGCTGAATTCTTTTATTAACCAAAATATAAAATGTTCTAATCGGGTCTCTGATTGCCCTATCATAGAAGTTTAGTGGATCATTTTGGTCGCCCTTCCACGCGCTTTAAGATGCCGCCTAGCACAGTACGCTGTCTGAAATAGGAGCGACGTAAATTGAACAAATGTGATAGAATTTCGCTGAATTCTTAAATGAACCTTAATATAAAATGATCTAATCGGGTCTCTGTTTGCCCTACCCTGGAAATTTAATAGTGCATTTTACTCGCCATTTCATGCGCTTTGAGATGCCGCTTAGCCCAATACGCTATCTGAAATAGGAGCGCCGTAAATTGAACAAATGTGATAGAATTTCGGTGAATTATTAAATTAACCATAATATAAAATGATCTAATCGGGTGTCTGTTTGCCCTACCCTAGAAGTGTAATAGTGCATTTTACTCGCCATTTCTTGCGCTTTGAGATGCCGCTTAGCCCTATAGGCTATCTGAAATATCGACGACGTAAATTGAACAAATGTGATAGAATTTCGCTGAATTCTTATATTAACCTTAATGTAAAATGATCTAATCGGGTCTCTGTTCGCTCTACCCTAGAAGTTTAATAGTGCATTTCACTCGCCATTTCATGCGCTTTGAGATGCCGTTTAGTTCAATACGCTATCTGAAATAGGAGCGACGTCAATTGAACAAATGTGATAGAATTTCCCTGAAATCTTATATTAAACAAAATATAAAATGATCTAATCGGGTCTCTGATTGCCCTATCATAGAAGTTTAGTAGTGCATTTTGCTCGCCATTCCACGTGCTTTAAGATGCCTCCTAGACCAGTACGCTATCTGAAATAGGAGCGACGTAAATTGAACAAATGTGATAGAATTTTGCCGAATTCTTAAATTAACATTAATGTAAAATGATGTAGTCGGGTCTTTGTTCGCCCAACCCTACAAGTTTGACAGTGAATTTTACTCGCCATTTCATGCGCTTTGAGATGCCGCTTAGCCCAATACGCTATCTGAAATGGGAGCGACGTAAATTGAACAAATGTGATAGAATTTCGCTGAATCCTTATATTAACCAAAATATAAAATGATCTAATCGCGTCTCTGATTGCCCTATCATTGAAGTTTAATAGTGCATTTTACTCGCCATTTCATGCGCTTTGAGATGCCGCTTAGCCCAATAAGCTATCTGAAACAGGAGCGACGTAAATTGAACAAATGTGATAGAATCTCGCTGAATTCTTATATTAACCAAAATATAAAATGATCTAATCGGGTCTCTGATTGCCCTATCATAGAAGTTTAGTAGTGCATTTTATTCGCCCTTCCACGCGCTTTAAGATGCCGCCTAGCCCAGCACACTATCTGAAATAGGAGCGACGTATGTTGAACAAATGTGATAGAATTTCGCTGAATTCTTATATTAACCAAAATATAAAATGATCTAATCGGGTCTCGGATTGCCCTATCACAGAAGTTTAATAGTGCATTTTGCTCGCCATTCCAGGCGCATTAAGATGCCGCCTAGCACAGTCCGCTATCTGAAATAGGAGCGACGCAAATTGAACAAATGTGATAGAATTTTCCTGAATTCTTTTATTAACCAAAATATAAAATGATCTAATCGGGTCTCTGATTGCCCTATCATAGAAGTTTAGTGGATCATTTTGGTCGCCGTTCCACGCGCTTTAAGATGCCGCCTAGCACAGTACGCTGTCTGAAATAGGAGCGACGTAAATTGAACAAATGTGATAGAATTTCGGTGAATTATGAAATTAACCATAATATAAAATGATCTAATCGGGTGTCTGTTTGCCCTACCCTAGAAGTGTAATAGTGCATTTTACTCGCCATTTCTTGCGCTTTGAGATGCCACTTAGCCCTATAGGCTATCTGAAATATCAACGACGTAAATTGAACAAATGTGATAGAATTTCGCTGAATTCTTATATTAACCTTAATGTAAAATGATCTAATCGGGTCTCTGTTCGCTCTACCCTAGAAGTTTAATAGTGCATTTCACTCGTCATTTCATGCGCTTTGAGATGCCGCTTAGCCCAATAAGCTATCTGAAATAGGAGCGACGTAAATTGAACAAATGTGATAGAATTTCCCTGAAATCTTATATTAAACAAAATATAAAATGATCTAATCGGGTCTCTGATTGCCCTATCATAGAAGTTTAGTAGTGCATTTTGCTCGCCATTCCACGTGCTTTAAGATGCGTCCTAGACCAGTACGCTATCTGAAATAGGAGCGACGTAAATTGAACAAAGTTGATAGAATTTTGCCGAATTCTTAAATTAACCATAATATAAAATGATCTAATCGGGTCTCTGTTTGCCCTACCCTAGAAGTATAACAGTGCATTTTACTCGCCATTTCATGCGCTTTGAGATGCCGCTTAGCCCAATAAGCTATCTGAAACAGGAGCGACGTAAATTGAACAAATGTGATAGAATCTCGCTGAATTCTTATATTAACCAAAATATAAAATGATCTAATCGGGTCTCTGATTGCCCTATCATAGAAGTTTAGTAGTGCATTTTATTCGCCCTTCCACGCGCTTTAAGATGCCGCCTAGCCCAGCACACTATCTGAAATAGGAGCGACGTATGTTGAACAAATGTGATAGAATTTCGCTGAATTCTTATATTAACCAAAATATAAAATGATCTAATCAGGTCTCGGATTGCCCTATCACAGAAGTTTAATAGTGCATTTTGCTCGCCATTCCAGGCGCATTAAGATGCCGCCTAGCCCAGTCCGCTATCTGAAATAGGAGCGACGCAAATTGAACAAATGTGATAGAATTTTCCTGAATTCTTTTATTAACCAAAATATAAAATGATCTAATCGGGTCTCTGATTGCCCTATCATAGAAGTTTAGTGGATCATTTTGGTCGCCGTTCCACGCACTTTAAGATGCCGCCTAGCACAGTACGCTGTCTGAAATAGGAGCGACGTAAATTGAACAAATGTGATAGAATTTCCCTGAAATCTTATATTAAACAAAATATAAAATGATCTAATCGGGTCTCTGATTGCCCTATCATAGAAGTTTAGTAGTGCATTTTGCTCGCCATTCCACGCGCTTTAAGATGCCTCCTAGACCAGTACGCTATCTGAAATAGGAGCGACGTAAATTGAACAAATGTGATAGAATTTTGCCGAATTCTTAAATTAACATTAATGTAAAATGATGTAGTCGGGTCTTTGTTCGCCCAACCCTACAAGTTTAACAGTGCATTTTACTCGCCAATTCATGCGCTTTGAGATGCCGCTTAGCCCAATACGCTATCTGAAATGGGAGCGACGTAAATTGAACAAATGTGATAGAATTTCGCTGAATCCTTATATTAACCAAAATATAAAATGATCTAATCGGGTCTCTGATTGCCCTATCATTGAAGTTTAATAGTGCATTTTACTCGCCATTCCACGCGCTTTAAGATGCTGCCTAGCCCAGTACGCTATCTGAAATAGGAACGACGTAAATTGAACAAATGTGATAGAATTTTGCTGAATTCTTAAATTAACCAAAATATAAAATGATCTAATCGGGTCTCTGATTGCCCTATCATAGAAGTTTAGTTGTGCATTTTACTCGCCCTTCCACGCGCTTTAAGATGCCGCCTAGCCCAGTACGCTATCTGAAATAGGAGCGACGTAAGTTGAACAAATGTGAAAGAATTACGCTGAATTCTTATATTAACCGTAATATAAAATGATCTAATCGGGTCTCTGTTTGCCTTACCCTAGAAGTTTAATAGTGCATTTTACTCGCCATTTCAGGCGCTTTGAGATGCCGCTTAGCCCAATAGGCTATCTGAAATAGGAGCGACGTAAATTGAACAAATGTAATAGAATTTCGCTGAATTCTTAAATTAACCATAATATAAACTGATCTAATCGGGTCTCTGTTTGCCCTACCCTAGAAGTTTAATAGTGCAGTTTACTCGCCATTTCTTGCGCTTTGAGATGCCGCTTAGCCCTATAGGCTATCTGAAATATCAACGACGTAAATTGAACAAATGTGATAGAATTTCGCTGAATTCTTATATTAACCTTAATGTAAAATGATCTAATCGGGTCTCTGTTCGCTCTACCCTAGAAGTTTAATAGTGCATTTCACTCGTCATTTCATGCGCTTTGAGATGCCGCTTAGCCCAATAAGCTATCTGAAATAGGAGCGACGTAAATTGAACAAATGTGATAGAATTTCCCTGAAATCTTATATTAAACAAAATATAAAATGATCTAATCGGGTCTCTGATTGCCCTATCATAGAAGTTTAGTAGTGCATTTTGCTCGCCATTCCACGCGCTTTAAGATGCCTCCTAGACCAGTACGCTATCTGAAATAGGAGCGACGTAAATTGAACAAATGTGATAGAATTTTGCCGAATTCTTAAATTAACATTAATGTAAAATGATGTAGTCGGGTCTTTGTTCGCCCAACCCTACAAGTTTAACAGTGCATTTTACTCGCCAATTCATGCGCTTTGAGATGCCGCTTAGCCCAATACGCTATCTGAAATGGGAGCGACGTAAATTGAACAAATGTGATAGAATTTCGCTGAATCCTTATATTAACCAAAATATAAAATGATCTAATCGGGTCTCGGATTGCCCTATCACAGAAGTTTAATAGTGCATTTTGCTCGCCATTCCAGGCGCATTAAGATGCCGCCTAGCCCAGACCGCTATCTGAAATAGGAGCGACGCAAATTGAACAAATGTGATAGAATTTCGCTGAATTCTTAAATGAACCTTAATATAAAATGATCTAATCGCGTCTCTGTTTGCCCTACCCTGGAAATTTAATAGTGCATTTTACTCGCCATTTCATGCGCTTTGAGATGCCGCTTAGCCCAATACGCTATATGAAATAGGAGCGCCGTAAATTGAACAAATGTGATAGAATTTCGGTGAATTATTAAATTAACCATTATATAAAATGATCTAATCGGGTGTCTGTTTGCCCTACCCTAGAAGTGTAATAGTGCATTTTACTCGCCATTTCTTGCGCTTTGAGATGCCGCTTAGCCCTATAGGCTATCTGAAATATCAACGACGTAAATTGAACAAATGTGACAGAATTTCGCTGAATTCTTATATTAACCTTAATGTAAAATGATCTAATCGGGTCTCTGTTCGCCCTACCCTAGAAGTTCAATAGTGCATTTCACTCGTCAATCGATGCGCTTTGAGATGCCGCTTAGCCCAATACGCTATCTGAAATAGGAGCGACGTAAATTGAACAAATGTGATTGAATTTCGCTGAATTCTTATATTAACCAAAATACAAAATGATCTAATCGGGTCTCTGATTGCCCTACCCTAGAAGTTTATTAGTGCATTTTACTCGCCATTTCTTGCGCTTTGAGATGCAGCTTAGCCCAATACGCTATCTGAAATAGGAGCGACGTAAATTGAACAAATGTGATAGAATTTCGCTGAATTCTTATATTAACCTTAATGTAAAATGATCTAATCGTGTCTTTGTTCGCCCTACCCTAGAAGTTTAATAGTGCATTTCACCCGTCATTTCATGCGCTTTGAGATGCCGCTTAGCCCTATAAGCTATCTGAAATAGGAGCGACGTAAATTGAACAAATGTGATAGAATTACGCTGAATTCTTATATTAACCAAAATATAAAATGATCTAATCTGGTCTCTGATTGCCCTATCATAGAAGTTTAATAGTGGATTTTACTCGACATTCCACGCGCTTTAAGATGCCGCTTAGCCAAGTATGCTATCTGAAATAGGAACGACGTAAACTGAACAAATGTGATAGAATTTTGCTGAATTCTTATATTAACCAAAATATAAGATGATCTAGACGGGTCTCTGATTGCCCTATCATAGAAGTTTAATAGTGCATTTTACTCGCCATTCCACGCGCTTTAAGATGCCGCCTAGCCCAGTACGCTATCTGAAATAGGAGCTACGTAAGTTGAACAAATGTGACAGAGTTACGCTGAATTCTTATATTAACCGCAATATAAAATGATCTAATCGGGTCTCTGTTTGCCTTACCCTAGAAGTTTAATAGTGCATTGTACTCGGCATTTCATGTGCTTTGAGATGCCGCTTAGCCCAATACGCTATCTGAAATTGGAGCTACGTAAATTGAACAAATGTGATAGAATTTGGCTGAGTTCTTAAATTAACCATAATATAAAATGATCTAATCGGGTCTCTGTTTGCCCTACCCTGGAAGTTTAATACTGCATTTTACTCGCCATTTCATGCGCTTTGAGATGGCGCTTAGCCCAATACGCTATCTGAAATAGGAGCAACGTAAATTGAACAAATGTGATAGAATTTCGCTGAATTCTTATATTAACCAAAATATAAAATGATCTAATCGGGTCTCTGATTTCCCTATCATAGAAGTTTAAAAGTGCATTTTACTCGCCATTCCACGCGCTTTAAGATGCCGCCCAGCCCAGTACGCTATCTGAAATAGGAGCGACGTAAATTGAACAAATGTGGTAGAATTTCGCTGAATTCTTATATTAAACAAAATATAAAATGATCTAATCGTGTCTCTGATTGCCCTATCATAGAAGTTTAATAGTGCATTTCACTCGTCATTTCATGCGCTCTGAGATGCCGCTTAGCCCAATACGCTATCTGAAACGGGAGCGATGTAAATTGAACGAATGCGATAGAATTTCGCTGAATTCTTTTATTAGCCATAATGTTAAATGATCTAATCGGGTCTCTGTTCGCCCTAGCGTAGAAGCTTAATAGTGCATTTTATTCGTCGTTTCATGCGCTTTGAGCTGCCGCTTAGCCCAATACGCTATCTGAAATAGGAGCGACGTAAATTGAACATATGTGGTAGAATTTCGCTGAATTCTTATATTAACCAAAATATAAAATGATCTAATCGGGTCTCTGATTGCCCTATCATAGAAGTTTAAAAGTGCATTTTACTCGCCATTCCACGCGCTTTAAGATGCCGCCTAGCCCAGTACGCTATCCGAAATAGGAGCGGCGTAGATTGAACAACTGTGATAGAATTTTGCAGAATTCTTAAATTAACCATAATATAAAATGATCTAATCGGGTCTCTGTTTGCACTACCCTGGAAATTTAACAGTGCATTTTACTCGCCATTTCATGCGCTTCGAGATGCCGCTTAGCCCAATACGCTACCTGAAACAGGAGCGACGTAAGTTGAACAAATGTGATAGAATTTCCCTGAATTCTTATAATAACCTTAATGTAAAATGATCTTATCGGGTCTCTGTTCGCCCTACCATAGAAGACTTATAGTGCATTTCACTCGTCATTTCATGCGCTCTGAGATGCCGCTTAGCCCAATACGCTATCTGAAATAGGAGCGACGTACGTTGAACAAATGTGATAGAATTTCCCTGAATACTTATATTAACATTAATGTAAAATGATCTAATCGACTCTCTGTTTGCCCTATCATAGAAGTTTAATAGTGCATTTTACTCGCCATTCCACGCGCTTTAAGATGCCGTCTAGCCCAGTACGCTATCTGAAATAGGAGCGACGTAAATTGAACAAATGTGATAGAATTTTGCTGAATTCTTAAATTAACCATAATATAAAATGATCTAATCGGGTCTCTGTTTGCCCTACCCAAGAAATTTAATAGTGCATTTTACTCGCCATTTCATGCGCTTTGAGATGCCGCTTAGCCCAATACGCTATCTGAAATGGGAGCGACGTAAATTGAACAAATGTGATAGAATTTCACTGAATTCTTATATTAACCTTAATGTAAAATGATCTAATCGGGTCTCTGTTCGCCCCACCATAGAAGTCTAATAGTGCATTTCACTAGTCATTTCATGCGCTTTGAGGTGCCGCTTTGCCCAATACGCTATCTGAAATAGGAGCGACGTAAATTGAACAAATGTGATAGAATTTCGCTGAATTCTTATATTAACCAAAATATAAAATGATGTAATCGGGTCTCTGATTGCCCTATCATAGACGTTTAATAGTGCCTTTTACTCGCCATTCCCCGCGCTTTAAGATGCCGCCTAGCCCAGTACGCTATCTGAAATAGGAGCGACGTAAGTTGAACAAATGTGATAGAATTACGCTGAATTCTTATATTAACCGTAATATAAAATGATCTGTTCGGGTCTCTGTTCGCCCTACCCTAGAAGTTTGATAGTGCATTTCACTCGCCAATCGATGCGCTTTGAGATGCCGCTTAGCCCAATACGCTATCTGAAATAGGAGCGACGTAAGTTGAACAAATGTGATAGAATTACGCTGAATTCTTATATTAAACGTAATATAAAATGATCTAATCGGGTCTCTGTTTGCCTTACCCTAGAAGTTCAATAGTGCATTTTACTCGCCATTTCATGCGCTTTGAGATGCCGCTTAGCCCAATACGCTATCTGAAATAGGAGCGACGTAAATTGAACAAATGTGATAGAATTTCCCTGAAATCTTATATCAAACCAAATATAAAATGATCTAATCGGGTCTCTGATTGCCCTATCATTGAACTTTAATAGTGCATTTTACTCACCATTTCACGCGCTTTAAGATGCCGGTTAGCCCAATACGCTATCTGAAATAGGAGCGACGTAAATAGAACAAATGTGATAGAATTTCCCTGAATTCTTATATTAACCTTAATGTAAAATGATCTAATCGGGTCTCTGTTCGCCCCACCATAGAAGTCTAATAGTGCATTTCACTAGTCATTTCATGCGCTTTGAGGTGCCGCTTTGCCCAATACGCTATCTGAAATAGGAGCGACGTAAATTGAACAAATGTGATAGAATTTCGCTGAATTCTTATATTAACCAAAATATAAAATGATCTAATCGGGTCTCTGATTGCCCTATCATAGACGTTTAATAGTGCATTTTACTCGCCATTCCACGCGCTTTAAGATGCCGCCTAGCCCAGTACGCTATCTGAAATAGGAGCGACGTAAATTGAACAAATGTGATAGAATTTCGCTGAATTCTTATATTAACCAAAATATGAAATGATCTAATCGGGTCTCTGATTGCCCTATCATAGATGTTTAATAGTGCATTTTACTCGCCATTCCACGCGCTTTAAGATGCCGCCTAGCCCAGTACACTATCTGAAATAGGAGCGACGTAAGTTGAACAAATGTGATAGAATTACGCTGAATTCTTATATTAACCGTAATATAAAATGATCTGTTCGGGTCTCTGTTCGCCCTACCCTAGAAGTTTAATAGTGCATTTCACTCGTCAATCGATGCGCTTTGAGATGCCGCTTAGCCCAATACGCTATCTGAAATAGGAGCGACGTAAATTGAACAAATGTGATTGAATTTCGCTGAATTCTTATATTAACCAAAATACAAAATGATCTAATCGGGTCTCTGATTGCCCTATCATAGAAGCTTAATAGTGCATTTTACTCGCCATTCCACGCGCTTTAAGATGCCGCCTAGCCCAGTACGCTATCTGAAATAGGAGCGACGTATGTTGAACAAATGTGATAGAATTTCCCTTCATTCTTATATTAACCTTAATGTAAAATGATCTAATCGGGTCTCTGTTTGCCCTACCCTAGAAGTTTATTAGTGCATTTTACTCGCCATTTCTTGCGCTTTGAGATGCAGCTTAGCCCAATACGCTATCTGAAATAGGAGCGACGTAAATTGAACAAATGTGATAGAATTTCGCTGAATTCTTATATTAACCTTAATGTAAAATGATCTAATCGGGTCTTTGTTCGCCCTACCCTAGAAGTTTAATAGTGCATTTCACCCGTCATTTCATGCGCTTTGAGATGCCGCTTAGCCCTATAAGCTATCTGAAATAGGAGCGACGTAAATTGAACAAATGTGATAGAATTTTGCTGAATTCTTATATTAACCAAAATATAAGATGATCTAGACGGGTCTCTGATTGCCCTATCATAGAAGTTTAATAGTGCATTTTACTCGCCATTCCACGCGCTTTAAGATGCCGCCTAGCCCAGTACGCTATCTGAAATAGGAGCTACGTAAGTTGAACAAATGTGACAGAGTTACGCTGAATTCTTATATTAACCGCAATATAAAATGATCTAATCGGGTCTCTGTTTGCCTTATCCTAGAAGTTTAATAGTGCATTTTCTCGCCATTTCATGCGCTTTGAGATGCCGCTTAGCCCAATACGCTATCTGAAATAGGAGTGACGTAAATTGAACAAATGTGATAGAATTTCGCTGAATTGGTAAATTAACCATAATATAAAATGATCTAATCAGGTCTCTGTTTGCCCTACCCTAGAAGTTTAACAGTGCATTTTCCTCGCCATTTCATGCGCTTTGAGATGCCGCTTAGCCCAATACGCTATTTGAAATAGGAGCGACGTAAATTAAACAAATGTGATAGAATTTCGCTGAATTCTTATATTAACCAAAATATAAAATGATCTAATCGGGTCTCTGATTCCCCTATCATAGATGTTTAAGAGTGCATTTTACTCGCCATTCCACGCGCTTTAAGATGCCGCCTATCCGAGTACGCTATCTGAAATAGGAGCGACGTAAATTGAACAAGTGTGATAGAATTTCGCTGAATTCTTTTATTAACCATAATGTTAAATGATCTAATCGGGTCTCTGTTCGCCCTAGCGTAGAAGCTTAATAGTGCATTTTATTCGTCATTTCATGCGCTTTGAGCTGCCGCTTAGCCCAATACGCTATCTGAAATAGGAGCGACGTAAATTGAACAAATGTGATAGAATTTTGCCGAATTCTTAAATTAACCATAACATATAATGATGTAATCGGGTCTCTGTTCGTCCTACCCAAGAAGTTTAATAGTGCATTTCTCTCGTTATTTCATGCGCTTTGAGATGCCGCTTAGCCCAATACGCTATCTGAAATAGGAGCGACGTAAATTGAACAAATGTGATAGAATTTCGCTGAATTCTTTTATTAACCATAATGTTAAATGATCTAATCGGGTCTCTGTTCGCCCTAGCGTAGAAGCTTAATAGCGCATTTTATTCGTCATTTCATGCGCTTTGAGCTGCCGCTTAGCCCAATACGCTATCTGTAATAGGAGCGACGTAAATTAAACAAATGTGATAGAATTTCCCTGAAATCTTATATTGAACAAAATATAAAATGATCTAAACGGGACTCTGATTGCTCTATCATAGAAGTTTAGTAGTGCATTTTACTCGCGCTTCCACGCACTTTAAGATGCCGTCTAGCCCAGTACACTATCTGAAATATCAGCGACGTATGTTGAACAAATGTGATAGAATTTCCCTGAATTCTTATATTAACCTTAATGTAAAATGATCTAATCGGGTCTTTGTTCGACCTACCCTAGAAGTTTAATAATGCATTTTACTCGCCATTTCATGCGCTTTGAGATGCCGCTTAGCCCAATACGCTATCTGAAATAGGAGCGACGTTAATTAAACAAATGTGATAGAATTTCCCTGAAATCTTATATTGAACAAAATATAAAATGATCTAATCGGGTCTCTGATTGCCCTATCATAGAAGTTTAATAGTGCATTTTACTCGCCATTCCACGCGCTTTAAGTTGCCGCCTAGCCCAGTACGCTATCTGAAAAAGGAGCTACGCAACTTGAACAAATGTGACAGAATTACGCTGAATTCTTATATTAACCGTAATATAAAATGATCTAATCGGGTCTCTGTTTGCCTTATCCTAGAAGTTTAATAGTTCATTTTACTCGCCATTCCTTGCGCTTTGAGATGCCGCTTAGCCCAATACGCTATCTGAAATATCAGCGACGTAAATTGAACAAATGTGAGAGAATCTCGCTGAATTCTTATATTAACCTTAATGTAAAATGATCTAGTCGGGTCTCTGTTCGCCCTACCCTAGAAGCTTAATAGTGCATTTCACTCGTCATTTCATGCGCTTTGAGATGCCGCTGAGCCCAATAAGCTATCTGAAAAAGGAGCCACGTAAATTGAACGAATGTGATAGAATTTCGCTGAATTCTTTTATTAACCATCCTGTTAAATGATCTAATCGGGTCTCTGTTCGCCCTAGCGTAGAAGCTTAATAGTGAGTTTTATTCGTCATTTCATGCGCTTTGAGCTGCCGCTTAGCCCAATACGCTATCTGAAATAGGAGCGACGTAAATTGAACAAATGTGATAGAATTTCGCTGAATTCTTATATTAACCAAAATATAAAATGATCTAATCGGGTCTCTGATTGCCCTATCATAGAAGTTTAATAGTGCATTTTACTCGCCATTCCACGCGCTTTAAGATGCCGCCTAGCCCAGTACGCTATCTGAAATAGGAGCGACGTAAATTGAACAAATGTGATAGAATTTTGCCGAATTCTTAAATTAACCATAATATAAAATGATGTAATCGGCTCTCTGTTCGCCCTACCCAAGAAGTTTAATTGTGAATGTCTCTCGTCATTTCATGCGCATTGAGATGCCGCTTAGCCCAGTACGCTGTCTGAAATAGGAGCGACGTAAATTGAACAAATGTGATAGAATTACGCTGAATTCTTATATTAACCGTAATATAAAATGATCTAATCGGGTCTCTGTTTGCCTTACCCTAGAAGTTTAATAGTGCATTTTACTCGCCATTTCATGCGCTTTGAGATGGCGCTTAGCCCAATACGCTATCTGAAATAGGAGCGACGTAAATTGAACAAATGTGATAGAATTTCCCTGAATTCTTATATTAACATTAATGTAAAATGATCTAATCGGGTCTTTTTTCACCCAACCCTAGAAGTTTAATAGTGCATTTCACTCGTCATTTCATGCGCTTTGAGATGCCGCTTAGCCCAATACGCTATCTGAAATGGGAGCGACGTAAATTGAACAAATGTGATAGAATTTCGCTGAATTCTTATGTTAACCAAAATATAAAATGATCTAATCGGGCCTCTGATTGCCGTATCATAAAAGTTTAATAGTGCATTTTACTCGCCATTCCACTCGCTTTAAGATGCCGCCTAGCCCAGTATGCTATCTGAGATAGGAACGACCTAAATTGAACAAATGTGATAGAATTTTGCTGAATTCTTAAATTAACCATAATATAAAATGATCTAATCGGGTTTCTGATTGCCCTACCCTAGAAGTTTAATAGTGCATTTAACTCGCCATTCCACGCGCTTTAAGATGCCGCCTAGCCCAGTACGCTATCTGAAATAGGAGCGACGTAAATTGAACAAATGTGATAGAATTTCGCTGAATTCTTATGTTAACCAAAATATAAAATGATCTAATCGGGCCTCTGATTGCCGTATCATAAAAGTTTAATAGTGCATTTTACTCGCCATTCCACTCGCTTTAAGATGCCGCCTAGCCCAGTATGCTATCTGAAATAGGAACGACCTAAATTGAACAAATGTGATAGAATTTTGCTGAATTCTTAAATTAACCATAATATAAAATGATCTAATCGGGTTTCTGATTGCCCTACCCTAGAAGTTTAATAGTGCATTTAACTCGCCATTCCACGCGCTTTAAGATGCCGCCTAGCCCAGTACGCTATCTGAAATAGGAGCGACGTAAATTGAACAAATGTGATAGAATTTCGCTGAATTCTTATGTTAACCAAAATATGAAATGATCTAATCGGGCCTCTGATTGCCATATCATAGAAGTTTAATAGTGCATTTTACTCGCCATTCCACGCGCTTTAAGATGCCGCCGAGCCCAGTATGCTATCTGAAATAGGAACGACCTAAATTGAACAAATGTGATAGAATTTTGCTGAATTCTTAAATTAACCATAATATAAAATGATCTAATCGGGTCTCTGATTGCCCTACCATAGAAGTTTAATAGTGCATTTTACTCGCCATTTCATGCGCTTTGAGATGACGCTTAGCCCAATACGCTATCTGCAATAGGAGCAACGTAAATTGAACAAATGTGATAGAATTTCCCTGAATACTTATATTAACCTTAATGTAAAATGATCTAATCGGGTCTCTGTTCGCCCTACCCTAGAAGTTTAATAGTGCATTTCACTCGTCATTTCATGCGCTCTGAGATGCCGCTTAGCCCAATACGCTATCTGAAACGGGAGCGATGTAAATTGGACAAATGCGATAGAATTTCGCTGAATTCTTTTATTAGCCATAATGTTAAATGATCTAATCGGGTCTCTGTTCGCCCTAGCGTAGAAGCTTAATAGTGCATTTTATTCGTCGTTTCATGCGCTTTGAGCTGCCGATTAGCCCAATACGCTATCTGAAATAGGAGCGACGTAAATTGATCAAATGTGATAGAATTTCGCTGAATTCTTATATTAACCAAAATATAAAATGATCTAATCGGGTCTCTGATTGCCCTATCATAGACGTTTAATAGTGCATTTTACTCGCCATTCCACGCGCTTTAAGATGCCGCCTAGCCCAGTACGCTATCTGAAATAGGAGCTACGTAAGTTGAACAAATGTGACAGAGTTACGCTGAATTCTTATATTAACCGCAATATAAAATGATCTAATCGGGTCTCTGTTTGCCTTATCCTAGAAGTTTAATAGTGCATTTTCTCGCCATTTCATGCGCTTTGAGATGCCGCTTAGCCCAATACGCTATCTGAAATAGGAGTGACGTAAATTGAACAAATGTGATAGAATTTCGCTGAATTGGTAAATTAACCTTAATATAAAATGATCTAATCAGGTCTCTGTTTGCCCTACCCTAGAAGTTTAACAGTGCATTTTACTCGCCATTTCATGCGCTTTGAGATGCCGCTTAGCCCAATACGCTATTTGAAATAGGAGCGACGTAAATTAAACAAATGTGATAGAATTTCGCTGAATTCTTATATTAACCAAAATATAAAATGATCTAATCGGGTCTCTGATTCCCCTGCATAGATGTTTAAGAGTGCATTTTACTCGCCATTCCACGCGCTTTAAGATGCCGCCTATCCGAGTACGCTATCTGAAATAGGAGCGACGTAAATTGAACAAGTGTGATAGAATTTCGCTGAATTCTTTTATTAACCATAATGTTAAATGATCTAATCGGGTCTCTGTTCGCCCTAGCGTAGAAGCTTAATAGTGCATTTTATTCGTCATTTCATGCGCTTTGAGCTGCCGCTTAGCCCAATACGCTATCTGAAATAGGAGCGACGTAAATTGAACAAATGTGATAGAATTTTGCCGAATTCTTAAATTAACCATAACATATAATGATGTAATCGGGTCTCTGTTCGTCCTACCCAAGAAGTTTAATAGTGCATTTCTCTCGTTATTTCATGCGCTTTGAGATGCCGCTTAGCCCAATACGCTATCTGAAATAGGAGCGACGTAAATTGAACAAATGTGATAGAATTTCGCTGAATTCTTTTATTAACCATAATGTTAAATGATCTAATCGGGTCTCTGTTCGCCCTAGCGTAGAAGCTTAATAGCGCATTTTATTCGTCATTTCATGCGCTTTGAGCTGCCGCTTAGCCCAATGCGCTATCTGTAATAGGAGCGACGTAAATTAAACAAATGTGATAGAATTTCCCTGAAATCTTATATTGAACAAAATATAAAATGATCTAAACGGGACTCTGATTGCTCTATCATAGAAGTTTAGTAGTGCATTTTACTCGCGCTTCCACGCACTTTAAGATGCCGTCTAGCCCAGTACACTATCTGAAATATCAGCGACGTATGTTGAACAAATGTGATAGAATTTCCCTGAATTCTTATATTAACCTTAATGTAAAATGATCTAATCGGGTCTTTGTTCGCCCTACCCTAGAAGTTTAATAATGCATTTTACTCGCCATTTCATGCGCTTTGAGATGCCGCTTAGCCCAATACGCTATCTGAAATAGGAGCGACGTTAATTAAACAAATGTGATAGAATTTCCCTGAAATCTTATATTGAACAAAATATAAAATGATCTAATCGGGTCTCTGATTGCCCTATCATAGAAGTTTAATAGTGCATTTTACTCGCCATTCCACGCGCTTTAAGTTGCCGCCTAGCCCAGTACGCTATCTGAAAAAGGAGCTACGCAACTTGAACAAATGTGACAGAATTACGCTGAATTCTTATATTAACCGTAATATAAAATGATCTAATCGGGTCTCTGTTTGCCTTATCCTAGAAGTTTAATAGTTCATTTTACTCGCCATTCCTTGCGCTTTGAGATGCCGCTTAGCCCAATACGCTATCTGAAATATCAGCGACGTAAATTGAACAAATGTGAGAGAATCTCGCTGAATTCTTATATTAACCTTAATGTAAAATGATCTAGTCGGGTCTCTGTTCGCCCTACCCTAGAAGCTTAATAGTGCATTTCACTCGTCATTTCATGCGCTTTGAGATGCCGCTGAGCCCAATAAGCTATCTGAAAAAGGAGCCACGTAAATTGAACGAATGTGATAGAATTTCGCTGAATTCTTTTATTAACCATCCTGTTAAATGATCTAATCGGGTCTCTGTTCGCCCTAGCGTAGAAGCTTAATAGTGAGTTTTATTCGTCATTTCATGCGCTTTGAGCTGCCGCTTAGCCCAATACGCTATCTGAAATAGGAGCGACGTAAATTGAACAAATGTGATAGAATTTCGCTGAATTCTTATATTAACCAAAATATAAAATGATCTAATCGGGTCTCTGATTGCCCTATCATAGAAGTTTAATAGTGCATTTTACTCGCCATTCCACGCGCTTTAAGATGCCGCCTAGCCCAGTACGCTATCTGAAATAGGAGCGACGTAAATTGAACAAATGTGATAGAATTTTGCCGAATTCTTAAATTAACCATAATATAAAATGATGTAATCGGCTCTCTGTTCGCCCTACCCAAGAAGTTTAATTGTGAATGTCTCTCGTCATTTCATGCGCATTGAGATGCCGCTTAGCCCGATACGCTATCTGAAATAGGAGCAACGTAAATTGAACAAATGTGATAGAATTTCGCTGAACTCTTATATTAACCAAAATATAAAATGATCTAATCGGGTCTCTGATTACCCTATCATAGAAGTTTAGTAGTGCATTTTACTCGCCCTTCCACGCGCTTTAAGATGCCGCCTAGCCCAGTACGCTATCTGAAATAGGAGCGACGTAAGTTGAACAAATGTGAAAGAATTACGCTGAATTCTTATATTAACCGTAATATAAAATGATCTAATCGGGTCTCTGATTGCCCTACCCTAGAAGTTTAATAGTGCATTTTACTCGTCATTTCATGCGCTTTGAGATGCCGCTTAGCCCAATACGCTATTTGAAATAGGAGCGATGTAAATTGTACAAATGTGATAGAATTTCGCTCAATTCTTTTATTAACCATAATGTTAAATGATCTAATCGGGTCTCTGTTCGCCCCAGCGTAGAAGCTTAATAGTGCATTTTATTCGTCATTTCATGCGCTTTGAGATGCCGCTTAGCCCAATACGCTATCTGAAATGGGAGCGACGTAAATTGAACAAATGTGATAGAATTTCGCTGAATTCTTATGTTAACCAAAATATAAAATGATCTAATCGGGCCTCTGATTGCCGTATCATAAAAGTTTAATAGTGCATTTTACTCGCCATTCCACTCGCTTTAAGATGCCGCCTAGCCCAGTATGCTATCTGAAATAGGAACGACCTAAATTGAACAAATGTGATAGAATTTTGCTGAATTCTTAAATTAACCATAATATAAAATGATCTGATCGGGTCTCTGATTGCCCTACCATAGAAGTTTAATAGTGCATTTTACTCGCCATTTCATGCGCTTTGAGATGACGCTTAGCCCAATACGCTATCTGCAATAGGAGCGACGTAAATTGAACAAATGTGATAGAATTTCCCTGAATACTTATATTAACCTTAATGTAAAATGATCTAATCGGGTCTCTGTTCGCCCTACCCTAGAAGTTTAATAGTGCATTTCACTCGTCATTTCATGCGCTCTGAGATGCCGCTTAGCCCAATACGCTATCTGAAACGGGAGCGATGTAAATTGGACAAATGCGATAGAATTTCGCTGAATTCTTTTATTAGCCATAATGTTAAATGATCTAATCGGGTCTCTGTTCGCCCTAGCGTAGAAGCTTAATAGTGCATTTTATTCGTCGTTTCATGCGCTTTGAGCTGCCGCTTAGCCCAATACGCTATCTGAAATAGGAGCGACGTAAATTGAACAAATGTGGTAGAATTTCGCTGAATTCTTATATTAACCAAAATATAAAATGATCTAATCGGGTCTCTGATTGCCCTATCATAGAAGTTTAAAAGTGCATTTTACTCGCCATTCCACGCGCTTTAAGATGCCGCCTAGCCGAGTACGCTATCTGAAATAGGAGCGGCGTAAATTGAACAAATGTGATAGAATTTCGCTGAATTCTTATATTAACCATAATATAAAATGATCTAATCGGGTCTCTGTTTGCCCTACCCTGGAAGTTTAATAGTGCATTTTACTCGCCATCTCATGCGCTTTGAGATGGCGCTTAGCCCAATACGCTATCTGAAATAGGAGCGACGTAAATTGAACAAATGTGATAGAATTTCCCTGAATTCTTATATTAACATTAATGTAAAATGATCTAATCGGCTCTTTTTTCGCCCAACCCTAGAAGTTTTATAGTGCATTTCACTCGTCATTTCATGCGCTTTGAGATGCCGCTTAGCCCGATACGCTATCTGAAATAGGAGCAACGTAAATTGAACAAATGTGATAGAATTTCGCTGAATTCTTATATTAACCAAAATATAAAATGATCTAATCGGGTCTCTGATTTCCCTATCATAGAAGTTTAAAAGTGCATTTTACTCGCCATTCCACGTGCTTTAAGATGCCGCCCAGCCCAGTACGCTATCTGAAATAGGAGCGACGTAAATTGAACAAATGTGGTAGAATTTCGCTGAATTCTTATAGTAAACAAAATATAAAATGATCTAATCGGGACTCTGATTGCCCTATCATAGAAGTTTAGTAGTGCATTTTACTCGCCCTTCCACGCGCTTCAAGATGCCGCCTAGCGCAGTACGCTATCTGAAATAGGAGCGACGTTAGTTGAACAAATGTGATAGAATTACGCTGAATTCTTATATTAACCGTAATATAAAATGATCTATTCGGGTCTCTGTTCGCCCTACCCTAGAAGTTTAATAGTGCATTTCACTCGTCATTCCATGCGCTTTCAGATGCCGCTTAGCCCAATACGCTATCTGTAATAGGAGCGACGTAAATTGAACAAATGGGATAGAATTTCGCTGAATTCTTATATTAACCAAAATATAAAATGATCTAATCGGGTCTCTGCTTGCCCTATCATAGATGTTTAAGAGTGCATTTTACTCGTCATTTCATGCGCTTTGAGATGCCGCTTAGCCCAATACGCTATCTGAAATAGGAGCAATGAAAACTGAACAAATGTGATAGAATTTTGCTGAATTCTTCAATTAACCATAATATAAAATGAT
>CAKAJE020000419.1:0-35094 GCA_916610135.2 Macropis europaea | reverse complement strand
AATTGAACAAACGTGATAGAATTTCGCTGAATTCTTAAATTAACCATAATATAAAATGATCTAATCGGGTCTCTGTTTGCCCTACCCTAGAAGTTTAATAGTGAATTTTACTCGCCATTTCTTGCGCTTTGAGGTGCCGCTTAGCCCAATCGCTATCTGAAATATGAGCGACGTAAATTGAACAAATGTGATAGAATTTCGCTGAATTCTCATATTAACATTAATGTAAAATGATCTAATCGAGTCTCTGTTCGCCCTACCCTAGAAGTTTAATAGTGCATTTCACTCGTCATTTCATGCGCTTTAAGATGCCGCCTAGCCCAGTACGCTATCTGAAATAGGAGCGACGTAAATTGAACAAATGTGATAGATTTTCCTGAATTCTTATATTAACCTTAATGGAAAATGATCTGTTCGGGCTCTGTTCGCCCTACCCTAGAAGTTTAATCGTGCATTTTACTCGTCATTTCATGCGCTTTGAGATGCCGCGTAGCCCAATACGCTATCTGAAATAGGAGAGACGTAAATTAAACAAATGTGGTAGAATTTCGCTGAATTCTTATATTAACCGTAATATAAAATGATCTAATCGGGTCTCTGTTTGAATTATCCTAGAAGTTTGATAGTGCATTTCACTCGCCATTTCATGCGCTTTGAGATGCCGCTTAGCCCATTACGCTATCTGAAATAGGAGCGACGTAAATTGAACAAATGTGATAGAATTTCGCTGAATACTTATATTAACCAAAATAGAAAATGATCTAATCGGGTCTCTGATTGCCCTATCATAGAAGTTTAGTAGTGCATTTTACTCGCCATTCCACGCGCTTTAAGATGCCGCCCAGCCCAGTACGCTATTTGAAATAGGAGCGACGTAAGTTGAACAAATGTGATAGAATTACGCTGAATTCTTTTATTAACGATAATGTAAAATGATCTAATCGGGTCTCTGTTCGCCCTAGCCTAGAAGTTTAATAGTGCATTGTATTCGCCATTTCATGCGCTTTGAGATGCCGCTTAGCCCAATACGCTATCTGAAATAGGAGCGACGTAAATTGAACAAATGTGATAGAATTTCCGTGAATTCTTATATTACCTTAATGTAAAATGATCTAATCGGGTCTCTGTTCGCCCTACCATAGAAGTCTAATAGTGCATTTCACTCGCCATTTCATGCGCTTTGAGATGCCGCATATCCCAATATGCTATCTGAAATAGGAGCGACGTAAATTGAACAAATGTGATAGAATTTCGCTGAATTCTTAAATTAACCATAATATAAAATGATCTAATCGGGTCTCTGTTTGCGTTATCCTAGAAGTTTAATAGTGCATTATACTCGCCATTTCATGCCGCTTTTAGATGCCGCCTAGCCCAGTACGCTATCTGAAACAGGAGCGACGTAAATTGAACAAATGTGATAGAATTTCCGTGAATTCTTATATCAACCTTAATGTAAAATGATCTAATCGGGTCTCTGTTCGCCCTACCATAGAAGTCTAATAGTGCATTTCACTCGCCATTTCATGCGCTTTGAGATGCCGCCTATCCCAGTACGCTATCTGAAATAGGAGCGACGTAAGTTGAACAAATGTGATAGAATACGCTGCATTCTCATATTAAGCGTAATATAAAATGATCTAATCGGGTCTCTGTTTGCCTTATCCTAGAAGTTTAATAGCGCGTTTTACTCGCCACTCCACGCGCTTTAAGATGCCGCCTAGCCCAGTATGCTATCTGAAATAGGAGCGACGTAAATTGAACAAATGTGATAGAATTTCGCTGAATTCTTAAATTAACCATAATATAAAATGATCTAATCGGGTCTCTGTTTGCGTTATCCTAGAAGTTTAATAGTGCATTATACTCGCCATTTCATGCGCTTTTAGATGCCGCCTAGCCCAGTACGCTATCTGAAATAGGAGCGACGTAAATTAAATAAATGTGATAGAATTTCCGTGAATTCTTATATTTACCTTAATGTAAAATGATCTAATCGGGTCTCTGTTCGCCCTACCCTAGAAGCTTAATAGTGCATTTCACTCGTCATTTCATGCGCTTTGAGATGCCGCTTAGCCCAATAAGCTATCTGAAATAGGAGCGACGTAAATTGAACAAATGTGATAGAATTTCGCTGAATTCTTAAATTAAGTATAGTATAAAATGATCTAATCGGGTCACTGATTGCCCTACCCTAGAAGTTTAATAGTGCATTTCACTCGTCATTTCATGCGCTTTGAGATGCCGCCTAGCCCAATACGCTACCTGAAATAGGAGCGACGTAAGTTGAACAAATGTGATAGAGTTACGCTGAATTCTTATATTAACCGTAATATAAAATGATCTAATCGGGTCTCTGTTTGCCTTATCCTAGAAGTTTGATAGTGCATTTTACTCGCCATTTCATGCGCTTTGAGATGCCGCTTAGCCCAATACGCTATCTGAAATAGGAGCGACGTAAATTGAACAAATGTGATAGAATTTTGCTGAATTCTTAAATTAACCATAATATTAGATGATGTAATCGGGTCTCTGCTTGCCCTACCCTAGAAGTTTAATAGCGCATTTTACTCGCCATTTCATGCGCTTTGAGATGCCGCTTAGTCCAATACGCTATCTGAAATAGGAGCGACGTAAATTGAACAAATGTGATAGAATTTTGCTGAATTCTTAAATCAGCCATAATATAAAATGATCTAATCGGGTCTCTGTTCGCCCTACCATCGATGTCTAATAGTGCATTTCATTCTCCATTTCATGCGCTTTGAGATGCCGCTTAGCCCAATACGCTATCTGAAATAGGAGCGACGTAAATTGAACAAATGCGATAGAATTTCCCTGAAATCTTATATTAAACAAAATATAAAATGATCTAATCGGGTCTCTGATTGCCCTATCATAGAAGTTTCGTAGTGCATTTTACTCGCCTTTCCACGCGCTTTAAGATGCAGTCTAGCCCAGTACGCTATCTGAAATAGGAGCGACGTAAGTTGAACAAATGTGATAGAATTACGCTGAATTCTTATATTAACCGTAATATAAAATAATCTAATCGGGTCTCTGTTTGCGTTACGCTAGAAGTTTAATAGTGCATCGTACTCGCCATTTCATGCGCTTTGAGATGCCGCGTAGCCCAATACGCTGTCTGAAATAGGAGCGACGTAAATTGAAGAAATGTGATAGAATTTCGCTGAATTCTTAAATTAACCATAATATAAAATGATCTAATCGGGTCTCTGTTTGCCCTACCCTAGGAGTTTAATAGTGAATTTTACTCGTCATTTCATGCGCTTTAAGATGCCGCCTAGCCCAGTACGCTATCTGAAGTAGGAGCGACGTAAATTGAACAAATGTGATAGATTTCCCTGAATTCTTATATTAAACAAAATATAAAATGATTTAATCGGGTCTCTGATTACCCTATCATAGAAGTTTCGTAGTGCATTTTACTCGCCTTTCCACGCGCTTTAAGATGCCGTCTAGCCCAGTACGCTATCTGAAATAGGAGCGACGTAAGTTGAACAAATGTGATAGAATTTCGCTGATTTCTTTTATTCACCATAATGTAAAATGATCTAATCGGGTCTCTGATTGCCCTACCCTAATAGTTTAATTGTGCATTTTACTCGCCATTTCATGCGCTTTGAGATGCCGCTTATCCCAATAAGCTATCTGAAATAGGAGCGACGTAAGTTGAACAAATGTGATAGAATTTCGCTGAATTCTTATATTAACCATAATATAAAATGATCTAATCGGGTCTCTGTTAGCCCTACCCTAGAACTTTAATAGTGCATTTTACTCGTCATTTCATGCGCTTTGAGATGCCGCTTAGCCTAATACGCTATCTGAAATAGGAGCGATATAAGTTGAACAAATGTGATAGAATTTCGCTGAATTCTTTTATTAAACATAATGTAAAATGATCTAATCGGATCTCTGTTCGCCCTAGCCTAGAACTTTAATAGTGCATTTTATTCGCCATTTCATACGCTTTGAGATGCCGCTTTGCCGAATACGCTATCTGAAATAGGAGCGACGTAAATTACACAAATGTGATAGAATTTCACTGAATTCTTATATTAACCTTAATGTAAAATGATCTAATCGGGCCTCTGTACGCCCTACCATAGAAATCTAATAGTGCATTTTACTCGCCATTTCATGCGCTTTGAGATGCCGCTTAGCCCAATACGCTATCTGAAATAGGAGCGACGTAAGTTGAACAAATGTAATAGAATTTCGCTGGATTGTTTTATTAACCATAATGTAAAATGATCTAATCGGGTCTCCGTTCGCCCTATCCTAGAAGTTTAATAGTGCATTTCACTCGTCATTTCATGCGCTTTGAGATGCCGCTTAGTCCAATAAGCTATCTGAAATAGGAGCGACGTAAATTGAACAAATGTGATAGAATTTCGATGAATTCTTATATTAACCAAAATATAAAATGATCTAATCGGGTCTCTGATTGCCCTATCATAGAAGTTTAATAGTGCATTTTACTCGCCATTCCACGCGCTTTAAGATGCCGCCTAGCCCAGTTTGCTATCTGAAATTCGAGCGACGTAAATTGAACAAGTGTGATAGAATTTTGCTGAATTCTTAAATTAACCGCAATATAAAATGATGTAATCGGGTCTCTGTTTGCCCTAGCCTAGAAGTTTACGAGTGCATTTTATTCGCCATTTCATGCGCTTTGAGATGCCGCTTAGCCGAATACGCTATCTGAATTAGGAGCGACGTAAATTGAACAAATGTGATACAAATTCCCTGAAATCTGATATTAAACAAAATATAAAATGATCTAATCGGGTCTCTGATTGCCCTATCATAGAAGTTTAGTAGTGCACTTTACTCGCCATTCCACGCGCTTCAAGATGCCGCCTAGCCCAGTACGCTATCTGAAATAGGAGCGACGTAAATTGAACAGGTGTGATAAAATTTAGCTGACATCTTAAATTAACCATAATATAAAATGATCTAATCGGGTCTCTGTTTGCCCTACCCTAGAAGTTTAATAGTGCATTTCACTCGTCATTTCATGCGCTTTGAGATGCCGCTAAGCACAATAAGCTATCTGAAATACGAGCGACGTAAATAGAACAATTGTGATAGAATTTCGCTGAATTCTTATATTAACCGTAATATAAAATGATCTAATCGGGTCTCTGTTCGCCCTAGCCTAGAAGTTTAATAGCGCATTTTATTCGCCATTTCATGCGCCTTGAGATGCCGCTTAGCCCAATACGCTATCTGAAATAGGTGCGACGTAAATTGAACAAATGTGATAGAATTTCCCTGAAATCTTATATTAAACAAAATATAAAATGATCTAATCGGGTCTCTGATTGCCTTATCCTAGAAGTTTAGTATTGCATTTTACTCGCCATTTCATGCGCTTTGAGATGCCGCTTAGCCCAATACGCTATCTGAAATAGGAGCGACGTAAATTGAACAAATGTGATAGAATTTCTGTGAAGTGTTATATTAACCTCAATGTAAAATGATCTAATCGGGTCTCTGTTCGCCCTACCATAGAAGTCATATACTGCATTTCACTCGCCATTTCATGCGCTTTGAGATGCCGCTTAGCCCAATACGCTATCTGAAATAGGAGCGACCTAAATTGAACGAATGTGATAGAATTTTGTTGAATTCTTAAATTAACTATAATATAAAATTATCTAATCGGGTCTCTGTTTGCCCTACCCTAAAAGTTTAATAGTGCATTCTACTCGTCATTTCATGCGCTTTGAGATGCCGCTTAGCCCAATACGCTATCTGTAATAGGAGCGATGTAAATTGAACAAATGTGATAGAATTTCGCTGATTTCTTTTATTCACCATAATGTAAAATGATCTAATCGGGTCTCTGTTCGCCCTAGCCTAGAAGTTTAATAGTGCATTTTATTCGCCAATTCATGCGCTTTGAGATGCCGGTTAGCCCAATACGCTATCTGTAATAGGAGCGACGTAAATTGAACAAATGTGATAGAATTACGCTGAATTCTTATATTAACCGTAATATAAAATGATCTAATCGGGTCTCTGTTTGCGTTACGCTAGAAGTTTAATAGTGCATTGTACTCGCCATTTCATGCGCTTTGAGGTGCCGCGTAGCCCAATACGCTGTCTGAAATAGGAGCGACGTAAATTGAACAAACGTGATAGAATTTCGCTGAATTCTTAAATTAACCATAATATAAAATGATCTAATCGGGTCTCTGTTTGCCCTACCCTAGAAGTTTAATAGTGAATTTTACTCGCCATTTCTTGCGCTTTGAGGTGCCGCTTAGCCCAATACGCTATCTGAAATATGAGCGACGTAAATTGAACAAATGTGATAGAATTTCGCTGAATTCTCATATTAACATTAATGTAAAATGATCTAATCGAGTCTCTGTTCGCCCTACCCTAGAAGTTTAATAGTGCATTTCACCCGTCATTTCATGCGCTTTAAGATGCCGCCTAGCCCAGTACGCTATCTGAAATAGGAGCGACGTAAATTGAACAAATGTGATAGATTTTCCTGAATTCTTATATTAACCTTAATGGAAAATGATCTGTTCGGGCTCTGTTCGCCCTACCCTAGAAGTTTAATCGTGCATTTTACTCGTCATTTCATGCGCTTTGAGATGCCGCGTAGCCCAATACGCTATCTGAAATAGGAGAGACGTAAATTGAACAAATGTGATAGAATTTCCGTGAATTCTTATATTAACCTTAATGTAAAATGATCTAATCGGGTCTCTGTTCGCCCTACCATAGAAGTCTAATAGTGCATTTCACTCGCCATTTCATGCGCTTTGAGATGCCGCATATCCCAATATGCTATCTGAAATAGGAGCGACGTAAATTGAACAAATGTGATAGAATTTCGCTGAATTCTTAAATTAACCATAATATAAAATGATCTAATCGGGTCTCTGTTTGCGTTATCCTAGAAGTTTAATAGTGCATTATACTCGCCATTTCATGCGCTTTTAGATGCCGCCTAGCCCAGTACGCTATCTGAAACAGGAGCGACGTAAATTGAACAAATGTGATAGAATTTCCGTGAATTCTTATATCAACCTTAATGTAAAATGATCTAATCGGGTCTCTGTTCGCCCTACCATAGAAGTCTAATAGTGCATTTCACTCGCCATTCCATGCGCTTTGAGATGCCGCCTATCCCAGTACGCTATCTGAAATAGGAGCGACGTAAGTTGAACAAATGTGATAGAATTACGCTGCATTCTCATATTAAGCGTAATATAAAATGATCTAATCGGGTCTCTGTTTGCCTTATCCTAGAAGTTTAATAGCGCGTTTTACTCGCCACTCCACGCGCTTTAAGATGCCGCCTAGCCCAGTATGCTATCTGAAATAGGAGCGACGTAAATTGAACAAATGTGATAGAATTTCGCTGAATTCTTAAATTAACCATAATATCAAATGATCTATTCGGGTCTCTGTTTGCGTTATCCTAGAAGTTTAATAGTGCATTATACTCGCCATTTCATGCGCTTTTAGATGCCGCCTAGCCCAGTACGCTATCTGAAATAGGAGCGACGTAAATTAAATAAATGTGATAGAATTTCCGTGAATTCTTATATTTACCTTAATGTAAAATGATCTAATCGGGTCTCTGTTCGCCCTACCCTAGAAGCTTAATAGTGCATTTCACTCGTCATTTCATGCGCTTTGAGATGCCGCTTAGCCCAATACGCTATCTGAAATAGGAGCGACGTAAATTGAACAAATGTGATAGAATTTCGCTGAATTCTTAAATTAAGTATAGTATAAAATGATCTAATCGGGTCACTGATTGCCCTACCCTAGAAGTTTAATAGTGCATTTCACTCGTCATTTCATGCGCTTTGAGATGCCGCCTAGCCCAATACGCTACCTGAAATAGGAGCGACGTAAGTTGAACAAATGTGATAGAATTACGCTGAATTCTTTTATTAACGATAATGTAAAATGATCTAATCGGGTCTCTGTTCGCCCTAGCCTAGAAGTTTAATAGTGCATTGTATTCGCCATTTCATGCGCTTTGAGATGCCGCTTAGCCCAATACGCTATCTGAAATAGGAGCGACGTAAATTGAACAAATGTGATAGAATTTCGCTGAATTCTTAAATTAACTATAATATAAAATGATCTAATCAGGTCACTGATTGCCCTACCCTAGAAGTTTAATAGTGCATTTTACTGGCCATTTCATGCGCTTTGAGATGCAGCTTAGCCCAATACGCTATCTGAAATAGAAGCGACGTAAATTGAACAAATGTGATAGAATTTTGCTGAATTCTTAAATTAACCACAATATAAAATGATCTAATCGGGTCTCTGTTTGCCCTTCCCTAGTAGTTTAATTGTGCATTTTACTCGCCATTTCATGCGCTTTTCGATGCCGCTTATCCCAATACGCTATCTGAAATAGGAGCGACGTACGTTGAACAAATGTGATAGAATTTCGCTGAATTCTTTTAAGAACCAGAATGTAAAATGATCTAATCGGGTCTCTGTTCGCCCTACCCTAGAGGCTTAATAGTGCATTTCACTCGTCATTTCATGCGCTTTGAGATGCCGCTTAGCCCAATACGCTATCTGAAATAGGAGCGACGTAAATTGAACAAATGTGATAGAATTTCGCTGAATTCTTAAATTAAGTATAGTATAAAATGATCTAATCGGGTCACTGATTGCCCTACCCTAGAAGTTTAATAGTGCATTTCACTCGTCATTTCATGCGCTTTGAGATGCCGCCTAGCCCAATACGCTACCTGAAATAGGAGCGACGTAAGTTGAACAAATGTGATAGAATTACGCTGAATTCTTTTATTAACGATAATGTAAAATGATCTAATCGGGTCTCTGTTCGCCCTAGCCTAGAAGTTTAATAGTGCATTGTATTCGCCATTTCATGCGCTTTGAGATGCCGCTTAGCCCAATACGCTATCTGAAATAGGAGCGACGTAAATTGAACAAATGTGATAGAATATCGCTGAATTCTTAAATTAACTATAATATAAAATGATCTAATCAGGTCACTGATTGCCCTACCCTAGAAGTTTAATAGTGCATTTTACTGGCCATTTCATGCGCTTTGAGATGCAGCTTAGCCCAATACGCTATCTGAAATAGAAGCGACGTAAATTGAACAAATGTGATAGAATTTTGCTGAATTCTTAAATTAACCACAATATAAAATGATCTAATCGGGTCTCTGTTTGCCCTTCCCTAGTAGTTTAATTGTGCATTTTACTCGCCATTTCATGCGCTTTTCGATGCCGCTTATCCCAATACGCTATCTGAAATAGGAGCGACGTACGTTGAACAAATGTGATAGAATTTCGCTGAATTCTTTTAAGAACCAGAATGTAAAATGATCTAATCAGGTCTCTGTTCGCCCTACCCTAGAGGCTTAATAGTGCATTTCACTCGTCATTTCATGCGCTTTGAGATGCCGCTTAGCCCAATACGCTATCTGAAATAGGAGCGACGTAAATTGAACAAATGTGATAGAATTTCGCTGAATTCTTAAATTAAGTATAGTATAAAATGATCTAATCGGGTCACTGATTGCCCTACCCTAGAAGTTTAATAGTGCATTTCACTCGTCATTTCATGCGCTTTGAGATGCCGCCTAGCCCAATACGCTACCTGAAATAGGAGCGACGTAAGTTGAACAAATGTGATAGAATTACGCTGAATTCTTTTATTAACGATAATGTAAAATGATCTAATCGGGTCTCTGTTCGCCCTAGCCTAGAAGTTTAATAGTGCATTGTATTCGCCATTTCATGCGCTTTGAGATGCCGCTTAGCCCAATACGCTATCTGAAATAGGAGCGACGTAAATTGAACAAATGTGATAGAATTTTGCTGAATTCTTAAATTAACCACAATATAAAATGATCTAATCGGGTCTCTGTTTGCCCTTCCCTAGTAGTTTAATTGTGCATTTTACTCGCCATTTCATGCGCTTTTCGATGCCGCTTATCCCAATACGCTATCTGAAATAGGAGCGACGTACGTTGAACAAATGTGATAGAATTTCCCTGAAATTTTATATTAAACAAAATATAAAATGATCTAATCGGGTCTCTGATTGCCTTATCCTAGAAGTTTAGTATTGCATTTTACTCGCCATTTCATGCGCTTTGAGATACCGCTTAGCCCAATACGCTATCTGAAATAGGAGCGACGTAAATTGAACAAATGTGATAGAATTTCGCTGAATTCTTAAATTAACTATAATATAAAATGATCTAATCAGGTCACTGATTGCCCTACCCTAGAAGTTTAATAGTGCATTTTGCACGCCATTTCATGCGCTTTGAGATGCCGCTTAGCCCAATACGCTATCTGAAATATGAGCGACGTAAATTGAACAAATGTGATAGAATTTCTGTGAAGTGTTATATTAACCTCAATGTAAAATGATCTAATCGGGTCTCTGTTCGCCCTACCATAGAAGTCATATACTGCATTTCACTCGCCATTTCATGCGCTTTGAGATGCCGCTTAGCCCAATACGCTATCTGAAATAGGAGCGACCTAAATTGAACGAATGTGATAGAATTTTGTTGAATTCTTAAATTAACTATAATATAAAATTATCTAATCGGGTCTCTGTTTGCCCTACCCTAAAAGTTTAATAGTGCATTCTACTCGTCATTTCATGCGCTTTGAGATGCCGCTTAGCCCAATACGCTATCTGTAATAGGAGCGATGTAAATTGAACAAATGTGATAGAATTTCGCTGATTTCTTTTATTCACCATAATGTAAAATGATCTAATCGGGTCTCTGTTCGCCCTAGCCTAGAAGTTTAATAGTGCATTTTATTCGCCAATTCATGCGCTTTGAGATGCCGGTTAGCCCAATACGCTATCTGTAAAAGGAGCGACGTAAATTGAACAAATGTGATAGAATTACGCTGAATTCTTATATTAACCGTAATATAAAATGATCTAATCGGGTCTCTGTTTGCGTTACGCTAGAAGTTTAATAGTGCATTGTACTCGCCATTTCATGCGCTTTGAGGTGCCGCGTAGCCCAATACGCTGTCTGAAATAGGAGCGACGTAAATTGAACAAACGTGATAGAATTTCGCTGAATTCTTAAATTAACCATAATATAAAATGATCTAATCGGGTCTCTGTTTGCCCTACCCTAGAAGTTTAATAGTGAATTTTACTCGCCATTTCTTGCGCTTTGAGGTGCCGCTTAGCCCAATACGCTATCTGAAATATGAGCGACGTAAATTGAACAAATGTGATAGAATTTCGCTGAATTCTCATATTAACATTAATGTAAAATGATCTAATCGAGTCTCTGTTCGCCCTACCCTAGAAGTTTAATAGTGCATTTCACCCGTCATTTCATGCGCTTTAAGATGCCGCCTAGCCCAGTACGCTATCTGAAATAGGAGCGACGTAAATTGAACAAATGTGATAGATTTTCCTGAATTCTTATATTAACCTTAATGGAAAATGATCTGTTCGGGCTCTGTTCGCCCTACCCTAGAAGTTTAATCGTGCATTTTACTCGTCATTTCATGCGCTTTGAGATGCCGCGTAGCCCAATACGCTATCTGAAATAGGAGAGACGTAAATTGAACAAATGTGATAGAATTTCCGTGAATTCTTATATTAACCTTAATGTAAAATGATCTAATCGGGTCTCTGTTCGCCCTACCATAGAAGTCTAATAGTGCATTTCACTCGCCATTTCATGCGCTTTGAGATGCCGCATATCCCAATATGCTATCTGAAATAGGAGCGACGTAAATTGAACAAATGTGATAGAATTTTCGCTGAATTCTTAAATTAACCATAATATAAAATGATCTAATCGGGTCTCTGTTTGCGTTATCCTAGAAGTTTAATAGTGCATTATACTCGCCATTTCATGCGCTTTTAGATGCCGCCTAGCCCAGTACGCTATCTGAAACAGGAGCGACGTAAATTGAACAAATGTGATAGAATTTCCGTGAATTCTTATATCAACCTTAATGTAAAATGATCTAATCGGGTCTCTGTTCGCCCTACCATAGAAGTCTAATAGTGCATTTCACTCGCCATTCCATGCGCTTTGAGATGCCGCCTATCCCAGTACGCTATCTGAAATAGGAGCGACGTAAGTTGAACAAATGTGATAGAATTACGCTGCATTCTCATATTAAGCGTAATATAAAATGATCTAATCGGGTCTCTGTTTGCCTTATCCTAGAAGTTTAATAGCGCGTTTTACTCGCCACTCCACGCGCTTTAAGATGCCGCCTAGCCCAGTATGCTATCTGAAATAGGAGCGACGTAAATTGAACAAATGTGATAGAATTTCGCTGAATTCTTAAATTAACCATAATATCAAATGATCTATTCGGGTCTCTGTTTGCGTTATCCTAGAAGTTTAATAGTGCATTATACTCGCCATTTCATGCGCTTTTAGATGCCGCCTAGCCCAGTACGCTATCTGAAATAGGAGCGACGTAAATTAAATAAATGTGATAGAATTTCCGTGAATTCTTATATTTACCTTAATGTAAAATGATCTAATCGGGTCTCTGTTCGCCCTACCCTAGAAGCTTAATAGTGCATTTCACTCGTCATTTCATGCGCTTTGAGATGCCGCTTAGCCCAATACGCTATCTGAAATAGGAGCGACGTAAATTGAACAAATGTGATAGAATTTCGCTGAATTCTTAAATTAAGTATAGTATAAAATGATCTAATCGGGTCACTGATTGCCCTACCCTAGAAGTTTAATAGTGCATTTCACTCGTCATTTCATGCGCTTTGAGATGCCGCCTAGCCCAATACGCTACCTGAAATAGGAGCGACGTAAGTTGAACAAATGTGATAGAATTACGCTGAATTCTTTTATTAACGATAATGTAAAATGATCTAATCGGGTCTCTGTTCGCCCTAGCCTAGAAGTTTAATAGTGCATTGTATTCGCCATTTCATGCGCTTTGAGATGCCGCTTAGCCCAATACGCTATCTGAAATAGGAGCGACGTAAATTGAACAAATGTGATAGAATTTCGCTGAATTCTTAAATTAACTATAATATAAAATGATCTAATCAGGTCACTGATTGCCCTACCCTAGAAGTTTAATAGTGCATTTTACTGGCCATTTCATGCGCTTTGAGATGCAGCTTAGCCCAATACGCTATCTGAAATAGAAGCGACGTAAATTGAACAAATGTGATAGAATTTTGCTGAATTCTTAAATTAACCACAATATAAAATGATCTAATCGGGTCTCTGTTTGCCCTACCCTAGTAGTTTAATTGTGCATTTTTACTCGCCATTTCATGCGCTTTTCGATGCCGCTTATCCCAATACGCTATCTGAAATAGGAGCGACGTACGTTGAACAAATGTGATAGAATTTCGCTGAATTCTTTTAAGAACCAGAATGTAAAATGATCTAATCGGGTCTCTGTTCGCCCTACCCTAGAAGTTTAATAGTGCATTTCACTCGTCATTTCATGCGCTTTGAGATGCCGCTTAGCCCAATACGCTATCTGAAATAGGAGCGACGTAAATTGAACAAATGTGATAGAATTTCGCTGAATTCTTAAATTAAGTATAGTATAAAATGATCTAATCGGGTCACTGATTGCCCTACCCTAGAAGTTTAATAGTGCATTTCACTCGTCATTTCATGCGCTTTGAGATGCCGCCTAGCCCAATACGCTATCTGAAATAGGAGCGACGTAAGTTGAACAAATGTGATAGAATTACGCTGAATTCTTTTATTAACGATAATGTAAAATGATCTAATCGGGTCTCTGTTCGCCCTAGCCTAGAAGTTTAATAGTGCATTGTATTCGCCATTTTCATGCGCTTTGAGATGCCGCTTAGCCCAATACGCTATCTGAAATAGGAGCGACGTAAATTGAACAAATGTGATAGAATATCGCTGAATTCTTAAATTAACTATAATATAAAATGATCTAATCAGGTCACTGATTGCCCTACCCTAGAAGTTTAATAGTGCATTTTACTGGCCATTTCATGCGCTTTGAGATGCAGCTTAGCCCAATACGCTATCTGAAATAGAAGCGACGTAAATTGAACAAATGTGATAGAATTTTGCTGAATTCTTAAATTAACCACAATATAAAATGATCTAATCGGGTCTCTGTTTGCCCTTCCCTAGTAGTTTAATTGTGCATTTTACTCGCCATTTCATGCGCTTTTCGATGCCGCTTATCCCAATACGCTATCTGAAATAGGAGCGACGTACGTTGAACAAATGTGATAGAATTTCGCTGAATTCTTTTAAGAACCAGAATGTAAAATGATCTAATCAGGTCTCTGTTCGCCCTACCCTAGAGGCTTAATAGTGCATTTCACTCGTCATTTCATGCGCTTTGAGATGCCGCTTAGCCCAATACGCTATCTGAAATAGGAGCGACGTAAATTGAACAAATGTGATAGAATTTCGCTGAATTCTTAAATTAAGTATAGTATAAAATGATCTAATCGGGTCACTGATTGCCCTACCCTAGAAGTTTAATAGTGCATTTCACTCGTCATTTCATGCGCTTTGAGATGCCGCCTAGCCCAATACGCTACCTGAAATAGGAGCGACGTAAGTTGAACAAATGTGATAGAATTACGCTGAATTCTTTTATTAACGATAATGTAAAATGATCTAATCGGGTCTCTGTTCGCCCTAGCCTAGAAGTTTAATAGTGCATTGTATTCGCCATTTCATGCGCTTTGAGATGCCGCTTAGCCCAATACGCTATCTGAAATAGGAGCGACGTAAATTGAACAAATGTGATAGAATTTTGCTGAATTCTTAAATTAACCACAATATAAAATGATCTAATCGGGTCTCTGTTTGCCCTTCCCTAGTAGTTTAATTGTGCATTTTACTCGCCATTTCATGCGCTTTTCGATGCCGCTTTATCCCAATACGCTATCTGAAATAGGAGCGACGTACGTTGAACAAATGTGATAGAATTTCCCTGAAATTTTATATTAAACAAAATATAAAATGATCTAATCGGGTCTCTGATTGCCTTATCCTAGAAGTTTAGTATTGCATTTTACTCGCCATTTCATGCGCTTTGAGATACCGCTTAGCCCAATACGCTATCTGAAATAGGAGCGACGTAAATTGAACAAATGTGATAGAATTTCGCTGAATTCTTAAATTAACTATAATATAAAATGATCTAATCAGGTCACTGATTGCCCTACCCTAGAAGTTTAATAGTGCATTTTGCACGCCATTTCATGCGCTTTGAGATGCCGCTTAGCCCAATACGCTATCTGAAATATGAGCGACGTAAATTGAACAAATGTGATAGAATTTCGCTGAATTCTTATATTAACCAAAATATAAAATGATCTAATCGGGTCTCTGTTTGCCTCATCCTAGAAGTTTAGCATTGCATTTTACTCGCCATTTCATGCGCTTTGAGATGCCGCTTAGCCCAATACGCAATCTGAAATAGGAGCGACGTAAATTGAACAAATGTGATAGAATTTCGCTGAATTCTTAAATTAACTACAATATAAAATGATTTAATCGGGTCTCTGTTGGCCCTACCCTAGAAGTTTAATAGTGCATTTTACTCGCCATTTCATGCGCTTTGAGATGCCGCTTAGTGCAATACGCTATCTGAAATATGAGCGACGTAAATTGAACAAATGTGATAGAATTTCGCTGAATTCTTATATGAACCAAAATGTAAAAGGATCTAATCGGGTCTCTGATTGCCCTATCATAGAAGATTAATAGTGCATTTTACTCGCCACTCCACGCGCTTTAGGGTGCCGTTTAGCCCAGTACGCTATCCGAAATAGGAGCGACGTATATTGAACAAATGTGATAGAATTTTGCTGAATTCTTAAATTAACCATAATATAAAATGATCTAATCGGGTCTCTGTTTGCCCTACCCTAGAAGTTTAATAGTGCATTTTACTCGCCATTTCATGCGCTTTGAGATGCCGCTTAGCCCAATACGCTATCTGAAATAGGAGCGACGTAAATTGAACAAATGTGATAGAATTTCCGTGAATTCTTATATTAACCTTAATGTAAAATGATCTAATCGGGTCTCTGTTCGCCCTACCATAGAAGTCTAATAGTGCATTTCACTCGCCATTTCATGCGCTTTGAGATGCCGCATATCCCAATATGCTATCTGAAATAGGAGCGACGTAAATTGAACAAATGTGATAGAATTTCGCTGAATTCTTAAATTAACCATAATATAAAATGATCTAATCGGGTCTCTGTTTGCGTTATCCTAGAAGTTTAATAGTGCATTTTACTCGCCATTTCATGCGCTTTTCGATGCCGCTTATCCCAATACGCTATCTGAAATAGGAGCGACGTACGTTGAACAAATGTGATAGAATTTCGCTGAATTCTTTTAAGAACCAGAATGTAAAATGATCTAATCGGGTCTCTGTTCGCCCTAGCCTAGAAGTTTAATAGCGCATTTTATTCGCCATTTCATGCGCCTTGAGATGCCGCTTAGCCCAATACGCTATCTGAAATAGGAGCGACGTAAATTGAACAAATGTGATAGAATTTCCCTGAAATTTTATATTAAACAAAATATAAAATGATCTAATCGGGTCTCTGATTGCCTTATCCTAGAAGTTTAGTATTGCATTTTACTCGCCATTTCATGCGCTTTGAGATACCGCTTAGCCCAATACGCTATCTGAAATAGGAGCGACGTAAATTGAACAAATGTGATAGAATTTCGCTGAATTCTTAAATTAACTACAACATAAAATGATTTAATCGGGTCTCTGTTGGCCCTACCCTAGAAGTTTAATAGTGCATTTTACTCGCCATTTCATGCGCTTTGAGATGCCGCTTAGTGCAATACGCTATCTGAAATATGAGCGACGTAAATTGAACAAATGTGATAGAATTTCGCTGAATTCTTATATGAACCAAAATATAAAAGGATCTAATCGGGTCTCTGTTTGCCCTACCCTAGAAGTTTAATAGTGCATTTCACTCGTCATTTCATGCGCTTTGAGATGCCGCTAAGCACAATAAGCTATCTGAAATACGAGCGACGTAAATAGAACAATTGTGATAGAATTTCGCTGAATTCTTATATTAACCAAAATATAAAATGATCTAATCGGGTCTCTGATTGCCCTATCATAGAAGATTAATAGTGCATTTTACTCGCCACTCCACGCGCTTTAGGGTGCCGTTTAGCCCAGTACGCTATCCGAAATAGGAGCGACGTATATTGAACAAATGTGATAGAATTTTGCTGAATTCTTAAATTAACCATAATATAAAATGATCTAATCGGGTCTCTGTTTGCCCTACCCTAGAAGTTTAATAGTGCATTTTACTCGCCATTTCATGCGCTTTGAGATGCCGCTTAACCCAATGCGCTATCTGAAATAGGAGCGACGTAAATTGAACAAATGTGATATCATTTCGCCGAATTCTTAAATTAACCATAATATAAAATGATCTAATCGGGTCTCTGATTGCCCTATCATAGAAGTTCAGCAGTGCATTTTACTCGCCATTCCACGCGCTTTAAGATGCCGCCTAGCCCAGTACGCTATCTAAATAAGGAGCGACGTAAGTTGAACAAATGAGATAGAATTTCGCTCAATTCTTAAATTAACCATAATATAAAATGATCTAATCGGGTCTCTGTTTGCCCTACCCTAGAAGTTTAATAGTGCATTTTACTCGCCATTTCATGCGCTTTGAGATGCCGCTTAGTGCAATACGCTATCTGAAATATGAGCGACGTAAATTGAACAAATGTGATAGAATTTCGCTGAATTCTTAAATTAAGTATAATATAAAATGATCTAATCGGGTCACTGATTGCCCTACCCTAGAAGTTTAATAGTGCATTTCACTCGTCATTTCATGCGCTTTGAGATGCCGCCTAGCCCAATACGCTACCTGAAATAGGAGCGACGTAAGGTGAACAAATGTGATAGAATTACGCTGAATTCTTATATTAACCGTAATATAAAATGATCTAATCGGGTCTCTGTTTGCCTTATCCTAGAAGTTTGATAGTGCATTTTACTCGCCATTTCATGCGCTTTGAGATGCCGCTTAGCCCAATACGCTATCTGAAATAGGAGCGACGTAAATTGAACAAATGTGATAGCATTTTGCTGAATTCTTAAATTAACCATAATATTAGATGATGTAATCGGGTCTCTGCTTGCCCTACCCTAGAAGTTTAATAGCGCATTTTGCTCGCCATTTCATGCGCTTTGAGATGCCGCTTAGCCCAATACGCTATCTGAAATAGGAGCGACGTAAATTGAACAAATGTGATAGAATTTTGCTGAATTCTTAAATTAACCATAATAACAAATGATCTAATCGGGTCTCTGTTTGCCCTACCCTAGAAGTTTAACAGTGCATTTTACTCGCCATTTCATGCGCTTTGAGATGCCGCATAGCCCAATACGCTATCTGAAATAGGAGCGACGTAAATTGAACAAATGTGATAGAATTTCTGTGAAGTCTTATATTAACCTCAATGTAAAATGATCTAATCGGGTCTCTGTTCGCCCTACCATAGAAGTCATATAGTGCATTTCACTCGCCATTTCATGCGCTTTGAGATGCCGCTTAGACCAGTACGCTATCTGAAATAGGAGCGACCTAAATTGAACGAATGTGATAGAATTTTGTTGAATTCTTAAATTAACTATAATATAAAATTATCTAATCGGGTCTCTGTTTGCCCTACCCTAAAAGTTTAATAGTGCATTCTACTCGTCATTTCATGCGCTTTGAGATGCCGCTTAGCCCAATACGCTATCTGAAATAGGAGCGATGTAAATTGAACAAATGTGACAGAATTTCGCTGATTTCTTTTATTCACCATAATGTAAAATGATCTAATCGGGTCTCTGTTCGCCCTAGCCTAGAAGTTTAATAGTGCATCTTATTCGCCAATTCATGCGCGTTGAGATGCCGGTTAGCCCAATACGCTATCTGTAAAAGGAGCGACGTAAATTGAACAAATGTGATAGAATTACGCTGAATTCTTATATTAACCGTAATATAAAATGATCTAATCGGGTCTCTGTTTGCGATACGCTAGAAGTTTAATAGTGCATTGTACTCGCCATTTCAGGCGCTTTGAGGTGCCGCGTAGCCCAATACGCTGTCTGAAATAGGAGCGACGTAAATTGAACAAACGTGATAGAATTTCGCTGAATTCTTAAATTAACCATAATATAAAATGATCTAATCGGGTCTCTGTTTGCCCTACCCTAGAAGTTTAATAGTGAATTTTACTCGCCATTTCTTGCGCTTTGAGGTGCCGCTTAGCCCAATACGCTATCTGAAATATGAGCGACGTAAATTGAACAAATGTGATAGAATTTCGCTGAATTCTCATATTAACATTAATGTAAAATGATCTAATCGAGTCTCTGTTCGCCCTACCCTAGAAGTTTAATAGTGCATTTCACTCGTCATTTCATGCGCTTTAAGATGCCGCCTAGCCCAGTACGCTATCTGAAATAGGAGCGACGTAAATTGAACAAATGTGATAGATTTCCCTAAATTCTTATATTAACCTTAATGGAAAATGATCTGTTCGGGCTCTGTTCGCCCTACCCTAGAAGTTTAATCGTGCATTTTACTCGTCATTTCATGCGCTTTGAGATGCCGCGTAGCCCAATACGCTATCTGAAATAGGAGCGACGTAAATTGAACAAATGTGATAGAATTTCCGTGAATTCTTATATTAACCTTAATGTAAAATGATCTAATCGGGTCGCTGTTCGCCCTACCATAGAAGTCTAATAGTGCATTTCACTCGCCATTTCATGCGCTTTGAGATGCCGCTTAGCCCAATACGCTATTCGAAATACGAGCGACGTAAATTGAACAAATGTGATAGAATTACGCTGAATTCTTATATTAACCGTAATATAAAATTATCTAATCGGGTCTCTGTTTGCCCTACCCTAGAAGTTTAATGGTGCACTTTGCTCGCCATTTCATGCGCTTTGAGATGGCCGTTAGCCCAATACGCTATCTGAAACAGGAGCGACGTAAATTGAACAAATGTGATAGAATTTCCGTGAATTCTTATATCAACCTTAATGTAAAATGATCTAATCGGGTCTCTGTTCGCCCTACCCTAGATGTTTAACAGTGCATTTTACTCGCCATTTCATGCGCTTTGAGTTGCCGCTTAGCCCAATACGCTATCTGAAATAGGAGCGACGTAAATTGAACAAATGTGATAGAATTTCCCTGAATACTTATATTAACCTTAATGTAAAATGATCTAATCGGGTCCCTGTTCGCCCTATCCTAGAAGTGTAATAGTGCATTTCACTCGCCATTTCATGCGCTTTGAGATGCCGCTTAGCCCAATACGCTATCTGAAATAGGAGCGACGTAAATAGAACAATTGTGATAGAATTTCGCTGAATTCTTATATTAACCAAAATATAAAATGATCTAATCGGGTCTCTGATTGCCCTATCATACAAGTTTAAAAGTGCATTTTACTCGCCAATCCACGCGCTTTATGATTCCGCCTAGCCCAGTACGCTATCTGAAATAGGAGCGACGTAAATTGAACAAATGTGATAGAATTTGGCTGAATTCTTATATTAACCGTAATATAAAATGATCTAATCGGGTCCCTGTTTGCCTTATCCTAGAAGTTTAATAGTGCATTTTACTCGCATTTCATGCGCATTGAGATACCGCTTAGCCCAATACGCTATCTGAAATAGGAGCGACGTAAATTGAACAAATATGATAGAGTTTCGCTGAATTCTTATATTAACCATAATATAAAATCATCTTATCGGGTCTCTGTTTGCCCTACCCTAGAAGTTTAATAGTGCATTTTACTCGCCATTTCTTCCGCTTTAAGATGCCGCCGCGCCCAGTACGCTATCTGAAGTAGGAGCGATGTTAGTTGAACAAATGTGATAGAATTACGCTGAATTCTTATATTAACCATAATATAAAATCATCTTATCGGGTCTCTGTTTGCCCTACCCTAGAAGTTTAATAGAGCATTTTACTCGCCATTTCTTGCGCTTTAAGATGCCGCCGCGCCCAGTACGCTATCTGAAGTAGGAGCGACGTTAGTTGAACAAATGTGATAGAATTACGCTGAATTCTTATATTAACCGTAATATAAAATGATCTAATCGGGTTTCTGTTTGCCCTACCCTACAAGTTTAGCAGTGCATTTTACTCGCCATTTCATGCGCTTTGAGATGCCGCTTAGCCCAATACGCTATCTGCAATAGGAGCAACGTCCATTGAACAAATGTGATAGGATTTCGCTGAATTCTTAAATTAACCATAATATCAAATGATCTAATCGGGTCTCTGTTTGCCCTATCATAGATGTTTAATAGTGCATTTCACTCGTCATTTCATGCGCTTTGAGATGCCGCCTAGCCCAGTACGCTATCTGAAATAGGAGCGACGTAAGTTGAACAAATGTGATAGAATTACGCTCAATTATTATATTAACCGTAATATAAAATGATCTAATCGGGTCTCTGTTTGCCTTACCCTAGAAGTTTAATAGTGCATTTTACTCGCCATTTCATGCGCATTGAGATGCCGCTTAGCCCAATACGCTATCTGAAATAGGAGCGACGTAAATTGAACAAATATGATAGAGTTTCGCTGAATTCTTAAATTAACCATAATATAAAATGATCTTATCGGGTCTCTGTTTGCCCTACCCAAGAAGTTTAATGGTGCATTTTACGCGCCATTTCTTGCGCTTTGAGATGCCGCTTAGCCCAATACGCTATCTGAAATAGGAGCGACCTAAATTGAACGAATGTGATAGAATTTTGCTGAATTCTTAAATTAACCATAATATAAAATGATCTAATCGGGTCTCTGCTTGCCTTATCCTAGAAGTTTAATAGTGCATTTCACTCGCCATTTCATGCGCATTGAGATGCCGCTTAGCCCAATACGCTATCTGAAATAGGAGCGACGTAAATTGAACAAATATGATAGAGTTTCGCTGAATTCTTAAATTAACCATAATACAAAATGATCTTATCGGGTCTCTGTTTGCCCTACCCAAGAAGTTTAATGGTGCATTTTACGCGCCATTTCTTGCACTTTGAGATGCCGCTTAGCCCAATACGATATCTGAAATATCAGCGACGTAAATTGAACAAATGTGATAGAATTACGCTGAATTCTTATATTAACCGTAATATAAAATGATCTAATCGGGTCTCTGTTTGCCTTATCCTAGAAGTTTAATAGTGCATTTCACTCGTCATTTCATGCGCTTTGAGATGCCTCTTAGCACAAATAGCTATCTGGAATAGGAGCGACGTAAATTGAACAAATGTGATAGAATTTCGCTGAATTCTTATATTAACCAAAATATAAAATGATATAATCGGGACTCTGATTCCCTATCATAGAAGTTTAGTAGTGCATTTTACTCGCCCTTCCACGCGCTTTAAGATGCCGCCTAGCCCAGTACGCTATCTGAAATAGGAGCGACGTAAGTTGAACAAATGTGATAGAATTACGCTGAATTCTTATATTAACCGTAATATAAAATGATCTAATCGGGTCTCTGTTTGCCTTACCCTAGAAGTTTAATAGTGCATTTTACTCGCCATTTCATGCGCTTTGAGATGCCGCTTAGCCCAATACGCAATCTGAAATAGGAGCGACGTAAATTGAACAAATGTGATGGAATTTCCCTGAATTCTTATATACACCTTAATGTAAAATGATCTAATCGGGTCTTTGTTCGCCCTACCCTAGAAGTTTAATAGTGCATTTCACTCGCCATTTCATGCGCTTTGAGATGCCACTTAGCCCAATAAGCTATCTGAAATAGGAGCGACGTAAATTGAACAAATGTGATAGAATTTCGCTGAATTCTTATAATAACCAAAATATAAAGTGATCTAATCGTGTCTCTGATTGCCCTATCATAGAAGTTTAACAGTGCATTTTACTCGCCATTCCTCGCGTTTTAAGATCCCGCCTAGCCCAGTACGCTAGCTGAAATAGGAACGACGTAAATTGAAAAAATGTGATAGAATTACGCTGCATTTTTAAACTAACGATAATATAAAATGATCTAATCGGGTCTCTGGTTGCCCTACCCTAGAAGTTTAATAGTGCACTTTACTCGCCATTTCTTGCGCTTTGAGATGCCGCTTAGCCCAATACGCTATCTAAAATATCAGCGACGTAAATTGAACAAATGTGAGAGAATCTCGCTGAATACTTATATTAACTTTAATGTAAAATGATCTAATCGGGTCTCTGTTCGCCCTACCATAGAAGTTTAATAGTGCATTTCACTCGCCATTTCATGCGCTTTGAGATGCCGCTTAGCCCAATACGCTATCTGAAATAGGAGCGACGTAAATAGAACAATTGTGATAGAATTTCGCTGAATTCTTATATTAACCAAAATATAAAATGATCTAATCGGGTCTCTGATTGCCCTATCATAGAAGTTTAATAGTGCATTTTACTCGCCAATCCACGCGCTTTAAGATTCCGTCTAGCCCAGTACGCTATCTGAAATAGGAGCGACGTAAATAGAACAAATGTGATAGAATTACGCTGAATTCTTATATTAGCCGTAATATAAAATGATCTAATCGGGTCTCTGTTCGCACTATCCTAGAAGATTACTAGTGCATTTCACTCGTCATTTCATGCGCTTTGAGATGCCGCTTAGCCCAATAAGCTATCTGAAATAGGAGCGACGTAAATTGAACAAATGTGATAGAATTTCGCTGAATTATTTTATTAACCAGAATGTAAAATGATCTAATCTGGTCTCTGTTCGCCCTACCATGGAAGTCTTATAGTGCATTTCACTCGCCAACTCATGCGCTTTGAGATGCCGCTTAGCCCAATACGCTATCTGAAATAGGAGCGACCTAAATTGAACGAATGTGATAGAATTTTGCTGAATTCTTAAATTAACCATAATATAAAATGATCTAATCGGGTCTCTGCTTGCCCTACCCTAGAAGTTTAATAGTGCATTTTACTCGTCATTTCATGCGCTTTGAGATGCCGCTTAGCCGAATACGCTATCTGGAATAGGAGCGACGTAAATTGAACAAATGTGATACTATTTCCCTGAAATCTTATATTAAACAAAATATAAAATGATCTAATCGGGTCTCTGATTGCCCTATCATAGAAGTTTAGTAGTGCATTTTACTCGCCATTCCACGCGCTTTAAGTTGCCGCCTGGCCCAGTACGCTGTCTGAAATAGGAGCGACGGAAGTTGAACAAATGTGATAGAATTTTGCTGAATTCTTAAATTAACCATAATATAAAATGATCTAATCGGGTCTCTGTTTGCCCTACCCTAGAAGTTTAATAGTGCATTTTAGTCGCCATTTCATGCGCTTTGAGATGCCGCTTAGACCAATACGCTATCTGAAATAGGAGCGACGTAAATTGAACAAATCTGATAGAATTTCCCTGAATTCTTATATTAACCGTAATGTAAAATGATCTAATCGGGCCTTTGTTCGCCCTACCCTAGAAGTTTAGCAGTGCATTTCACTCGCAATTTCATGCGCTTTAAGACGCCGCCTAGCCCAGTACGCTATCTGAAATAGGAGCGACGTAAGTTGAACAAATGTGATAGAGTTTCGCTGAATTCTTAAATTAACCATAATATAAAATGATCTTATCCGGTCTCTGTTTTCCCTACCCTAGAAGTTTAATAGTGCATTTCACTCGTCATTTCATGCGCTTTGAGATGCCGCTTAGCCCAATACGCTATCTGAAATAGCAGCGACGTAAGTTGAACAAATGTGATAGAATTTTTCTGAATTCTTAAATAAACCATAATATGAAATGATCTAATCGGGTCTCTGTTTGCCCTACCCTAGAAGTTTAACAGTGCATTTTACTCGCCATTTCATGCTCTTTGAGATGCCGCATAGCCCAATACGCTATCTGAAATAGGAGCGACGTAAATTGAACAAATGTGATAGAATTTCCGTGAATCCTTATATTAACCTTAATGTAAAATGATCTAATCGGGTCTCTGTTCGCCCTACCATAGAAGTCTAATGGTGCGTTTCACTCGCCATTTCATGCGCTTTGAGATGCCGCTTAGCCGAATACGCTATCTGATATAGGAGCGACGTAAATTGAACAAATGTGATACTATTTCCCTGAAATCTTATATTAAACAAAATATAAACTGATCTAATCGGGTCTCTGATTGCCCTATCATAGAACTTTAGTAGTGCATTTTACTCGCCATTCCACGCGCTTTAAGTTTCCGCCTAGCCCAGTACGCTATCTGAAATAGGAGCGACGTAAGTTGAACAAATGTGATAGAATTTTGCTGAATTCTTAAATTAACCATAATATAAAATGATCTAATCGGGTCTCTGTTTGCCCTACCCCAGAAGTTTAACAGTTCATTTTAGTCGCCATTTCATGCGCTTTGAGATCCGGCTTAGCCCAATACGCTATCTGAAATAGGAGCGACGTAAATTGAACAAATGTGATAGAATTTCCCTGAAACCTTATATTAATCAAAATATAAAATGATCTAATCGGGTCTCTGATTGCCCTATCATAGAAGATTAGTAGTGCATTTTACTCGCCATTCCACGCGCTTTAAGTTTCCGCCTAGCCCAGTACGCTATCTGAAATAGGAGCGACGTAAGTTGAACAAATGTGATAGAATTTTGCTGAATTCTTAAATTAACCATAATATAAAATGATCTAATCGGGTCTCTGTTTGCCCTACCCCAGAAGTTTAACAGTTCATTTTACTCGCCATTTCATGTGCTTTGAGATGCCGCTTAGCCCAATACGCTATCTGGAATAGGAGCGACGTAAGTTGAACAAATGTGATAGAATTACGCTGAATTCTTTTATTAACCATAATGTAAAATGATCTGCTCGGGTCTCTGTTCGCCCTAGCCTAGAAGTTTAATAGTGCATTTTATTCGCCATTTCATGCGCTTTGAGATGCCGCTTAGCCCAATACGCTATCTGAAATTGGAGCGACGTAAATTGAACAAATGTGATAGAATTTCGCTGAATTCTTAAATTAACCATAATATAAAATGATCCAATCGGGTCTCTGTTCGCCCTACCATAGAAGTCTAATAGTGCATTTCACTCGCCATGTCATGCGCTTTGAGATGCCGCTTATCCCAATACGCTATCTGAAATAGGAGCGACGTAAATTGAACAAATGTGATAGAATTTCGCCGAATTCTTAAATTAACCATAATATAAAATGATCTAATCGGGTCTCTGATTGCCCTATCATAGAAGTTCAGCAGTGCATTTTACTCGCCATTCCACGCGCTTTAAGATGCCGCCTAGCCCAGTACGCTATCTAAATTAGGAGCGACGTAAGTTGAACAAATGAGATAGAATTTCGCTCAATTCTTAAATTAACCATAATATAACATGATCTAATCGGGTCTCTGTTTGCCCTACCCTAGAAGTTTAATAGTGCATTTTACTCGCCATTTCATGCGCTTTGAGATGCCGCTTAGTTCAATACGCTATCTGAAATATGAGCGACGTAAATTGAACAAATGTGATAGAATTACGCTGAATTCTTATATTAACCGTAATATAAAATGATCTAATCGGGTCTCTGTTTGCCTTATCCTAGAAGTTTGATAGTGCATTTTACTCGCCATTTCATGCGCTTTGAGATGCCGCTTAGCCCAATACGCTATCTGAAATAGGAGCGACGTAAATTGAACAAATGTGATAGCATTTTGCTGAATTCTTAAATTAACCATAATAACAAATGATCTAATCGGGTCTCTGTTTGCCCTACCCTAGAAGTTTAACAGTGCATTTTACTCGCCATTTCATGCGCTTTGAGATGCCGCATAGCCCAATACGCTATCTGAAATAGGAGCGACGTAAATTGAACAAATGTGATAGAATTTCTGTGAAGTCTTATATTAACCTCAATGTAAAATGATCTAATCGGGTCTCTGTTCGCCCTACCATAGAAGTCATATAGTGCATTTCACTCGCCATTTCATGCGCTTTGAGAAGCCGCTTAGACCAGTACGCTATCTGAAATAGGAGCGACCTAAATTGAACGAATGTGATAGAATTTTGTTGAATTCTTAAATTAACTATAATATAAAATTATCTAATCGGGTCTCTGTTTGCCCTACCCTAAAAGTTTAATAGTGCATTCTACTCGTCATTTCATGCGCTTTGAGATGCCGCTTAGCCCAATACGCTATCTGATATAGGAGCGATGTAAATTGAACAAATGTGATAGAATTTCGCTGATTTCTTTTATTCACCATAATGTAAAATGATCTAATCGGGTCTCTGTTCGCCCTAGCCTAGAAGTTTAATAGTGCATTTTATTCGCCAATTCATGCGCGTTGAGATGCCGGTTAGCCCAATACGCTATCTGTAAAAGGAGCGACGTAAATTGAACAAATGTGATAGAATTACGCTGAATTCTTATATTAACCGTAATATAAAATGATCTAATCGGGTCTCTGTTCGCCCTACCCTAGATGTTTAACAGTGCATTTTACTCGCCATTTCATGCGCTTTGAGTTGCCGCTTAGCCCAATACGCTATCTGAAATAGGAGCGACGTAAATTGAACAAATGTGATAGAATTTCCCTGAATACTTATATTAACCTTAATGTAAAATGATCTAATCGGGTCCCTGTTCGCCCTATCCTAGAAGTGTAATAGTGCATTTCACTCGCCATTTCATGCGTTTTGAGATGCCGCTTAGCCCAATACGCTATCTGAAATAGGAGCGACGTAAATAGAACAATTGTGATAGAATTTCGCTGAATTCTTATATTAACCGAAATATAAAATGATCTAATCGGGTCTCTGATTGCCCTATCATACAAGTTTAAAAGTGCATTTTACTCGCCAATCCACGCGCATTATGATTCCGCCTAGCCCAGTACGCTATCTGAAATAGGAGCGACGTAAATTGAACAAATGTGATAGAATTTGGCTGAATTCTTATATTAACCGTAATATAAAATGATCTAATCGGGTCCCTGTTTGCCTTATCCTAGAAGTTTAATAGTGCATTTTACTCGCATTTCATGCGCATTGAGATACCGCTTAGCCCAATACGCTATCTGAAATAGGAGCGACGTAAATTGAACAAATATGATAGAGTTTCGCTGAATTCTTATATTAACCATAATATAAAATCATCTTATCGGGTCTCTGTTTGCCCTACCCTAGAAGTTTAATAGTGCATTTTACTCGCCATTTCTTCCGCTTTAAGATGCCGCCGCGCCCAGTACGCTATCTGAAGTAGGAGCGATGTTAGTTGAACAAATGTGATAGAATTACGCTGAATTCTTATATTAACCATAATATAAAATCATCTTATCGGGTCTCTGTTTGCCCTACCCTAGAAGTTTAATAGAGCATTTTACTCGCCATTTCTTGCGCTTTAAGATGCCGCCGCGCCCAGTACGCTATCTGAAGTAGGAGCGACGTTAGTTGAACAAATGTGATAGAATTACGCTGAATTCTTATATTAACCGTAATATAAAATGATCTAATCGGGTCTCTGTTTGCCCTACCCTACAAGTTTAGCAGTGCATTTTACTCGCCATTTCATGCGCTTTGAGATGCCGCTTAGCCCAATACGCTATCTGCAATAGGAGCAACGTCCATTGAACAAATGTGATAGGATTTCGCTGAATTCTTAAATTAACCATAATATCAAATGATCTAATCGGGTCTCTGTTTGCCCTATCATAGATGTTTAATAGTGCATTTCACTCGTCATTTCATGCGCTTTGAGATGCCGCCTAGCCCAGTACGCTATCTGAAATAGGAGCGACGTAAGTTGAACAAATGTGATAGAATTACGCTCAATTATTATATTAACCGTAATATAAAATGATCTAATCGGGTCTCTGTTTGCCTTACCCTAGAAGTTTAATAGTGCATTTTACTCGCCATTTCATGCGCATTGAGATGCCGCTTAGCCCAATACGCTATCTGAAATAGGAGCGACGTAAATTGAACAAATATGATAGAGTTTCGCTGAATTCTTAAATTAACCATAATATAAAATGATCTTATCGGGTCTCTGTTTGCCCTACCCAAGAAGTTTAATGGTGCATTTTACGCGCCATTTCTTGCGCTTTGAGATGCCGCTTAGCCCAATACGCTATCTGAAATAGGAGCGACCTAAATTGAACGAATGTGATAGAATTTTGCTGAATTCTTAAATTAACCATAATATAAAATGATCTAATCGGGTCTCTGCTTGCCTTATCCTAGAAGTTTAATAGTGCACTTCACTCGCCATTTCATGCGCATTGAGATGCCGCTTAGCCCAATACGCTATCTGAAATAGGAGCGACGTAAATTGAACAAATATGATAGAGTTTCGCTGAATTCTTAAATTAACCATAATACAAAATGATCTTATCGGGTCTCTGTTTGCCCTACCCAAGAAGTTTAATGGTGCATTTTACGCGCCATTTCTTGCACTTTGAGATGCCGCTTAGCCCAATACGATATCTGAAATATCAGCGACGTAAATTGAACAAATGTGATAGAATTACGCTGAATTCTTATATTAACCGTAATATAAAATGATCTAATCGGGTCTCTGTTTGCCTTATCCTAGAAGATTAATAGTGCATTTCACTCGTCATTTCATGCGCTTTGAGATGCCTCTTAGCACAAATAGCTATCTGGAATAGGAGCGACGTAAATTGAACAAATGTGATAGAATTTCGCTGAATTCTTATATTAACCAAAATATAAAATGATATAATCGGGACTCTGATTCCCTATCATAGAAGTTTAGTAGTGCATTTTACTCGCCCTTCCACGCGCTTTAAGATGCCGCCTAGCCCAGTGCGCTATCTGAAATAGGAGCGACGTAAGTTGAACAAATGTGATAGAATTACGCTGAATTCTTATATTAACCGTAATATAAAATGATCTAATCGGGTCTCTGTTTGCCTTACCCTAGAAGTTTAATAGTGCATTTTACTCGCCATTTCATGCGCTTTGAGATGCCGCTTAGCCCAATACGCAATCTGAAATAGGAGCGACGTAAATTGAACAAATGTGATGGAATTTCCCTGAATTCTTATATACACCTTAATGTAAAATGATCTAATCGGGTCTTTGTTCGCCCTACCCTAGAAGTTTAATAGTGCATTTCACTCGCCATTTCATGCGCTTTGAGATGCCACTTAGCCCAATAAGCTATCTGAAATTGGAGCGACGTAAATTGAACAAATGTGATAGAATTTCGCTGAATTCTTATAATAACCAAAATATAAAGTGATCTAATCGTGTCTCTGATTGCCCTATCATAGAAGTTTAACAGTGCATTTTACTCGCCATTCCTCGCGTTTTAAGATCCCGCCTAGCCCAGTACGCTAGCTGAAATAGGAACGACGTAAATTGAAAAAATGTGATAGAATTACGCTGCATTTTTAAACTAACGATAATATAAAATGATCTAATCGGGTCTCTGGTTGCCCTACCCTAGAAGTTTAATAGTGCACTTTACTCGCCATTTCTTGCGCTTTGAGATGCCGCTTAGCCCAATACGCTATCTAAAATATCAGCGACGTAAATTGAACAAATGTGAGAGAATCTCGCTGAATACTTATATTAACTTTAATGTAAAATGATCTAATCGGGTCTCTGTTCGCCCTACCATAGAAGTTTAATAGTGCATTTCACTCGCCATTTCATGCGCTTTGAGATGCCGCTTAGCCCAATACGCTATCTGAAATAGGAGCGACGTAAATAGAACAATTGTGATAGAATTTCGCTGAATTCTTATATTAACCAAAATATAAAATGATCTAATCGGGTCTCTGATTGCCCTATCATAGAAGTTTAATAGTGCATTTTACTCGCCAATCCACGCGCTTTAAGATTCCGTCTAGCCCAGTACGCTATCTGAAATAGGAGCGACGTAAATAGAACAAATGTGATAGAATTACGCTGAATTCTTATATTAGCCGTAATATAAAATGATCTAATCGGGTCTCTGTTCGCACTATCCTAGAAGATTACTAGTGCATTTCACTCGTCATTTCATGCGCTTTGAGATGCCGCTTAGCCCAATAAGCTATCTGAAATAGGAGCGACGTAAATTGAACAAATGTGATAGAATTTCGCTGAATTCTTATATTAACCAAAATATAAAATGATCTAATCGGGTCTCTGATTGCCCTATCATAGAAGATTAATAGTGCATTCTACTCGCCATTCCACCCGCTTTAAGATGCCGCCTAGCCCAGTACGCTATCTGAAACACGAGCGACGTAAATTGAACAACTGTGATAGAATTTTGCTGAATTCTTAAATTAACCATAATATAAAATGATCTAATCGGGTCTCTGTTTGCCCTACCCTAGAAGTTTAATAGTGCATTTCACTCGTCATTTCATGCGCTTTGAGATGCCGCTAATCCCAATAAGCTATCTGTAATAGGAGCGACGTAAATTTTACAAATGTGATAGAATTTCGTTGAATTCTTATATTAACCAAAATATAAAATGATCTAATCGGGTCTCTGATTGCCCTATCATAGAAGTTTAATAGTGCATTATACTGGCCATTTCATGCGCTTTGAGATGCCGCCTAGCCCAGTACGCTATCTGAAATAGGAGCGACGAAAGTTGAACAAATGTGATAGAATTTTGCTGAATTCTTAAATTAACCATAATATAAAATGATCTAATCGGGTCTCTGTTTGCCCTACCCCAGAAGTTTAACAGTGCATTTTAGTCGCCATTTCATGCGCTTTGAGATCCGGCTTAGCCCAATACGCTATCTGAAATAGGAGCGACGTAAATTGAACAAATGTGATAGAATTTCCCTGAAACCTTATATTAATCAAAATATAAAATGATCTAATCGGGTCTCTGATTGCCCTATCATAGAAGATTAGTAGTGCATTTTACTCGCCATTCCACGCGCTTTAAGTTTCCGCCTAGCCCAGTACGCTATCTGAAATAGGAGCGACGTAAGTTGAACAAATGTGATAGAATTTTGCTGAATTCTTAAATTAACCATACTATAAAATGATCTAATCGGGTCTCTGTTTGCCCTACCCCAGAAGTTTAACAGTTCATTTTACTCGCCATTTCATGTGCTTTGAGATGCCGCTTAGCCCAATACGCTATCTGGAATAGGAGCGACGTAAGTTGAACAAATGTGATAGAATTACGCTGAATTCTTTTATTAACCATAATGTAAAATGATCTGCTCGGGTCTCTGTTCGCCCTAGCCTAGAAGTTTAATAGTGCATTTTATTCGCCATTTCATGCGCTTTGAGATGCCGCTTAGCCCAATACGCTATCTGAAATTGGAGCGACGTAAATTGAACAAATGTGATAGAATTTCGCTGAATTCTTAAATTAACCATAATATAAAATGATCCAATCGGGTCTCTGTTCGCCCTACCATAGAAGTCTAATAGTGCATTTCACTCGCCATGTCATGCGCTTTGAGATGCCGCTTATCCCAATACGCTATCTGAAATAGGAACGACGTAAATTGAACAAATGTGATAGAATTTCCCTGAAATCTTATATTGAACAAAATATAAAATGATCTAATCGGGTCTCTGATTGCCATACCATAGAAGTCTAATAGTGCATTTCACTCGCCATTTCATGCGCTTTGAGGTGCCGCTTAGCCCAATACGCTATCTGAAATAGGAGCGACGTAAGTTGAACAAATGTGATAGAATTTCGCTGAATTCTTTCATTAACATTAATGTAAAATGACCTAATCGAGTCTCTGTTTGCCCTACCATAGAATTTTAATAGTGCATTCTACTCGCCATTCCACCTGCTTTAAGATGCCGCCTAGCCCAGTACGCTATCTGAAATACGAGCGACGTAAATTGAACAACTGTGATAGAATTTTGCTGAATTCTTAAATTAACCATAATATAAAATGATCTAATCGGGTCTCTGTTTGCCCTACCCTAGAAGTTTAATAGTGCATTTCACTCGTCATTTCATGCGCTTTGAGATGCCGCTAAGCCCAATAAGCTATCTGTAATAGGAGCGACGTAAATTTTACAAATGTGATAGAATTTCGTTGAATTCTTATATTAACCAAAATATAAAATGATCTAATCGGGTCTCTGTTTGCCCTATCATAGATGTTTAATAGTGCATTTCACTCGTCATTTCATGCGCTTTGAGATGCCGCCTAGCCCAGTACGCTATCTGAAATAGGAGCGACGTAAGTTGAACAAATGTGATAGAATTACGCTGAATTCTTATATTAACCGTAATATAAAATGATCTAATCGGGTCTCTGTTTGCCTTACCCTACAAGTTTAATAGTGCATTTTACTCGCCATTTCATGCGCTTTGAGATGCCGCTTAGCCCAATACGCATCTGAAATAGGAGCGACGTAAATTGAACAAATATGATAGAATTACGCTGAATTCTTATATTAACCGTAATATAAAATCATCTAATCGGGTCTCTGTTTGCCTTACCCTAGAAGTTTAATAGTGCATTTTACTCGCCATTTCATGCGCTTTGAGATGCCGCTTAGCCCAATACGCTATCTGCAATAGGAGCGACGTCCATTGAACAAATGTGATGGAATTTCGCTGAATTCTTAAATTAACCATAATATCAAATGATCTAATCGGGTCTCTGTTTGCCCTATCATAGATGTTTAATAGTGCATTTCACTCGTCATTTCATGCGCTTTGAGATGCCGCCTAGCCCAGTACGCTATCTGAAATAGGAGCGACGTAAGTTGAACAAATGTGATAGAATTACGCTCAATTATTATATTAACCGTAATATAAAATTATCTAATCGGGTCTCTGCTTGCCCTACCCTAGAAGCTTAATAGTGCACTTTGCTCGCCATTTCATGCGCTTTGAGATGGCGCTTAGCCCAATACGCTATCTGAAACAGGAGCGACGTAAATTGAACAAATGTGATAGAATTTCCCTGAATTCTTATATACACCTTAATGTAAAATGATCTAATCGGGTCTTTGTTCGCCCTACCCTAGAAGTTTAATAGTGCATTTCACTCGCCATTTCATGCGCTTTGAGATGCCGCTTAGCCCAATAAGCTATCTGAAATAGGAGCGACGTAAATTGAACAAATGTGATAGAATTTCGCTGAATTCTTATATTAACCTTAATGTAAAATGATCTAATCGGGTCTCTGTTCGCCCTACCCTAGAAGTTTAATACTGCATTTCACTCGTCATTTCATGCGCTTTGAGTTGCCGCTTAGCCCAATACGATATCTGAAATAGGAGCGATGTAAATTGAACAAATGTGATAGAATTTTGCTGAATTCTTAAATTAACCATAATATAATATGATCTAATCGGGTCTCTGTTTGCCCTACCCTATAAGTTTAGTACTGCATTTTACTCACCCTTCCACGCGCTTTAAGATGCCGCCTAGCCCAGTACGCTATCTGAAGTAGGAGCGACGTAAGTTGAACAAATGTGATAGAATTACGCTGAATTCTTATATTAACCGTAATATAAAATGATCTAATCGGGTCTCGGTTTGCCCTACCCTAGAAGTTTAATAGTGCATTTTACTCGCCATTTCTTGCGCTTTAAGATGCCGCCGAGCCCAGTACGCTATCTGATATAGGAGCGACGTAAGTTGATAAAATGTGATGGAATTTCGCTGAATTCTTAAATTAACCATAATATCAAATGATCTAATCGGGTCTCTGTTTGCCCTATCATAGATGTTTAATAGTGCATTTTACTCGCCAATCCACGCGCTTTACGATTCCAGCTAGCCCAGTACGCTATCTTAAATAGGAGCGACGTAAATTGAACAAATGTGATAGAATTTGGCTGAATTCTTAAATTAACCATAATATAAAATGATCTAATCGGGTCTCCGTTTGCCCTACCCTAGAAGTTTAACAGCGCATTCTAATCGCCATTTCATGCGCTTTGAGATGCAGCTTAGCCCAATACGCTATCTGAAATAGGAGCGACGTAAATTGAACAAATGTGATAGAATTTTTCTGAATTCTTAAATAAACCATAATATGAAATGATCTAATCGGGTCTCTGTTTGCCC
>CAKAJE020000418.1:0-30781 GCA_916610135.2 Macropis europaea | reverse complement strand
AGCGAAATTCTATCACATTTGTTCAATTTACGTCGCTCCTATTTCAGATAGCGTATTGGGCTAAGCTGCATCTCAAAGCGCAAGAAATGGCTCGTACAATGCACTATTCAACTTCTAGGGTAGGGCAAACAGAGACCGGATTAGATCATTTTATATTTTGGTTAATATAAGAATTCAGCGAAATTCTATCACATTTGTTCAATTTACGTCGCTCCTATTTCAGATAGCGTATTGGGCTAAGAGGCATCTCAAAGCGCATGAAATGGCGAGTAAAATGCACGATTAAACTTCTATGGTAATGCAAACAGAGACCCGATTAGATCATTTTGTATTACGGGTAATATAAGAATTCAGCGTAATTCTATCACATTTGTTCAACATACGTCGCTCCTATTTCAGATAGTGTACTGGGCTAGGCGGCATCTTAAAGCGCGTGGAAGGGCGAGTAAAATGCACTACTAAACTTCTATGATAGGGCAATCAGAGTCCCGTTTAGATCATTTTATATTTTGTTTAATATAAGATTTCAGGGAAATTCTATCACATTTGTTCAATTTACGTCGCTCCTATTTCAGATAGCTATTGGGCTAAGCGGCATCTCAAAGCGCATGAAATGACGAGAGAAATGCACTATTAAACTTCTTGGGTAGGGCGAACAGAGACCCGATTACATCATTTTATATTCTGGTTAATTTAAGAATTCAGCAAAATTCTATCACATTTGTTCAATTTACATCGCTCCTATTTCGGCGAGTAAAATGCACTATTAAACTTCTAGGGTAGGGCAAACAGAGACCACATTAGATCATTCTATATTATGGTTAATTTAAGAATTCAGCGAAATTCTCTCACATTTGTTCAATTTACGTCGCTGATATATCAGATAGCGTATTGGGCTAAGCGGCATCTCAAAGCGCAAGAAATGGCGAGTAAAATGCACTATTAAACTTCTAGGGTAGGGCAAACAGAGACCCGATTAGATCATTTCATATTATGGTTAATTTAAGAATTCAGCAAAATTCTATCACATTTGTTCAATTTACGTCGTTCCTATTTCAGATAGCATACTGGGCTAGGCGGCATCTTAAAGCGCGTGGAATGGCGAGTAAAGTGCACTATTAATCTTCTATGATAGGGCAATCAGAGACCCGATTAGATCATTTTATATTTTGGTTAATATAAGAATTCAGCGTAATTCTATCACATTTGTTCAATTTACGTTGCTCCTATTTCAGATAGCGTACTGGGCTAGGCGGCATCTCAAAGCGCGTGGAATGGCGAGTAAAATGCTCTATTAAACTTCTAGGGTAGGGCAAACAGAGACCCGTTTAGGTCATTTCATATTATGGTTAATTTAAGAATTCAGCGAAATTCTATCACATTTGTTCAAGTTACATCGCTCCTATTTCAGATAGCTTATTGGGCTAAGCGGCATCTCAAAGCGCATGAAATGGCGAGTAAAATGCACTATTAAACTTCTAGGATAAGGCAAACAGAGACCAGATTAGATCATTTTATATTACGGTTAATATAAGAATTCAGCGTAATTCTGTCACGTTTGTTCAAGTTACGTAGCTCCTATTTCAGATAGCGTACTGGGCTAGGCGGCAACTTAAACCGCGTGGAATGGCGAGTAAAATGCACTATTAAACTTCTATGATAGGGCAATCAGAGACCCGATTAGTTCATTTTATATTTTGGTTAATATAAGAATCCAGCGAAATTCTATCACATTTGTTCAATTTACGTCGCTCCTATTTCAGATAGCGTATTGGGCTAAGCGGCATCTCAAAGCGCACGAAAGGGCGAGTAAAATGCACTATTAAACTTCTAGGGTGGGGCAATTAGAGACCCGATAAGAACATTTTATATTACGGTTAATATAAGAATTCAGCGAAGTTCTATCACATTTGTTCAATTTACGTCGCTCCTATTTCAGATAGCGTACTGGGCTAAGCGGCAACTCAAAGCGCATGAAATGACGAGTGAAATGCACTATTAAACTTCTAGGGTAGGGCGAACAAAGACCCGATTAGATCATTTTACATTAAGGTTAAAATAAGAATTCAGCGAAATTCTATCACATTTGTTCAATTTACGTCGCTCCTGTTTCAGATAGCGTATTGGGCTAAGCTGCATCTCAAAGCGCAAGAAATGGCTCGTACAATGCACTATTCAACTTCTACGGTAGGGCAAACAGAGACCGGATTTGATCATTTTATATTTTGGTTAATATAAGAATTCAGCGAAATTCTATCACATTTGTTCAATTTACGTCGCTCCTATTTCAGATAGCGTATTGGGCTAAGAGGCATCTCAAAGCGCACGAAATGGCGAGTAAAATGCACTATTAAACTTCTAGGATAAGGCAAACAGAGACCCGACTAGATCATTTTATATTACGGTTAATATAAGAAATCAGCGTAATTCTGTCACATTCGTTCAACTTACGTAGCTCCTATTTCAGATGGCGTACTGGGCTAGGCGGCATCTTAAATCGCGTGGAATGGCGAGTGAAATGCACTATTAAACTTCTAGGGTAGGGCGAACAGAGACCCGAATAGATCATTTTATATTACGGTTAATATAAGAATTCAGCGTAATTCTATCACATTTGTTCAACTAACGTCGCTCCTATTTCAGATAGCGTACTGCGCTAGGCGGCATCTTAAAGCGTGTGGAACGGCGAGTAAAGTGCACTACTAAACTTCTATGATAGGGCAATCAGAGTTCCGAATAGATCATTTTATATTTTGTTTACTATAACATTTCAGGGAAATTCTATCACATTTGTTCAATTTACGTCGCTCCTATTTCAGATAGCGTATTGGGCTAAGCGGCATCTCAAAGCGCAAGAAATGGCGAGTAAAATGCACTATTAAACTTCTAGGATAAGGCAAACAGAGACCCGATTAGATAATTTTATATTACGGTTAACATAAGAATTCAGCGTAATTCTGTGACATTTGTTCAACTTACGTAGCTCCTATTTCAGATAGCGTACTGGGCTAGGCGGCAACTTAAAGCGCGTGAAATGGCGTGTAAAATGCCCTATTAAACTTCTATGATAGGGCAATCAGAGACCCGATTAGATCATTTTCTATTTTGGTTAATATAAGAATCCAGCGAAATTCTATCACATTTGTTCAATTTACGTCGCTCCTATTTCAGATAGCGTACTGGGCTAAGCGGCATCTCAAAGCGCATGAAATGGCGAGTAAAATGCACTATTAAACTTCTAGGATAAGGCAAACAGAGACCCGATTAGATCATTTTATATTACGGTTAACATAAGAATTCAGCGTAATTCTGTGACATTTGTTCAACTTACGTAGCTCCTATTTCAGATAGCGTACTGGGCTAAGCGGCAACTCAAAGCGCATGAAATGACGAGTGAAATGCACTATTAAACTTCTAGGGTAGGGCGAACAAAGACCCGATTAGATCATTTTACATTAAGGTTAAAATAAGAATTCAGCGAAATTCTATCACATTTGTTCAATTTACGTTGCTCCTATTTCAGATAGCGTATTGGGCTAAGCTGCATCTCAAAGCGCAAGAAATGGCTCGTACAATGCACTATTCAACTTCTAGGGTAGGGCAAACAGAGACCGGATTAGATCATTTTATATTTTGGTTAATATAAGAATTCAGCGAAATTCTATCACATTTGTTCAATTTACGTCGCTCCTATTTCAGATAGCGTATTGGGCTAAGAGGCATCTCAAAGCGCATGAAATGGCGAGTAAAATGCACTATTAAACTTCTAGGATAAGGCAAACAGAGACCCGATTAGATCATTTTATATTACGGTTAATATAAGAAATCAGCGTAATTCTGTCACATTCGTTCAACTTACGTAGCTCCTATTTCAGACGGCGTACTGGGCTAGGCGGCATCTTAAATCGCGTGGAATGGCGAGTAAAATGCACTATTAAACTTCTATGATAGGGCAATCAGAGACCCGATTAGATCATTTTATATTTTGGTTAATATAAGAATTCAGCGAAATTCTAACACATTTGTTGAATTTACGTCGCTCCAGTTTCAGATAGCTTATTGGGCTAAGCGGCATCGCAAAGCGCATGAATTGTCGAGTGAAATGCACTATTAAACTTCTTGGGTAGGGCGAACAAAGACCCGATTAGATCATTTTACATTAAGGTTAATATAAGAATTCAGCGAAATTCTATCACATTTGTTCAATTTACATCGCTCCTATTTCAGATAGCGACTTGTGCTAAGCGGCATCTCAAAGCGCAAGAAATGGCGAGTATAATGCACTATTAAACTTCTAGGGTAGGGCAAACAGAGACCCCATTAGATCATTTTATATTATGGTTAATTTAAGAATTCAGCGAAATTCTCTCACATTTGTTCAATTTACGTCGCTGATATTTCAGATAGCGTATTGGGCTAAGCGGCATCTCAAAGCGCAAGAAATGGCGAGTAAAATGCACTATTAAACTTCTAGGGTAGGGCAAACAGAGACCCGATTAGGTCATTTCATATTATGGTTAATTTAAGAATTCAGAAAAATTCTATCACATTTGTTCAATTTACGTCGCTCCTATTTCAGATAGCGTACCCGGATCGGCGGCATCTTAAAGCGCGAGGAATGGCGAGTAAAATGCACTATTAAACTTCTATGATAGGGCAATCAGAGACCCGATTAGATCATTTTATATTTTGGTTAATATAAGAATTCAGCGGAATTCTATCACATTTGTTCAATTTAAGTCGCTCCTATTTCAGATAGCGTATTGGGCTAAGCGGCATCTCAAAGCGCATGAAATGGCGTGTAAAATGCACTATTAAACTTCTAGGATAAGGCAAACAGAGACCCGATTAGATCATTTTATATTACGGTTAACATAAGAATTCAGCGTAATTCTGTGACATTTGTTCAACTTACGTAGCTCCTATTTCAGATAGCGTACTGGGCTAGGCGGCAACTTAAAGCGCGTGAAATGGCGTGTAAAATGCCCTATTAAACTTCTATGATAGGGCAATCAGAGACCCGATTAGATCATTTTCTATTTTGGTTAATATAAGAATCCAGCGAAATTCTATCACATTTGTTCAATTTACGTCGCTCCTATTTCAGATAGCGTATTGGGCTAAGCGGCATCTCAAAGCGCACGAAAGGGCGAGTAAAATGCACTATTAAACTTCTAGGGTGGGGCAATCAGAGATCCGATAAGAACATTTTATATTACGGTTAATATAAGAATTCAGCGAAATTCTATCACATTTGTTCAATTTACGTCGCTCCTATTTCTGATAGCGAATTGGGCTAAGCGGCATCTCAAAGCGCACGAAAGGGCGAGTAAAATGCACTATTAAACTTCTAGGGTAGGGCAATCGGAGACCCGATTAGATCATTTTACATGAAGGTTAAGATAAGAATTCAGCGAAATTCTATCACATTTGTTCAATTTACGTCGCTCCTATTTCAGATAGTGTACTGGGCTAGGCGGCATCTTAAAGCGCGTGGAAGGGCGAGTAAAATGCACTACTAAACTTCTATGATAGGGCAATCAGAGTCCCGTTTAGATCATTTTATATTTTCTTTAATATAAGATTTCAGGGAAATTCTATCACATTTGTTCAATTTACGTCGCTCCTATTTCAGATAGCTGTTGGGCTAATCGGCATCTCAAAGCGCATGAAATGACGAGAGAAATGTACTATTAAACTTCTAGGGTAGGGCGAACAGAGACCCGATTACATCATTTTATATTATGGTTAATTTAAGAATTCAGCAAAATTCTATCACATTTGTTCAATTTACATCGCTGCTATTTCAGATAGCGTATTGGGCTAAGCGGCATCTCAAAGCGCATGGAATGACGAGTAAAATGCACTAATAAACTTCTAGGATAAGGCAAACGGAGATCCGATTAGACCATTTTATATTACGGTTAATATAAGAATGCAGCGTAATTCTATCACATTTGTTCAACTTACGTCGCTCCTATTTCAGATAGCGTACTGGGCTAGGCGGCATCTCAAAGCGCGTGGAATGGCGAGGAAAATGCACTCTTAAACATCTATGATAGGGCAATCAGAGACCCGATTAGATCATTTTATATTTTGGTTAATATAAGAATTCAGCGAAATTCTATCACATTTGTTCAATTTACGTCGCTCCTATTTCGGATAGCGTATTGGTCTAAGCTGCATCTCAAAGCGCAAGAAATGGCTCGTAAAATGCACTATTAAACTTCTAGGGTAGGGCAATCAAAGACCAGATTAGATCATTTTATATTATGGTTAATTTAAGAATTCAGCAAAATTCTATCACATTTGTTCAATTTACGTCGTTCCTATTTCAGATAGCATACTGGGCTAGGCGGCATCTTAAAGCGCATGAAACGACGAGTAAAATGCTCTATTAAACTTCTAGGGTAGGGCAAACAGAGACCCGATTAGGTCATTTCATATTATGGTTAATTTAAGAATTCAGCGAAATTCTATCACATTTGTTCAAGTTTCATCGCTCCTATTTCAGATAGCTTATTGGGCTCAGCGGCATCTCAAACCGCATGAAATGGCGAGTAAAATGCACTATTAAACTTCTAGGATAAGGCAAACAGAGACCCGATTAGATCATTTTATATTACGGTTAATATAAGAATTCAGCGTAATTCTGTCACATTTGTTCAAGTTACGTAGCTCCTATTTCAGATAGCGTACTGGGCTAGGCGGCAACTTAAACCGCGTGGAATGGCGAGTAAAATGCACTATTAAACTTCTATGATAGGGCAATCAGAGACCCGATTAGTTCATTTTATATTTTGGTTAATATAAGAATCCAGCGAAATTCTATCGCATTTGTTCAATTTACGTCGCTCCTATTTCAGATAGCGTATTGGGCTAAGCGGCATCTCAAAGCGCACGAAAGGGCGAGTAAAATGCACTATTAAACTTCTAGGGTGGGGCAAGCAGAGACCCGATCAGATCATTTTATATTACGGTTAATATAAGAATTCAGCGAAATTCTATCACATTTGTTCAATTTACGTTGCTCTTATTTCAGATAGCGTATTGGGCTAAGCGGCATCTCAAAGCGCAAGAAATGGCGAGTAAAATGCACTATTAAACTTCGAGGGTGGGGCAAACAGAGACCAGTTTAGATCACCTTATATTATGGTTAATTTAAGAATTCAGCGAAATTCAATCTCATTTGTTCAATTTACGTCGATCCTATTGCAGATACCGTATTGGGCTAAGCGGCATCTCAAAGCGCATGAAATGGCGAGTAAAATGCACTATTAAACTTCTATAGTAATGCGAACAGAGACCCGATTAGATCATTTTATATTACGGTTAATATAAGAATTCAGCGTAATTCTATCACATTTGTTCAACATACGTCGCTCCTATTCCAGATAGTGTACTGGGCTAGGCGGCATCTTAAAGCGCGTGGAAGGGCGAGTAAAATGCACTACTAAACTTCTATGATAGGGCAATCAGAGTCCCGTTTAGATCATTTTATATTTTGTTTAATATAAGATTTCAGGGAAATTCTATCACATTTGTTCAATTTACGTCGCTCCTATTTCAGATAGCGTACTGGGCTAGGCGGCATCTTAATGCGCGTGCAGTGACGAGTAAAATGCACTATTAAACTTCTCTGATAGGGCAATCAGAGACCCGATTAGATCATTTTATATTTTGGTTAATATAAGAATTCAGCGAAATTCTATCACATTTGTTCAATTTACGTCGCTCCTATTTCAGATAGTGTACTGGGCTAGGCGGCATCTTAAAGCGCGTGGAAGGGCGAGTAAAATGCACTACTAAACTTCTATGATAGGGCAATCAGAGTCCCGTTTAGATCATTTTATATTTTCTTTAATATAAGATTTCAGGGAAATTCTATCACATTTGTTCAATTTACGTCGCTCCTATTTCAGATAGCTATTGGGCTAATCGGCATCTCAAAGCGCATGAAATGACGAGAGAAATGTACTATTAAACTTCTAGGGTAGGGCGAACAGAGACCCGATTACATCATTTTATATTATGGTTAATTTAAGAATTCAGCAAAATTCTATCACATTTGTTCAATTTACATCGCTGCTATTTCAGATAGCGTATTGGGCTAAGCGGCATCTCAAAGCGCATGGAATGACGAGTAAAATGCACTAATATACTTCTAGGATAAGGCAAACGGAGATCCGATTAGACCATTTTATATTACGGTTAATATAAGAATGCAGCGTAATTCTATCACATTTGTTCAACTTACGTCGCTCCTATTTCAGATAGCGTACTGGGCTAGGCGGCATCTCAAAGCGCGTGGAATGGCGAGGAAAATGCACTCTTAAACATCTATGATAGGGCAATCAGAGACCCGATTAGATCATTTTATATTTTGGTTAATATAAGAATTCAGCGAAATTCTATCACATTTGTTCAATTTACGTCGCTCCTATTTCGGATAGCGTATTGGTCTAAGCTGCATCTCAAAGCGCAAGAAATGGCTCGTAAAATGCACTATTAAACTTCTAGGGTAGGGCAATCAAAGACCAGATTAGATCATTTTATATTATGGTTAATTTAAGAATTCAGCAAAATTCTATCACATTTGTTCAATTTACGTCGTTCCTATTTCAGATAGCATACTGGGCTAGGCGGCATCTTAAAGCGCATGAAACGACGAGTAAAATGCTCTATTAAACTTCTAGGGTAGGGCAAACAGAGACCCGATTAGGTCATTTCATATTATGGTTAATTTAAGAATTCAGCGAAATTCTATCACATTTGTTCAAGTTTCATCGCTCCTATTTCAGATAGCTTATTGGGCTCAGCGGCATCTCAAAGCGCATGAAATGGCGAGTAAAATGCACTATTAAACTTCTAGGATAAGGCAAACAGAGACCCGATTAGATCATTTTATATTACGGTTAACATAAGAATTCAGCGTAATTCTGTGACATTTGTTCAACTTACGTAGCTCCTATTTCAGATAGCGTACTGGGCTAAGCGGCAACTCAAAGCGCATGAAATGACGAGTGAAATGCACTATTAAACTTCTAGGGTAGGGCGAACAAAGACCCGATTAGATCATTTTACATTAAGGTTAAAATAAGAATTCAGCGAAATTCTATCACATTTGTTCAATTTACGTTGCTCCTATTTCAGATAGCGTATTGGGCTAAGCTGCATCTCAAAGCGCAAGAAATGGCTCGTACAATGCACTATTCAACTTCTAGGGTAGGGCAAACAGAGACCGGATTAGATCATTTTATATTTTGGTTAATATAAGAATTCAGCGAAATTCTATCACATTTGTTCAATTTACGTCGCTCCTATTTCAGATAGCGTATTGGGCTAAGCGGCATCTCAAAGCGCAAGAAATGGCGAGTAAAATGCACTATTAAACTTCTAGGGTAGGGCAAACAGAGACCCGATTAGGTCATTTCATATTATGGTTAATTTAAGAATTCAGAAAAATTCTATCACATTTGTTCAATTTACGTCGCTCCTATTTCAGATAGCGTACCCGGATCGGCGGCATCTTAAAGCGCGAGGAATGGCGAGTAAAATGCACTATTAAACTTCTATGATAGGGCAATCAGAGACCCGATTAGATCATTTTATATTTTGGTTAATATAAGAATTCAGCGGAATTCTATCACATTTGTTCAATTTAAGTCGCTCCTATTTCAGATAGCGTATTGGGCTAAGCGGCATCTCAAAGCGCATGAAATGGCGTGTAAAATGCACTATTAAACTTCTAGGATAAGGCAAACAGAGACCCGATTAGATCATTTTATATTACGGTTAACATAAGAATTCAGCGTAATTCTGTGACATTTGTTCAACTTACGTAGCTCCTATTTCAGATAGCGTACTGGGCTAGGCGGCAACTTAAAGCGCGTGAAATGGCGTGTAAAATGCCCTATTAAACTTCTATGATAGGGCAATCAGAGACCCGATTAGATCATTTTCTATTTTGGTTAATATAAGAATCCAGCGAAATTCTATCACATTTGTTCAATTTACGTCGCTCCTATTTCAGATAGCGTATTGGGCTAAGCGGCATCTCAAAGCGCACGAAAGGGCGAGTAAAATGCACTATTAAACTTCTAGGGTGGGGCAATCAGAGATCCGATAAGAACATTTTATATTACGGTTAATATAAGAATTCAGCGAAATTCTATCACATTTGTTCAATTTACGTCGCTCCTATTTCTGATAGCGAATTGGGCTAAGCGGCATCTCAAAGCGCACGAAAGGGCGAGTAAAATGCACTATTAAACTTCTAGGGTAGGGCAATCGGAGACCCGATTAGATCATTTTACATGAAGGTTAAGATAAGAATTCAGCGAAATTCTATCACATTTGTTCAATTTACGTCGCTCCTATTTCAGATAGTGTACTGGGCTAGGCGGCATCTTAAAGCGCGTGGAAGGGCGAGTAAAATGCACTACTAAACTTCTATGATAGGGCAATCAGAGTCCCGTTTAGATCATTTTATATTTTCTTTAATATAAGATTTCAGGGAAATTCTATCACATTTGTTCAATTTACGTCGCTCCTATTTCAGATAGCTGTTGGGCTAATCGGCATCTCAAAGCGCATGAAATGACGAGAGAAATGTACTATTAAACTTCTAGGGTAGGGCGAACAGAGACCCGATTACATCATTTTATATTATGGTTAATTTAAGAATTCAGCAAAATTCTATCACATTTGTTCAATTTACATCGCTGCTATTTCAGATAGCGTATTGGGCTAAGCGGCATCTCAAAGCGCATGGAATGACGAGTAAAATGCACTAATAAACTTCTAGGATAAGGCAAACGGAGATCCGATTAGACCATTTTATATTACGGTTAATATAAGAATGCAGCGTAATTCTATCACATTTGTTCAACTTACGTCGCTCCTATTTCAGATAGCGTACTGGGCTAGGCGGCATCTCAAGGCGCGTGGAATGGCGAGGAAAATGCACTCTTAAACATCTATGATAGGGCAATCAGAGACCCGATTAGATCATTTTATATTTTGGTTAATATAAGAATTCAGCGAAATTCTATCACATTTGTTCAATTTACGTCGCTCCTATTTCGGATAGCGTATTGGTCTAAGCTGCATCTCAAAGCGCAAGAAATGGCTCGTAAAATGCACTATTAAACTTCTAGGGTAGGGCAATCAAAGACCAGATTAGATCATTTTATATTATGGTTAATTTAAGAATTCAGCAAAATTCTATCACATTTGTTCAATTTACGTCGTTCCTATTTCAGATAGCATACTGGGCTAGGCGGCATCTTAAAGCGCATGAAACGACGAGTAAAATGCTCTATTAAACTTCTAGGGTAGGGCAAACAGAGACCCGATTAGGTCATTTCATATTATGGTTAATTTAAGAATTCAGCGAAATTCTATCACATTTGTTCAAGTTTCATCGCTCCTATTTCAGATAGCTTATTGGGCTCAGCGGCATCTCAAAGCGCATGAAATGGCGAGTAAAATGCACTATTAAACTTCTAGGATAAGGCAAACAGAGACCCGATTAGATCATTTTATATTACGGTTAATATAAGAATTCAGCGTAATTCTGTCACATTTGTTCAAGTTACGTAGCTCCTATTTCAGATAGCGTACTGGGCTAGGCGGCAACTTAAACCGCGTGGAATGGCGAGTAAAATGCACTATTAAACTTCTATGATAGGGCAATGAGAGACCCGATTAGTTCATTTTATATTTTGGTTAATATAAGAATCCAGCGAAATTCTATCACATTTGTTCAATTTACGTCGCTCCTATTTCAGATAGCGTATTGGGCTAAGCGGCATCTCAAAGCGCACGAAAGGGCGAGTAAAATGCACTATTAAACTTCTAGGGTGGGGCAAGCAGAGACCCGATCAGATCATTTTATATTACGGTTAATATAAGAATTCAGCGAAGTTCTATCACATTTGTTCAATTTACGTCGCTCCTATTTCAGATAGCTTATTGGGCTAAGCGGCAACTCAGAGCGCATGAAATGACGAGTGAAATGCACTGTTAAACTTCTAGGGTAGGGCAAACAGAGACCGGATTAGATCATTTTATATTTTGGTTAACATAAGAATTCAGCGAAATTCTATCACATTTGTTCAATTTAGGTCGCTCCTATTTCAGATAGCGTATTGGGCTAAGAGGCATCTCAAAGCGCATGAAATGGCGAGTAAAATGCACTATTAAACTTCTAGGATAAGGCAAACAGAGACCCGATTAGATCATTTTATATTACGGTTAATATAAGAAATCAGCGTAATTCTGTCACATTCGTTCAACTTACGTAGCTCCTATTTCAGATAGCGTACTGGGCTAGGCGGCATCTTAAAGCGCGTGGAATGGCGAGTAAAATGCACTATTAAACTTCTATGATAGGGCAATCAGAGACCCGATTAGATCATTTTATATTTTGGTTCATATAAGAATTCAGCGAAATTCTGTCACATTTGTTCAATTTACGTCGCTCCAATTTCAGATAGCTTATTGGGCTAAGCGGCATCGCAAAGCGCATGAATTGACGAGTGAAATGCACTATTAAACTTCTTGGGTCGGGCGAACAAAGACCCGATTAGATCATTTTACATTAAGGTTAATATAAGAATTCAGCGAAATTCTATCACATTTGTTCAATTTACATCGCTCCTATTTCAGATAGCGACTTGTGCTAAGCGGCATCTCAAACCGCAAGAAATGGCGAGTAAAATGCACTATTAAACTTCTAGGGTAGGGCAAACAGAGACCCCATTACATCATTTTATATTATGGTTAATTTAAGAATTCAGCGAAATTCTACCACATTTGTTCAATTTACGTCGCTCCTATTTCAGATAGCGTATTGGGCTAAGCGGCATCTCAAGGCGCATGAAATGGCGAGTAAAATGCACTATTAAACTTCTAGGGTAGGGCAATCAGAGACCCGATTACATCATTTTATATTTTGGTTAATAAAAGAATTCATCGAAATTCTATCACATTTGTTCAATTTACATCGCTCCTATTTCAGATAGCGTACTGGGCTAAGCGGCATCTCAAAGTGCAAGAAATGGCGAGTAAAATGCACTATTAAACTTCTAGGATAAGGCAAACAGAGACCCGATTAGATCATTTTATATTACGGTTAATATAAGAATTCAGCGAAATTCTATCACATTTGTTCAATTTACGTCGCTCCTATTTCAGATAGCTATTGGGCTAAGCGGCATCTCAAAGCGCATGAAATGACGAGAGAAATGCACTATTAAACTTCTTGGGTAGGGCGAACTGAGACCCGATTACATCATTTTATATTATGGTTAATTTAAGAATTCAGCAAAATTCTATCACGTTTGTTCAATTTACGTCGCTCCTATTTCAGATAGCGTACTGGGCTAGGCGGCATCTTAAAGCGCGTGCAGTGACGACTAAAATGCACTATTAAACTTCTATGATAGGGCAATCAGAGACCCGATTAGATCATTTTATATTTTGGTTAATATAAGAATCCAGCGAAATTCTATCACGTTTGTTCAATTTACGTCGCTCCTATTTCAGATAGCGTATTGGGCTATGCGGCATCTCAAAGCGCACGAAGGGGCGAGTAAAATGCACTATTAAACTTCTAGGGTGGGGCAAGCAGAGACCCGATCAGATCATTTTATATTACGGTTAATATAAGAATTCAGCGAAGTTCTATCACACTTGTTTCTAATTTACGTCGCTCCTATTTCAGATAGCTTATTGGGCTAAGCGGCAACTCAGAGCGCATGAAATGACGAGTGAAATGCACTGTTAAACTTCTAGGGTAGGGCGAACAAAGACCCGATTAGATAATTTTACATTAAGGTTAAAATAAGAATTCAGCGAAATTCTATCACTTTTGTTCAATTTACGTCGCTCCTATTTCAGATAGCGTATTGGGCTAAGCTGCATCTCAAAGCGCAAGAAATGGCTCGTAAAATGCACTATTAAACTTCTAGGGTAGGGCAAACAAAGACCGGATTAGATCATTTTATATTTTGGTTAATATAAGAATTCAGCGAAATTCTATCACATTTGTTCAATTTACGTCGCTCCTATTTCAGATAGCATATTGGGCTAAGAGGCATCTCAAAGCGCATGAAATGGCGAGTAAAATGCACTATTAAACTTCTAGGATAAGGCAAACAGAGACCCGATTAGATCATTTTATATTACGGTTAATATAAGAAATTAGCGTAATTCTGTCACATTCGTTCAACTTACGTAGCTCCTATTTCAGATAGCGTGCTGGGCTATGCGGCAACTTAAAGCACGTGGAATGGCGAGTAAAATGCACTGTTAAACTTCTATGATAGGGCAATCAGAGACCCGATTAGATCATTTTATATTTTGGTTAATATAAGAATTCAGCGAAATTCTATCACATTTGTTCAATTTACGTCGCTCCTATTTCAGATAGCTTATTGGGCTAAGCGGCATCGCAAAGCGCATGAATTGACGAGTAAAATGCACTATTAAACTTCTTGGGTAGGGCGAACAGAGACCCGATTACATCATTTTATATTATGGTTAATTTAAGAATTCAGCAAAATTCTATCACATTTGTTCAATTTACGTCGCTCCTATTTCAGATAGCGTACTGGGCTAGGCGGCATCTTAAAGCGCGTGGAATGACGAGTAAAATGCACTATTAAACTTCTATGATAGGGCAATCAGAGACCCGATTAGATCATTTTATATTTTGGTTAATATAAGAATTCAGCGAAATTCTATCACATTTGTTCAATTTACGTCGCTCCTATTTCAGATAGTGTACTGGGCTAGGCGGCATCTTAAAGCGCGTGGAAGGGCGAGTAAAATGCACTACTAAACTTCTATGATAGGGCAATCAGAGTCCCGTTTAGATCATTTTATATTTTCTTTAATATAAGATTTCGGGGAAATTCTATCACATTTGTTCAATTTACGTCGCTCCTATTTCAGATAGCTATTGTGCTAAGCGGCATCTCAAAGCGCATGAAATGACGAGAGAAATGTACTATTAAACTTCTAGGGTAGGGCGAACAGAGACCCGATTACATCATTTTATATTATGGTTAATTTAAGAATTCAGCAAAATTCTATCACATTTGTTCAATTTACATCGCTGCTATTTCAGATAGCGTATTGGGCTAAGCGGCATCTCATAGCGCATGGAATGACGAGTAAAATGCACTAATAAACTTCTAGGATAAGGCAAACGGAGATCCGATTAGACCATTTTATATTACGGTTAATATAAGAATTCAGCGTAATTCTATCACATTTGTTCAACTTACGTCGCTCCTATTTCAGATAGCGTACTGGGCTAGGCGGCATCTCAAAGCGCGTGGAATGGCGAGTAAAGTGCACTCTTAAACATCTGTGATAGGGTAATCAGAGACCCGATTAGATCATTTTATATTTTGGTTAATATAAGAATTCAGCGAAATTCTGTCACATTTGTTCAATTTACGTCGCTCCAATTTCAGATAGCTTATTGGGCTAAGCGGCATCGCAAAGCGCATGAATTGACGAGTGAAATGCACTATTAAACTTCTTGGGTAGGGCGAACAAAGACCCGATTAGATCATTTTACATTAAGGTTAATATAAGAATTCAGCGAAATTCTATCACATTTGTTCAATTTACATCGCTCCTATTTCAGATAGCGACTTGTGCTAAGCGGGATCTCAAAGCGCAAGAAATGGCGAGTAAAATGCACTATTACACTTCTAGGGTAGGGCAAACAGAGACCCCATTAGATCATTTTATATTATGGTTAATTTAAGAATTCAGCGAAATTCTATCACATTTGTTCAATTTACGTCACTCCTATTTCAGATAGCGTATTGGGCTAAGCGGCATCTCAAAGCGCATGAAATGGCGAGTAAAATGCACTATTAAACTTCTAGGGTAGGGCAATCAGAGACCCGATTAGATCATTTTATATTTTGGTTAATAAAAGAATTAATCGAAATTCTATCACATTTGTTCAATTTACATCGCTCCTATTTCAGATAGCGTATTGGGCTAAGCTGCATCTCAAAGCGCAAGAAATGGCTCGTAAAATGCACTATTAAACTTCTAGGGTAGGGCAATCAAAGACCAGATTAGATCATTTTATATTACGGTTAATATAAGAATGCAGCGTAATTCTGTGACATTTGTTCAACTTACGTAGCTCCTATTTCAGATAGCGTACTGGGCTAGGCGGCAACTTAAAGCGCGTGGAATGGTGAGTTAAATTAATTATTAAACTTGTAGGATAGGGCAATCAGAGACCCGATTAGATCATTTTATATTACGGTTAACATAAGAATTCAGCGAAATTCTATCACATTTGTTCAATTTACGTCGCTCCTATTTCAGATAGGGTATTGGGCTAAGCGGCATCTCAAAGCGCATGGAATGGCGAGTGAAATGCACTATTAAACTTCTAGGGTAGGGCGAACAGACACCCGAATAGATCATTTTATATTACCGTTAATATAAGAATTCAGCGTAATTCTATCACATTTGTTCAACTAACGTTGCTCCTATTTCAGATAGCGTACTGGGCTAGGCGGCATCTTAAAGCGCGTGGAAGGGCGAGTAAAATGCACTTCTAAACTTCTATGATAGGGCAATGAGAGTTCCGAATAGATCATTTTATATTTTGTTTACTATAACATTTCAGGGAAATTCTAACACATTTGTTCAATTTACGTCGCTCCTATTTCAGATAGCGTATTGGGCTAAGCGGCATCTCAAAGCGCAAGAAATGGCGAGTAAAATGCACTATTAAGCTTCTAGGGTTGGGCACATAGAGACCCGATTAGATCATTTTATATTATGGTTAATTTAAGAATTCAGCGAAATCCTATCACATTTGTTCATTTTACGTCGCTCCTATTTCAGATAGCTATTGGGCTAAGCGGCATCTCAAAGCGCATGAAATGACGAGAGAAATGCACTATTAAACTTCTTGGGTAGGGCGAACAGAGACCCGATTACATCATTTTATATTATGGTTAATATAAGAATTCAGCGATATTCTATCGCATTTCTTCAATTTGCATCGCTCCTATTTCAGATAGCGTATTGGGCTAAGCGGCATCTCAAAGCGCATGAAATGACGAATAAAATGCACTATTAAGCTTCTACGCTAGGGCGAACAGAGACCCGATTAGATCATTCAACATTATGGTAAATAAAAGAATTCAGCGAAATTCTTTCACATTTGTTCAATTTACGTCGCTCCTATTTCAGATAGCGTACTGGGCTAGGCGGCATCTCAAAGCGCAAGAAATGGCGAGTAAAATGCACTATTAAACTTCTAGGGTAGGGCAATCAGAGACCCGATTACATCATTTTATATTTTGGTTAATAAAAGAATTCATCGAAATTCTATCACATTTGTTCAAGTTACATCGCTCCTATTTCGGATAGCGTATTGGGCTATGCGGCATCTCAAGGCGCATGAAATGGCGAGTAAAATGCACTATTAAACTTCTAGGGTAGGGCAATCAGAGACCCGATTACATCATTTTATATTTTGGTTAATAAAAGAATTCATCGAAATTCTATCACATTTGTTCAATTTACATCGCTCCTATTTCAGATAGCGTACTGCGCTAAGCGGCATCTCAAAGCGCAAGAAATGGCGAGTAAAATGCACTATTAAACTTGTAGGATAAGGCAAACAGAGACCCGATTAGATCATTTTATATTACGGTTAATATAAGAATTCAGCGTAATTCTGTGACATTTGTTCAGCTTACGTAGCTCCTATTTCAGAGAGCGTGCTGGGCTAGGCGGCAACTTAAAGCGCGTGGAATGGCGAGTAAAATGCACTGTTAAACTTCTATGATAGGGCAATCAGAGACCCGATGAGATCATTTTATATTTTGGTTAATATAAGAATTCAGCGAAATTCTATCACATTTGTTCAATTTACGTCGCTCCTATTTCGGATAGCGTATTGGGCTAAGCTGCATATCAAAGCGCAAGAAATGGCTCGTAAAATGCACTATTAAACTTCTAGGGTAGGGCAATCAGAGACCAGATTAGATCATTTTATATTATGGTTAATTTAAGAATTCAGCAAAATTCTATCACATTTGTTCAATTTACGTCGTTCCTATTTCAGATAGCATACTGGGCTAGGCGGCATCTGAAAGCGCGTGGAAGGGAGAGTAAAATGCACTACTAAACTTCTATGGTAGGGCAATCAGAGTCCCGTTTAGATCATTTTATGTATTGTTTAATATAAGATTTCAGGGAAATTCTATCACATTTGTTCAATTTACGTCGCTCCTATTTCAGATAGCGTATTGGGCTAAGCGGCATCTGAAAGCGCAAGAAATGGCGAGTAAAATGCACTATTAAGCTTCTAGGGTTGGGCCATTAGAGACCCGATTAGATCATTTTATATTATGGTTAATTTAAGAATTCAGCGAAATCCTATCACATTTGTTCATTTTACGTCGCTCCTATTTCAGATAGCGTATTGGGCTAAGCGGCATCTCAAAGCGCATGAAATGGCGAGTAAAATGCACTATTAAACTTCTAGGGCATGGCGAACAGAGACCCGATTAGATCATTTTACATTAAGGTTAATATAAGTATTCAGGGAACTTCTATCACATTTGTTCAATTTGCGTCGCTCCTATTTCAGATAGTGTATTGGGCTAAGCGGCATCTCAAAGCGCATGAAATGACGAATAAAATGCACTGTTAAGCTTGTACGCTAGGGCGAACAGAGACCCGATTAGATCATTTAACATTGTGGTAAATAAAAGAATTCAGCGAAATTCTATCACATTTGTTCAATTTACGTCGCTCCTATTTCAGATAGCGTATTGGGCTAAGAGGCATCTCAAAGCGCATGAAATGGCGAGTAAAATGCACTATTCAACTTCTAGGATAAGGCAAACAGAGACCCGATTAGATCATTTTATATTACGGTTAATATAAGAAATCAGCGTAATTCTGTCACATTCGTTCAACTTACGTAGCTCCTATTTCAGATAGCGTACTGGGCTAGGCGGCATCGTAAAGCGCGTGGAATGGCGAGTAAAATGCACTATTAAACTTCTATGATAGGGCAATCAGAGACCCGATTAGGTCATTTTATATTTTGGTTAATATAAGAAATCAGCGAAATTCTGTCACATTTGTTCAATTTACGTCGCTCCAATTTCAGATAGCTTATTGGGCTAAGCGGCATCGCAAAGCGCATGAATTGACGAGTGAAATGCACTATTAAACTTCTTGGGTAGGGCGAACAAAGACCCGATTAGATCATTTTACATTAAGGTTAATATAAGAATTCATTGAAATTCTATCACATTTGTTCAATTTACATCGCTCCTATTTCAGATAGCGACTTGTGCTAAGCGGCATCTCAAAGCGCAAGAAATGGCGAGTAATATGCACTATTAAACTTCTAGGGTAGGGCAAACAGAGACCCCATTAGATCATTTTATATTATGGTTAATTTAAGAATTCAGCGAAATTCTACCACATTTGTTCAATTTACGTCGCTCCTATTTCAGATAGCGTATTGGGCTAAGCGGCATCTCAAGGCGCATGAAATGGCGAGTAAAATGCACTATTAAACTTCTAGGGTAGGGCAATCTGAGACCCGATTACATCATTTTATATTTTGGTTAATAAAAGAATTCATCGAAATTCTATCACATTTGTTCAATTTACATCGCTCCTATTTCAGATAGCGTACTGGGCTAAGCGGCATCTCAAAGCGCAAGAAATGGCGAGTAAAATGCACTATTAAACTTCTAGGATATGTCAAACAGAGACCCGATTAGATCATTTTATATTACGGTTAATATAAGAATTCAGCGTTATTCTATCACATTTGTTCAACTTACGTCGCTCCTATTTCAGATAGCGTACTCGGATAGGCGGCATCTTAAAGCGCGTGGAAAGGCGAGTAAAATGCACTATTAAACTTCGAGGGTAATGCAAACAGAGACCAGGTTAGATCATTTTATATTACGGTTAATATAAGATTTCAGGGAAATTCTATCACATTTGTTCAATTTACGTCGCTCCTATTTCAGATAGCTATTGGGCTAAGCGGCATCTCAAAGCGCATGAAATGACGAGAGAAATGCACTATTAAACTTCTTGGGTAGGGCGAACAGAGACCCGATGACATCATTTTATATTATGGTTAATATAAGAATTCAGCGATATTCTATCGCATTTGTTCAATTTGCATCGCTCCTATTTCAGATAGGGTATTGGGCTAAGCGGCATCTCAAAGCGCATGAAATGACGAATAAAATGCACTATTAAGCTTCTACGCTAGGTCGAACAGAGACCCGATTAGATCATTCAACATTATGGTAAATAAAAGAATTCAGCGAAATTCTATCACATTTGTTCAATTTACGTCGCTCCTATTTCAGATAGCGTACTGGGCTAGGCGGCATCTCAAAGCGCATGAAATGACGAGTAAAATGCTCTATTAAACTTCTAGGGTAGGGCAAACAAAGACCCGATTAGGTCATTTCATATTATGGTTAATTTAAGAATTCAGCGAAATTCTATCACATTTGTTCAAGTTACATCGCTCCTATTTCGGATAGCGTATTGGGCTAAGCGGCATCTCAAGGCGCATGAAATGGCGAGTAAAATGCACTATTAAACTTCTAGGGTAGGGCAATCAGAGACCCGATTAGATCATTTTATATTATGGTTAATATAAGAATTCAGCGAAATTCTATCAGATTTGTTTAATTTACGTCGCTCCTATTTCAGATAGCGTATTGGGCTAAGCGGCATCTCAAAGCGCATGAAATGGCGAGTAAAATGCACTATTAAACTTCTAGGGTAGGGCAATCAGATACCCGATTAGATCATTTTATATTTTGGTTAATATAAGAATCCAGCGAAATTCTATCACATTTGTTCAATTCACGTCGCTCCTATTTCAGATAGCGTATTGGGCTAAGCGGCATCTCAAAGCGCATGGAATGGCGAGTGAAATGCACTATTAAGCTTCTAGGGTTGGGCCATTAGAGACCCGATTAGATCATTTTATATTATGGTTAATTTAAGAATTCAGCGAAATCCTATCACATTTGTTCATTTTACGTCGCTCCTATTTCAGATAGCGTATTGGGCTAAGCGGCATCTCAAAGCGCATGAAATGGCGAGTAAAATGCACTATTAAACTTCTAGGGCATGGCGAACAGAGACCCGATTAGATCATTTTACATTAAGGTTAATATAAGTATTCAGGGAACTTCTATCACATTTGTTCAATTTACGTCTCTCCTATTTCAGACAGCTTATTGGGCTAAGCGGCATCTCAAAGCGCATGAAATGACGAGTAAAATGCACTATTAAACTTCTAGGGTACGGCAATCAGAGACCCGATTAGATCATTTTATATTATGGTTAATTTAAGAATTCAGCAAAATTCTGTCACATTTGTTCAATTTACGTCGTTCCTATTTCAGATAGCATACTGGGCTAGGCGGCATCTTAAAGCGCATGAAATGGCGAGTAAAATGCACTATTAAACTTCGAGGGTGGGGCAAACAGAGACCAGTTTAGATCACTTTATATTATGGTTAATTTAAGAATTCAGCGAAATTCTATCTCATTTGTTCAATTTACGTCGATCCTATTGCAGATACCGTATTGGGCTAAGCGGCATCTCAAAGCGCATGAAATGGCGAGTAAAATGCACTATTAAACTTCTATGGTAATGCGAACAGAGACCCGATTAGATCATTTTATATTACGGTTAATATAAGAATTCAGCGTAATTCTATCACATTTGTTCAACATACGTCGCTCCTATTCCAGATAGTGTACTGGGCTAGGCGGCATCTTAAAGCGCGTGGAAGGGCGAGTAAAATGCACTACTAAACTTCTATGATAGGGCAATCAGAGTCCCGTTTAGATCATTTTATATTTTGTTTAATATAAGATTTCAGGGAAATTCTATCACATTTGTTCAATTTACGTCGCTCCTATTTCAGATAGCTATTGGGCTAAGCGGCATCTCAAAGCGCATGAAATGACGAGAGAAATGCACTATTAAACTTCTTGGGTAGGGCGAACTGAGACCCGATTACATCATTTTATATTATGGTTAATTTAAGAATTCAGCAAAATTCTATCACGTTTGTTCAATTTACGTCGCTCCTATTTCAGATAGCGTATTGGGCTAAGCGGCATCTCAAAGCGCACGAAAGGGCGAGTAAAATGCACTAATAAACTTCTAGGATAAGGCAAACGGAGATCCGATTAGACCATTTTATATTACGGTGAATATAAGAATGCAGCGTAATTCTATCACATTTGTTCAACTTACGTCGCTCCTATTTCAGATAGCGTACTGGGCTAGGCGGCATCTCAAAGCGCGTGGAATGGCGAGTAAAATGCACTCTTAAACATCTATGATAGGGCAATCAGAGACCCGATTAGATCATTTTATATTTTGGTTAATATAAGAATTCAGCGAAATTCTATCACATTTGTTCAATTTACGTCGCTCCTAATTCAGATAGCGTATTGGGCTAAGCTGCATCTCAAAGCGCAAGAAATGGCTCGTAAAATGCACTATTAAACTTCTAGGGTAAGGCAATCAAAGACCAGATTAGATCATTTTATATTATGGTTAATTTAAGAATTCAGCACAATTCTATCACATTTGTTCAATTTACGTCGTTCCTATTTCAGATAGCATACTGGGCTAGGCGGCATCTTAAAGCGCATGAAACGACGAGTAAAATGCTCTATTAAACTTCTAGGGTAGGGCAAACAGAGACCCGATTAGGTCATTTCATATTATGGTTAATTTAAGAATTCAGCGAAATTCTATCACATTTGTTCAAGTTACATCGCTCCTATTTCAGATAGCTTATTGGGCTCAGCGGCATCTCAAAGCGCATGAAATGGCGAGTAAAATGCACTATTAAACTTCTAGGATAAGGCAAACAGAGACCCGATTAGATCATTTTATATTACGGTTAATATAAGAATTCAGCGTAATTCTGTCACATTTGTTCAAGTTACGTAGCTCCTATTTCAGATAGCGTACTGGGCTAGGCGGCAACATAAACCGCGTGGAATGGCGAGTAAAATGCACTATTAAACTTCTATGATAGGGCAATCAGAGACCCGATTAGTTCATTTTATATTTTGGTTAATATAAGAATCCAGCGAAATTCTATCAAATTTGTTCAATTTACGTCGCTCCTATTTCAGATAGCGTATTGGGCTAAGCGGCATCTCAAAGCGCACGAAAGGGCGAGTAAAATGCACTATTAAACTTTTAGGGTGGGGCAAGCAGAGACCCGATCAGATCATTTTATATTACGGTTAATATAAGATTTCAGCGAAGTTCTATCACATTTGTTCAATTTACGTCGCTCCTATTTCAGGTAGCTTATTGGGCTAAGCGGCAACTCAGAGCGCATGAAATGACGAGTGAAATGCACTGTTAAACTTCTAGGGTAGGGCGAACAAAGACCCGATTAGATCATTTTACATTAAGGTTAAAATAAGAATTCAGCGAAATTCTATCACTTTTGTTCAATTTACGTCGCTCCTATTTCAGATAGCGTATTGGGCTAAGCTGCATCTCAAAGCGCAAGAAATGGCTCGTAAAATGCACTATTAAACTTCTAGGGTAGGGCAAACAGAGACCGGATTAGATCATTTTATATTTTGGTTAATATAAGAATTCAGCGAAATTCTATCACATTTGTTCAATTTAGGTCGCTCCTATTTCAGATAGCGTATTGGGCAAAGAGGCGTCTCAAAGCGCATGAAATGGCGAGTAAAATGCACTATTAAACTTCTAGGATAAGGCAAACAGAGACCCGATTAGATCATTTTATATTACGGTTAATATAAGAAATCAGCGTAATTCTGTCACATTCGTTCAACTTACGTAGCTCCTATTTCAGATAGCGTACTGGGCTAGGCGGCATCTTAAAGCGCGTGGAATGGCGAGTAAAATGCACTATTAAACTTCTATGATAGGGCAATCAGAGACCCGATTAGATCATTTTATATTTTTGTTAATATAAGAATTCAGCGAAATTCTGTCACATTTGTTCAATTTACGTCGCTCCAATTTCAGATAGCTTATTGGGCTAGGCGGCATCTTAAAGCGCGTGGAATGGCGAGTAAAATGCACTATTAAACTTCTATAATAGGGCAATCAGAGACCCGATTAGATCATTTTATATTTTGGTTAATATAAGGATTCAGCGTAATTCTATCACATTTGTTCAATTTACGTCGCTCCTATTTCAGATAGCGCATTGGGCTAAGCGGCATCTCAAAGCGCATGAAATGGCGAGGAAAATGCACTATTAAACTTCTAGGGTAAGGCAAACAGAGACCCGATTAGATCATTTTATATTACGGTTAATATAAGAATTCAGCGTAATTCTATCACATTTGTTCAACATACGTCGCTCCTATTTCAGATAGTGTACTGGGCTAGGCGGCATCTTAAAGCGCGTGGAAGGGCGAGTAAAACGCACTCCTAAACTTCTATGGTAGGGCAATCAGAGTCCCGTTTAGATCATTTTATGTATTGTTTAATATAAGATTTCAGGGAAATTCTATCACATTTGTTCAATTTACGTCGCTCCTATTTCAGATAGCGTATTGGGCTAAGCGGCATCTCAAAGCGTATGAAATGACGAGCGAAATGCACTATTAAACTTCTTGGGTAGGGCGAACAGAGACCCGATTAGGTCATTTCATATTATGGTTAATTACAGAATTCAGCGAAATTCTATCACATTTGTTCAATTTACATCGCTCCTATTTCAAATAGCGTATTGGGCTAAGCGGCATCTCAATGCGCATGAAATGGCGAGTAAAATGCACTATTAAACTTCTAGGATAAGGCAAACGGAGACCCGATTAGACCATTTTATATTACGGTTAATATAAGAATTCAGCGTTATTCTATCACATTTGTTCAACTTACGTCGCTCCTATTTCAGATAGCGTACTCTGATAGGCGGCATCCTAAAGCGCGTGGAATGGCGAGTAAAATGCACTATTAAACTTCTAGGGTAATGCAAACAGAGACCCGATTAGATCATTTTATATTACGGTTAATATAAGATTTCAGGGAAATTCTATCACATTTGTTCAATTTACGTCGCTCCTGTTTCAGATAGCTATTGGGCTAAGCGGCATCTCAAAGCGCATGAAATGACGAGTGAAATGCACTATTAAACTTCTTGGGTAGGGCGAACAGAGACCCGATTACATCATTTTATATTTTGGTTAACATAAGAATTCAGCGAAATTCTATCACATTTGTTCAATTTACGTCGCTCCTATTTCAGATAGCGTACTCGGATAGGCGGCATCTTAAAGCGCGTGGAATGGTGAGCAAAATGCACTATTAAACTTCTAGGGTAGGGCAATCAGAGACCCGATTAGATCATTTTATATTATGGTTAATATAAGAATTCAGCGAAATTCTATCACATTTGTTTAATTTACGTCGCTCCTATTTCAGATAGCGTATTGGGCTAAGCGGCATCTCAAAGCGCATGAAATGGCGAGTAAAATGCACTATTAAACTTCTAGGGTAGGGCAATCAGAGACCCGATTAGATCATTTTATATTTTGGTTAATATAAGAATCCAGCGAAATTCTATCACATTTGTTCAATTTACGTCGCTCCTATTTCAGATAGCGTATTGGGCTAAGCGGCATCTCAAAGCGCATGGAATGGCGAGGGAAATGCACTATTAAACTTCTAGGGTAGGGCGAACAGAGACCCGAATAGATCATTTTATATTACGGTTAATATAAGAATTCAGCGTAATTCTATCACATTTGTTCAACTAACGTCGCTCCTATTTCAGATAGCGTACTGCGCTAGGCGGCATCTTGAAGCGCGTGGAACGGCGAGTAAAATGCACTTCTAAACTTCTATGATAGGGCAATCAGAGTTCCGAATAGATCTTTTTATATTTTGTTTACTATAACATTTCAGGGAAATTCTATCACATTTGTTCAATTTACGTCGCTCCTATTTCAGATAGCGTATTAGGCTAAGCGGCATCTCAAAGCGCATGAAATGGCGAGTAAAATGCACTATTAAACTTCTAGGGCATGGCGAACAGAGACCCGATTAGATCATTTTATATTATGGTTAATTTAAGAATTCAGCAAAATTCTATCACATTTGTTCAATTTACGTCGTTCCTATTTCAGATAGCATACTGGGCTAGGCGGCATCTTAAAGCGCGTGGAATGGCGAGTAAAATGCACTATTAATCTTCTATGATAGGGCAATCAGAGACCCGATTAGATCATTTTATATTTTGGTTAATATAAGAATTCAGCGTAATTCTGTCACATTTGTTCAATTTACGTCGCTCCTATTTCAGATAGCGTACCCGGATAGGCGGCATCTTAAAGCGCGAGGAATGGCGAGTAAAATGCACTATTAAACTTCTATGATAGGGCAATCAGAGACCCGATTAGATCATTTTATATTTTGGTTAATATAGGAATTCAGCGAAATTCTATCACATTTGTTTAATTTACGTCGCTCCTATTTCAGATAGCGTATTGGGATAAGCGGCGTCTCAAAGCGCATCAAATGCTGAGTAAAATGCGCTATTAAACTTCTAGGGTAGGGCAATCAGAGACCCGATTAGATCATTTTATATTATGGTTAATTTAAGGATTCAGCAAAATTCTATCACATTTGTTCAATTTACGTCGTTCCTATTTCAGATAGCATACTGGGCTAGGCGGCAACTTAAAGCGCGCGGAATGGCGAGTAAAATGCACTATTAAACTTCTATCATAGGGCAATCAGAGACCCGATTAGATCATTTTGTATTATGGTTAATTTAAGAATTCAGCGAAATTCTATCACATTTGTTCAATTTACATCGCTCCTATTTCAGATAGCGTATTGGGCTAAGCGGCATCTCAATGCGCATGAAATGGCCAGTAAAATGCACTATTAAACTTCCAGGATAAGGCAAACGGAGACCAGATTAGACCATTTCATATTACGGTTAATATAAGAATTCAGCGTTATTCTATCACATTTGTTCAACTTACGTCGCTCCTATTTCAGATAGCGTACTGGGCTAGGCGGCAACTTAATGCGCGTGGAATGGCGAGCAAAATGCACTCCTAAACTTCTATGATAGGGCAATCAGAGACCCGATTAGATCATTTTATATTTTGGTTAATATAAGAATTCAGCGAAATTCTATCACATTTGTTCAATTTACGTCGCTCCTATTTCAGAAAGCGTATTGGGCTAAGCGGCATCTCAAAGCGCAAGAAATGCCGAGTAAAATGCACTATTAAACTTCTAGGGTGGGGCAAACAGAGACCAGTTTAGATCACTTTATATTATGGTTAATTTAAGAATTCAGCGAAATTCTATCTCATTTGTACAATTTACGTCGATGCTATTGCAGATAGCGTATTGGGCTAAGCGGCATCTCAAAGCGCATGAAATGGCGAGTAAAATGCACTATTAAACTTCTATGGTAATGCAAACAGAGACCCGATTAGATCATTTTATATTACGGTTAATATAAGAATTCAGCGTAATTCTATCACATTTGTTCAATTTACGTCGTTCCTATTTCAGATAGCATACTGGGCTAGGCGGCATCTTAAAGCGCGTGGAATGGCGAGTAAAATGCACTATTAATCTTCTATGATAGGGCAATCAGAGACCCGATTAGATCATTTTATATTTTGGTTAATATAAGAATTCAGCGTAATTCTGTCACATTTGTTCAAGTTACGTAGCTCCTATTTCAGATAGCGTACTGGGCTATGCGGCAACTTATACCGCGCGGAATGGCGAGTAAAATGCACTAATAAACTTCTATGATAGGGCAATCAGACACCCGATTAGTTCATTTTATATTTTGGTTAATATAAGAATCCAGCGAAATTCTACCACATTTGTTCAATTTACGTCGCTCCTATTCCAGATAGCGTATTGGGCTAAGCGGCATCTCAAAGCGCACGAAAGGGCGAGTAAAATGCACTATTAAACTTCTAGGGTGGGGCAAGCAGAGACCCGATCAGATCATTTTATATTACGGTTAATATAAGAATTCAGCGAAGTTCTATCACATTTGTTCAATTTACGTCGCTCCTATTTCAGATAGCTTATTGGGCTAAGCGGCAACTCAGAGCGCATAAAATGACGAGTGAAATGCACTGTTAAACTTCTAGGGTAGGGCGAACAAAGACCCGATTAGATCATTTTACATTAAGGTTAAAATAAGAATTCAGCGAAATTCTATCACTTTTGTTCAATTTACATCGCTCCTATTTCTGATGGCGTATTGGGCTAAGCGGCATCTCAAAGCGCTAGGAATGGCGAATAAAATGCACTATTAAACTTCTAGGATAAGGCAAACAGAGACCCGATTAGATCATTTTATATTACGGTTAATATAAGAATTCAGCGTAATTCTGTGACATTTGTTCAACTTACGTAGCTCCTATTTCAGATAGCGTACTGGGCTAGGCGGTAACTTAAAGCGCGTGGAATGGCGAGTAAAATGCACTGTTAAACTTCTATGATAGGGCAATCAGAGACCCGATAAGATCATTTTATATTTTGGTTAATATAAGAATTCAGCGAAATTCTATCACATTTGCTCAATTTACGTCGCTCCTATTTCAGATAGCTTATTGGGCTAAGCGGCATCGCAAAGCGCATGAATTGACGAGTAAAATGCACTATTAAACTTCTTGGGTAGGGCGAACAGAGACCCGATTACATCATTTTATATTATGGTTAATTTAAGAATTCAGCAAAATTCTATCACATTTGTTCAATTTACGACGCTCCTATTTCAGATAGCGTACTGGGCTAGGCGGCATCTTAAAGCGCGTGGAATGACGAGTAAAATGCACTATTAAACTTCTATGATAGGGCAATCAGAGACCCGATTAGATCATTTTATATTTTGGTTAATATAAGAATTCAGCGAAATTCTATCACATTTGTTCAATTTACGTCGCTCCTATTTCAGATAGCTTATTGGTCTAAGCGGCATCTCAAAGCGCATCAAGTGGCGAGTAAAATGCACTATTAAACTTCTTGGGTAGGGCGAACAGAGACCCGATTACATCATTTTATATTATGGTTAATTTAAGAATTCAGCAAAATTCTATCACATTTGTTCAATTTACGTCGCTCCTATTTCAGATAGCGTACTGGGCTAGGCGGCATCTTAAAGCGCGTGGAATGACGAGTAAAATGCACTATTAAACTTCTATGATAGGGCAATCAGAGACCCGATTAGATCATTTTATATTTTGGTTAATATAAGAATTCAGCGAAATTCTATCACATTTGTTCAATTTACGTCGCTCCTATTTCAGATAGCTTATTGGTCTAAGCGGCATCTCAAAGCGCATCAAGTGGCGAGTAAAATGCACTATTAAACTTCTAGGGTAGGGCGAACAAAGACCCGATTAGATCATTTTACATTAAGGTTAATATAAGAATTCAGCGAAATTCTATCACATTTGTTCAATTTACATCGCTCCTATTTCAGATACCGACTCGTGCTAAGCGGCATCTCAAAGCGCAAGAAATGGCGAGTACAATGCACTATTAAACTTCTAGGGTTGGGCAAACAGAGACCCGATTAGATCATTTTATATTACGGTTAATATAAGAATTCAGCGTAATTCTGTGACATTTGTTCAACTTACGTAGCTCCTATTTCAGATAGCGTACTGAGCTAGGCGGCAACTTAAAGCGCGTGGAATGGCGAGTAAAATGCACTGTTAAACTTCTATGATAGGGCAATCAGAGACCCGATAAGATCATTTTATATTTTGGTTAATATAAGAATTCAGCGAAATTCTATCACATTTGTTCAATTTACGTCGCTCCTATTTCAGATAGCTTATTGGGCTAAGCGGCATCGCAAAGCGCATGAATTGACGAGTAAAATGCACTATTAAACTTCTTGGGTAGGGCGAACAGAGACCCGATTACATCATTTTATATTATGGTTAATTTAAGAATTCAGCAAAATTCTATCACATTTGTTCAATTTACGTCGCTCCTATTTCAGATAGCGTACTGGGCTTGGCGGCATCTTAAAGCGCGTGGAATGACGAGTAAAATGCACTATTAAACTTCTATGATAGGGCAATCAGAGACCCGATTAGATCATTTTATATTTTGGTTAATATAAGAATTCAGCGAAATTCTATCACTTTTGTTCAATTTACATCGCTCCTATTTCAGATGGCGTATTGGGCTAAGCGGCATCTCAAAGCGCTAGAAATGGCGAGTAAAATGCACTATTAAACTTCTAGGATAAGGCAAACAGAGACCCGATTAGATCATTTTATATTACGGTTAATATAAGAATTCAGCGTAATTCTGTGACATTTGTTCAACTTACGTAGCTCCTATTTCAGATAGCGTGCTGGGCTAGGCGGTAACTTAAAGCGCGTGGAATGGCGAGTAAAATGCACTGTTAAACTTCTATGATAGGGCAATCAGAGACCCGATAAGATCATTTTATATTTTGGTTAATATAAGAATTCAGCGAAATTCTATCACATTTGCTCAATTTACGTCGCTCCTATTTCAGATAGCTTATTGGGCTAAGCGGCATCGCAAAGCGCATGAATTGACGAGTAAAATGCACTATTAAACTTCTTGGGTAGGGCGAACAGAGACCCGATTACATCATTTTATATTATGGTTAATTTAAGAATTCAGCAAAATTCTATCACATTTGTTCAATTTACG